>OZ018335.1:43932777-44315277 GCA_963969495.1 Ceratothoa steindachneri
GGCAACACTAGCAACTCTTATTTTGATCTTTTTGCTGTTTTCATAATATTGCCGGTGGTCTGTCATGTTCAAGAGACGGATTGCGCCACCTATCTATTTCCTTAACTTCACCACTTCTTAGGCCAGTAGAGCACAAAATGTGTCACGAGGCCTTTCAAATGCATCAGCACCTAACGAGTCGTGAGGTGTCAAATGGTCGGCTTCCATACAAAATCTCCACAAATATTCTGAATAAACATTCGATTTTTTCTTACTGAATTCAAAACAATTTTATATTCATTGTAATAATATGATTTTCCTTTATTTGCACATTTATTGATATATAATACATCCAGTTGGTAGCATTTTTGTAAAATATATAAGGAGGTTAAGTTACGTGCCGACAGGATGCGTTTGCTAGCCTCGCACCGAGGCCATTCCAACTGAACGCTTCGAGGCTTAAAAAAGCCTAAGATTTGAACTTCGAGATTCATCGGAATTTACAAAGTTCGTGAATTTCCACCCAACCAAGTATTGCAGACATGGAGTGGTAATATAACGTGTGGTGATATTTAGAATGTATGAATATGCCATTGCAGGCAGTCAATAACGCCAGTGATGGATGAAAAATGGTTGTCATGGTGGATCTTGAGCAGCGCCATTTTCCTTCCTTTGTGTTTACCCTTTTCACCTGCAAGTCACGGGCAAATTTGCACGAGGTGTAGTAGTATGGGGGAGTTTTAATTGTATAAATTAAAGGGGGATATTTAGGATATAAAAGTTTAAATTTAACGTAAATAGTGAAGTTGAGGTACGTGAAAATACGGGAAGAGTGAGCCAGAGTAATAAATTAACAGTTTTTAAAGCACCTTCGTTGTGTTTTTTAAGAAATAATAAGAATACAAATAAAATGATAAAAATTATAATAAATGTCCTTTATCACTTTCAGGAGACTCTAAATTCGATGTCTCAAGACATCTATTTCTTTAATGAGATATAAGGTGGAAACCAACGAGTACATATCTGCCACCGAATTCAACAGTGTTGGTGTGTGAAAGTTATGGGTAGGGATGTTACAAAGTATGGACCCAAGTGCTCTGATTGGGCAGTCTTGTTTAAAAGATGCGATTCACTTTTGGCATTATTATGAACCACACTTTATTATTTGCCTTTTTTAAAAATGTAAATAATTTAATTTTCACATTTATAAATGCGTGGATGGATATTGGTTTGTGTGTATTGTCTAAATAGTTGTTTACTTAAATGGCACTCAATTGATGCACGCATTCAATATCTGCCATGATGACCCTTGTTCTTCAGGACTACGTCTATTCATTTTGGCAAGGTAGAGAACCAAATTTGTGATGATATCTTGACTGATATTGCTTTATTTATGTTTACTAAGCACCCGCAACTGCCCATAATTGAGTGGCTTATGTTATCAACAACCAGTTTGATTAATTATCCTCTACAAATTCTCTCTTTGCTTCAAATGTGGCGAATTCCTGAACCAAGCTTGTTATTGTTTTTGTTTTGTAACAAGGTGTTCCATCATGCTGAAAAATACAGTTATCACCCACAAATTGTCCTGAACTGTTGAAAGAAGGTGATGATGAAGCACGTTTTGGTACCATTTTGAGTTCATGGCAATGTTCTTGAGCTAAATTGTTAGTACTCCAGTTCCCATAGATGAGAAGCAGCCCCAGACATGGAGAGTGTTTAGATGCTTCAACATTCACACGCCACAGGACTTGTGAAAGCGCTCTCGTTTACTCTTCTTAACAATACATCTTCTTTGTCGAAAAGTTTCCATTTCGCTGTGCGCGCTGGAGCATTCACACCTGCTTGACAACGTTAACGAGCTTAGCACTAGAGGCAACTTGATCCTTGAGCTGAGACCTTATCAGGAGGCGATCTTTGTGTTTATTTGAAGCTCTTGGGTGTCCAGAACACTTCTCCACAGGAGTGAGAGACAACCCATACCATGCACGTCCCCAGGCGACGGATAGGCAACCAAATAACTCAACGGTCGAAATGGTCCAACGCGGTGAATTCTCTGACCTATTTATATTTTCATGAGGATACTCGTCAGAACACGGTCCTCATTCCAAGCGACTGAGAAACCCTTTCCAGCGACAGCACTGCTTACACGAATCTAGAGAGGTAAGTAGAAAAGGTGTCCAAAAGAAAACCCACTCTGACAATCTAACTCGCCAACAAAGCGCGGCTGACAGTAAATCCTTGCTGCGGTCGAACACAGAAACATTAAAACTACTTCTTGGCATAGAAATATACACAGACTGTTGGAGAGAAATGGAGTGGCAAGAGCTCAGAGGAGATCAGCCCTCATAACTAGAGAACTTGTTCGTTACAAGGTTGACAATGCCACTCTTAGTGAGACATTTGCTATTGGTGGCTCAATTTGGGAACTAAAAGACGGTTGTAAACTCATTTTATGAAGAAAAGTCTGAAATGAGAATAAAACACTTGCAGTTTGAGATTGCATTCGCAGTTACCTCCTTCAGCACTTCCTTGACCTTCCCAGTAAGATATATGAACGCTTGATGAAGCATCCTTTTCTCCTTGCCGTGCCTAACAACAACCATGATAAGGAGGTTTTCTGTTAGAGCCTCAAATCTATTGTGATGTCAACCTTAGCAAACAACAAACTTGCAATTCTGGACGCTTTCAATGCAAGAATTAAAAATTACTGCAACATGTAGGACAGAGTGGTGAGTCAACATGGAGCTGTAAAGGTGAGTAACAAACGATTGTTCTGTCCTTGTGTGCCGAGAATCTCTCTACCACCACCAACACACACTTCGGGATAGCCAAAGGATACAAGAAAACATGGATGCTTGCTGGATCGAGGCAATCACACCTCCCTGACTATGTCATTGTTAGAATATGGGATATCAGTCACGTCTACATTACCAGAACCATGCGTGAAGCAGAGGGCTGGATAGATTACAGACTGGTCAGAAATGTCCTTAACCTTTAGTTTGTCCCATTACTTCGCAAATTTCTAAAGGTCAGTCCACCCTTCCCATACATCATAGCTAAATTGAATCGGTTCAACATGAGGGAGAAGTACTTAGAAAAACTGACAAAGTGATGACTGCTCATAGACTAACAACTCGAGACACAACAGCGAAGTAAAAGCAGTACAAACTGATTGTGACTGAGTCGCAAATAAAGTGCTTAGACCTAAATGACGAGTTCATCCCGATTGGTGTGATGAAAACAGTGAGGGGATTTACAGATTCTTAGAGTAAATGCGGTAATGCCTTCGTTAAATGGCAAATCGACTACTCCTCGACACAGAAAGATCGATTTTAACAAATTCAGATATTGTTTCAGAAGGAGCTATCTCCTGCAAAATGGCCGGTGGGATCAAAAGCCAGAAAAGATCCAGCACTAGGTAGATTCTACCACACAAAGGAGTTCTTCAACTTATTGAAGGCAGTGTGTGGATTAAGAATAAAGAGAGTATCATTAAACGCTGGAAAGAGCACTTTTCCACACTGCTAAACAGGGTTTCCACTGTAGATTATAGAACTTTGTACGGAATATAATATAGGACATTGGGGACGACTTCGAACCTTCTCCTACCTTGGGTGAGGTCGGGAAGGCAAAGTAAACTATTTCTGGCATGGCATCTGAGAAGAATGGCATACTTGTTAAACTTTTCACAACCTGTAATCGAGGAGCCTCTTGACGCATTCCACACCGTCCTCGACACTATTTGTGATAAAGAAATCATTCCTCAAGATTTCAAAGATACCGCTGTTGTCTTTGAGTTCAAGAACAAAAGTAGAAAAGCCCTGTATGCAAACTTCAGATGTGTATCCTTGCTTTCCATTCATGGCAAAATTATGTCGCGCATTATTCTGAATCTTCCGATTAACGCCATATCAGATAAAACACTGCAAAAGCCTCAGGGAGACTTTAGACCAGACTAAAGCACCGTAGACATGGTCTTCAAAGCAAGGTAGATCCCATAAAAATACAATGAGAAAAACGGGGACTTCTCCAAGCTTAACAAAGATGCACACTAAATGATTTTAAAAGAATCCGCTGCCACCCAAATTTGGTGCAACTTATCCTTTTATTGCATGATGACATGGAGGGCTTTGCTGTCTACATCGGGCAAACAGGCAAAGCTTTCAAAACGTCCAACAGTGTGAAACAGGGCTAAGTACTTGTTCAAGTCCTTTTAAACTTATTCTTCCAAACTGTCTTGAACCATGCTACACGAGGGATCAAGTGAAGAGTGTGCCTGAGATACAGATTGGACGGCTTGCACTTTAACCTCCGACGACTGAGTACAAAAACCACTTGTTGGGTGAGGTGGTACTCGTTGATGATTGTGCCCTCGTAGTACACTCGGAGTCTGGTCTCCAAGTCCAGGTCAACAGATTCTACGGAAGCCTCTCGACTCTTCTGATTAGCGATCGGCCTCGGCAAGATTGAGGTCTTCCACCAACCTACTTTAGGAACCACACCACCCACTCCCAACATCTGCATAGAGAGCACCCAGTTAAAAGTTAATGACCATTTAAAATCCCCCGTGAGGGTCATCTCATCTGATGATTCCTTAGACAAAGAAATAGCTATACGCTTCAGCAGAGCAAACCGGTCGCTGGGTCAACTTCACTGACGTATGGAATATCTGTTGATTTAGAATTAAATTGATTAAAAACATAAAATAATGACCATTTACCACTGATTACTATCGATTTGTCATTAATGTTCAAGGTCAGTATATCCCTCTTTCAAGAGGAATTTATGCTACCGGCACACCGGATCCTTCGATTGGCTACAAAATCACGAAATCGCGTGTGTAAAGCATGGATGATTGGTAATTACATGCATACGAAGTTGTCGATTTACTTTTTATCAACTCGTAATAGACTTACTCGATCAGTAAGCGTTGCATAACTTAGATAATTATGCTTGCAAGAAGTCCCGCTAATAGGTGTTACCATAGGGACTTTGGAAGGATCATTGTGAAGCCCTGTATTCACGCGATAAACCTCCCACTGGCCTTTGAAGATGACGTCGACTTATTGCTGTGCTTAATTTCTTTTGTTAAGATGGCGTCACTTGCAAGTAATTTGAGGGGATTAGATTCGGAAATAAGCTCAGTGGAGGCTCTCTTGAAGTTATCGTTCGTGCTCTTAATCAGGATGCTAAAGCAATTAAAATTGCATTAAAGATAAATATAGCTCCTGAAAAATAAATTTTCAAAAAATTATTATGGTTTGCTTTAAAAAAAACATGGATTAAATAAGAATTTTAATCAAGTCACAATTACCATTAACTGCTCTAAGCAGTAAATGCATGACAAAAAATCAAGTGGTTTCGACGAAATATACGCATTGATCTCATTCTCCACCTCCAGATATTTTCCTTTGAGGTGATGTTGCAGTGAATGAAATAAGTTATCAGAGGGTGAAAGATGTTAAGAACGGGAGAAATTACCGACCTCACTCAATTACCCCCTAATTTTAAACCCGTTTATCTATATATATTTTTTATAAGCCATACTCATACTCTGCTATTCAGAAAGAGTTATGTAATATTATAGAATACATATAAATACCGTTTTTTAAACCGTTTCGATCGAATTTACCGTATATGATACATGTCTAAAATAAAGGTAAATCTCCCAAATAAAGATCAAATTCGCTATTATATCTTAGCTGACCTCAAATAACTACACTTCCTAATTTTCTGTGTGAAAAAAAATCGGATCTGAGTTCGTGCTCACTCCTGTGTGAGATACTGTTATTTATTATCAATGCTGTGTAATATAATCATTATTAATCATCAATGCCCTTTTTTCAGACTACTCAGAGGAAGGAATTCAGGTGAATTCCCCCGCCCACCCAATTTTTATCCTGTATCCGCCACTGTCCAGGAGATATAAAAAGAGCAAATATGGCCTAGAGTGTATTCATCCACTAATTAAGTATCTTTAACTATGAAATAGATCTAATCAATTCAAAGATTATATAAAAATTTAATCACTATCATAAAAGACGTATGTTAGGAGCCATATTAATTAAAGAATTACCAAATTAAAATATCTATGAGGCAACTTTTAAGTTAAACAGTTTCATCCAAATTCATTAGGGCCCAAAGTGGCATCTAAAATTGACATATTTGTACCATCCTTAAATTACTTCCATAATTTTTTTATGAGCCAATTTTCGCCCTTCTTTCCCCATATACCGTATTTCTCCCCGTTCCGGCCCACTTTCTATGAATGTTTGTCTGTCCAAGCCTTTTCATTGTCCAACTGAAGATGGTATAAAATAGCGAAATTAGTCCTGTATTAAATGATGCTACTCAAGTGTGGTCTTCGTGTATATGTATATATAGTTTACGCCGACCTATGGATTCAATATGTGGGACCAAGTTTTAAAGGTAATAGAAAATGGTAACAATAATAAGACGGTAGTTTCAGTTTGGAAGTAAGTTTTTGCTTCCAGAGGAATCTTCAGATGTATTGCACCCAAGTCTCGTTAGTAGGGGAATGAAATAGGTGGGAAGTGTGTAGAGTTAGAATAGTAGACAAGGGTATGTTATAGATCGCTTAACATTGTTTGAAGTTTGTTTTTTCGTTCGCTAAATTCTCTAAGCGTTGTTTGAAGTTTGTTTGCTTGTTAAGTTTCCTTAACGTTGCTTGAAGTTTGTTTGGTCAGCCGTTGGCTTAGACGCTAATTAATAGGCGCCGATTAACAAGTATGAAGTTGACTCAGTAGGTAAAAAAGATAGACAATCACTTACCTTATGAGGGGGTTTCACCTGCTTGCTGCCATCTTACCTCTGAAGACAAACACTCTTAGTGGTCTTGTAGAGGGCACTTAGGTATAACTAATTCGGCTGGAATTGTTGTCAGAAACGAGGTCGGGATCTATCTGCTTGTTTATTGAAAGTTATTGTTTATCCCTCTCGTCTATATTCTTACAAACTGACTCCAAAGTTGAGTCTCCCCATAGAGCCGCGGGAAGGGAGTGACTCAGTTTGATTTTCCATGCCCTCTGTCCCTGAGCGTGGGGTCTGCCCCGGCTGCTTACTCGCAAATCCAGAGCCATTAACTGGAGTCTTATGAGACCGTCTGAGATGACCGTTGGTTTTCTACGAAAATATACATTTCTGCGCTAATCTGAAGGGCAGGTCGCTGCAAACAAGTTTGTGTGTGTCTCTGTCTGGAAATGGGCTTTCCTGTGTGTGTTTATGTTTTGCTCAGAATGTGCTTGCTTATGTGTGGGAGTAGCGAGTTCTATTATAATTTTAACAACATTCCCGACTTTTGAAATTTCAAAACCGTTGAGGTTTGCGAAGTTTGAAAAAAACATATTAAGTCTAAAATTATTTTTTTTGTGTTTTATTGTTTTTTTTTATAATTACGTTTAACTTAATCTCAAAATTCTCTAAGACGAGTTTTAACCTTTAGAGTTGCTGTTCTTTGTGTCCGTTTCAGGCAGGTTTCGTTAAACTGCGGAGCAGATACGACTGTTGGCACCGATCCTTAACTTTCTGAATTTTGATGGTTCGTGTTCGAATTCACGTTATAGAGAGCTCATTGGGAGACAAAGGTTTAATGCGATATTGAAGTATTTGGCTATCTCATTTCTTCGTCCTTACTCTACAAACTCGGTTATCGTCCCTGTGATAGAACGAGTTGAATCTGTGTTAAATTCAACTCCTATCCCATATTAGTTAAAACCTCGAGGAGGCCCAGGTGCATCTTCGATTCGAGGCTTGGAGTCTTATCAACAGCTGCCGGACGTCAATGTTTAAACAAGGAGGTTATCGTCCCCCCGTTCACCCCCATACGCCGACCTCGCCAGATCGAGTTAGGCTTATGGACAGATAAGGCATTTTTCTCCGGCCCAGCTGTGCGTTCCCTCGAAGCTTCCACCCCATTCTCCCCCACGCCAAGGAGATGTCCTGGCTATATATATGGAAACTTTACCACTAAGATCAGATTGGAGATCCAGATTTTCGTCGCGAAACATCACCACGACCCTCTCTCCCTTTGTGCGCCAAGGGACCTCGGCCTCGAGATTCACCATCACTTGTCCAGGAGGACAATATTCCTTGAGTGCCAAAGGTTCGAGCCTTTAGTGACGTCAAGTCCCCAAGGCATCCCCCCCCCTGTTGTTCAAGGAGAACAACATTAGAACAGCCATTGTTCGTTTTGAGCCCTTCGCCAAGAAACGGTTCTCCCCCCCCCCTGTTGTTCAAGGAGATCAACATTAGAACAGCCATTGTTCGTTTTGAGCCCTTCGCCAAGAAACGGTTCTCATCCCCCCCCTATTGTTCGAGGAGAACAGTATTAGAACAGCCATTGTTCGTTTTGAGCCCTTCGCCAAGAAACGGTTCTCACCCCCCTGTTGTTCAAAGGAGAACAACATTAGAACAGCCATTGTTCTTGAGCCCGTAGACAAGAGACGGTTCTCATCCCCCCTTTGTTCAGAAGAGAACAACCTAGAACAGCCATTGTTCGTCAAGCCGTTCGTCGAGAACGGTTCTCCTTCCCAAGACGCCACGTCAGGATCCTTTCATCCCCCCCTTCGGCTGGAACTCGCCAGCGGACCGAATATTCCTTCAAGTACCTTCCACTGCACCCTAACGAAGTTACGTAAGCCAAGCGTCACCTTTTGAGTATTGATCCCTTATTTGTCAATTCTATCCTGTGCTTTAAATGGTTTATCGACCCATCCCATCTCTTTAACTCCATATTTGTTTTACCTTTTTTGATCCCTTAAATCCTTGGATTAGCCCGAGTCTCCACGACCCTTTCCATTCTGTTTGTCAATATTTTCCGTTTTTGTGTTTTGTTTATAGTTATTATTAATAAAACTCTATTTTATTAATGATAGAAATATTATTATCCTTGAGCTCAGTTCCACTTCTTAAGCATTTTTGAAGATACATAATATCGGCCGCCAAGACAGTAAAACGCACTCTAGAGATAATTAAGGAAGTTCCCTCAACGAATAGTGTTATATATAGTATCGTCGGGAGTCATTCTACGACATATATATATATACTATTTAATTTGGTGTCAGGTGTGGGGTTTAACGCTATATCTTTGCAAACACTGGTCTCAGTCGAGTAAAGCATAGTGTTATTCGTTATAATAATAGAATATAGTAGTTCCCTTTTGTTTTAACGATTGCTATCCCCTTTTTTTTTGAAACTTAAGAAGCTGGAGTAGCTCAAGGAACGGTTATAATAATTTGTTTGTTTTTTTGTGATTTTAGTCAGTGGTTATTTAGAGTAAGAAACCAAGTACGAATAGGTCAGTGCCCATATTTAGGTAGGCTAATTCTATAGAGGCATAATTCTTGTTGCGAGGAATTTTGGTTGGTTGACTAGTGCGCCCCCAAGTGCAAAGATGACTCCGTTCGAAATCTTTAAAGCGCAAGGAGAGTCCTGTGGACTTTCCGGAAAAGAACTAACTGAGTACATTCTAGAGGAGCAAAGAAAAGAGGAAGAAAGAGAAATACAACGAGAAGAAAGAGAAATACAACGAGAAGAAAGAGATAGAGAGGAACGGATAAGACTAGCTGACCTTCAGGTTGAATTAGCTCGGATTAAAGCAGAAGTTCAAAGAAAAAAGGTAGAAAAAGAAAGAGAAAGAGAGGAACGGGAAAGAGTAATCCAACGAGAAGAAAGAAGGACGGATTCGCGCCCCTTCCCAGGAAAGCTGACAAAGTTTCCGAGCCCCGTAAAACCCCAAAACTTCTTTCCCCAAAACCAACAACGGGACTCCAAACCTCCCGTTAAGACTTCTCCTCCATTTCTCTTCCCGAAGCGACCAACCATATGCTTCACCTGTGGAGTAGAAAACCACATGAGCTGGAATTGCCCCCAAAATTCTAGGCTTAAAAGCGGACCAGCCCACCAAGTTCACCAGATTAATGCAACTCCGGCTCCCCCGGTGGTGCAGACCCAAGCAGAAACTTCTCCCCCTCCGTCAGGCCACCAGGTAAATTTTGTTTTTGGTAAAAGTTCATCGGGAACTTTGAAATATGAGGAGGGCAGCGTGGACAGCTGTCGAGTATTGACTCTCGTCAGGGACACAGGATGTACATGCTTCATCGTGTCCGACGAACTCCTCCCAGTGGCCTCTAACCACGAAAAATTTGCGGTGGTACGTGACTACCTTGGGCGGGCGAACAGATTCCCCGTCGCTAGATGTTACCTGCAGTGTCAATATTATAATGGCTGGGCTAAAGTCATTGTAGCACCAATAAAATTCTGTTCCGTACTTATAGGAAAGAGCCCCCAAGTAAGTTGCGACCCTGTGTTTCAGGCCGCCCTTCCTCAAGGCCGAGATAAGAAAGAAGCCCAGGAGCCCGTCCCCATCAGAACCCCGATACCGTCCGATTTCTCGGAGACCCCTAACCAGGACTTTAGGACGGAAAAAGAGGAATGTGATTCACTAAAACCCTTAGGTGATAAGGCCCCAGACAAAGACACGGAGACTGTCCTTGGACCCCAAGAAAAAAAGAACCCCCAACGCGCCCATGGAGATACCTTCGTAGAACTGGACGAAGCATCGGCGCTTGAAGAGGATTGCCCCGCGGAGTCCCTTAAGGTAATCCAGACAGTGTGCATCCAACCTGATGCCGATTACCCTCCTCATTCCCTACCAGGCGAGTCTTTGGAACCCTCTGACCTGGATAGTGACGCGCAGCTGACACCACGTCCGAAGAGCCAGCTACAAGAACCAATTAAATGGAATCACCATTTACCCACCCTATTAGCTCTTTTCGAACAACTGCGCGAAAATGGCCTCACCATTGGCCCCCGCAAATGCCATTTTGCCCACGAACCCATTAAATATTCGGGTTTCAAAATAGGACCAAGCCAGTTAGGTCCCCAAGAGAACAAGATTAAGGCAATCGCCGACATGCCCCTCCCGATTACAAAGAAGCCATTAAGATCGATCCTAGGATCAGCTTCTCCCTATCAGCGATTTGTTCCGAATTTCGCTGCAATTTCGGCCCCCCTATGCCCCCTTCAGGAAAAGAATTTCTCCGATCGGTTACGTTGGAATGATGTCGCTGTTTCCCATTTTAATCAGCTCAAAAGTAAGTTCATTTCTGCCCCCATTTTTAAGTTGCCCAACCCGGAAAAATCCGTTGGAGTTAAGACCGACGTGATCAACGAGGGCATTGGAGGTGTACTCCTTCAATACGTGGATGACAGAACGAGTCATCCAGTTGAATATGCTAGCCATCTATTATTACCACGCGAAAAGAGATATGCCACTAGAGAAAAGATAGCTCTATCAATTATCTGGGTCATAGACAAATTTAAGCTGTACTTGATATGTAAAGAATGTCAAATAGGAACCGACCGCCGTCCGTTAGCCTATATTAGGAATGTGAGACACTCAAACGGCCGCATCATGTGCTGGAGTTTACTCTTGCAAGAGTATCGATTTAAAATAAATTATATCAAAGGTTCCGATAACCAGGTCGCTGATGCACTCAGTAGGAATGCGTTACCGAATAGTGTAGAACAATTGTATTCATAGGATTAGTATCTCCATGTAGGTATATACCGTCTTGTACGACTTAATTTAAGATTCTTTTGTAATATAGTTATTTAATGTATGTCTGAATTTTGTAACGCTCAATGTCTAATTTTTTTTATGTATATATATTTGTTCTTATTAATTTACGTATAAATTATTTTGTCCCGTATGTACTAAGTTTATAACATTTCATTGTTCCATGCCCTTTTTTTTTTTATTAAGTTGTATTAAAGGTTATTTTCCCCTGTAATCTAAAGATCAAAATAATCATGTACTGAGGTAATACTAGTTAGGTGCAGGAAGATACGGTTGGTACAAGAAAACGAGTTCCCTACAACGGAGCTCTATCGTTGTCCCTTCTCTCTTTTTTTTTTTTGAAGTGACAACTTCCCCTCGAATGGAGGGGTGTGATAGAACGAGTTGAATCTGTGTTAAATTCAACTCCTATCCCATATTAGTTAAAACCTCGAGGAGGCCCAGGTGCATCTTCGATTCGAGGCTTGGAGTCTTATCAACAGCTGCCGGACGTCAATGTTTAAACAAGGAGGTTATCGTCCCCCCGTTCACCCCCATACGCCGACCTCGCCAGATCGAGTTAGGCTTATGGACAGATAAGGCATTTTTCTCCGGCCCAGCTGTGCGTTCCCTCGAAGCTTCCACCCCATTCTCCCCCACGCCAAGGAGATGTCCTGGCTATATATATGGAAACTTTACCACTAAGATCAGATTGGAGATCCAGATTTTCGTCGCGAAACATCACCACGACCCTCTCTCCCTTTGTGCGCCAAGGGACCTCGGCCTCGAGATTCACCATCACTTGTCCAGGAGGACAATATTCCTTGAGTGCCAAAGGTTCGAGCCTTTAGTGACGTCAAGTCCCCAAGGCATCCCCCCCCCCTGTTGTTCAAGGAGAACAACATTAGAACAGCCATTGTTCGTTTTGAGCCCTTCGCCAAGAAACGGTTCTCCCCCCCCCCCTGTTGTTCAAGGAGATCAACATTAGAACAGCCATTGTTCGTTTTGAGCCCTTCGCCAAGAAACGGTTCTCATCCCCCCCCTATTGTTCGAGGAGAACAGTATTAGAACAGCCATTGTTCGTTTTGAGCCCTTCGCCAAGAAACGGTTCTCACCCCCCTGTTGTTCAAAGGAGAACAACATTAGAACAGCCATTGTTCTTGAGCCCGTAGACAAGAGACGGTTCTCATCCCCCCCTTTGTTCAGAAGAGAACAACCTAGAACAGCCATTGTTCGTCAAGCCGTTCGTCGAGAACGGTTCTCCTTCCCAAGATGCCACGTCAGGATCCTTTCATCCCCCCCTTCGGCTGGAACTCGCCAGCGGACCGAATATTCCTTCAAGTACCTTCCACTGCACCCTAACGAAGTTACGTAAGCCAAGCGTCACCTTTTGAGTATTGATCCCTTATTTGTCAATTCTATCCTGTGCTTCAAATGGTTTATCGACCCATCCCATCTCTTTAACTCCATATTTGTTTTACCTTTTTTGATCCCTTAAATCCTTGGATTAGCCCGAGTCTCCACGACCCTTTCCATTCTGTTTGTCAATATTTTCCGTTTTTGTGTTTTGTTTATAGTTATTATTAATAAAACTCTATTTTATTAATGATAGCAATATTATTATCCTTGAGCTCAGTTCCACTTCTTAAGCATTTTTGAAGATACATAATATCGGCCGCCAAGACAGTAAAACGCA
Source organism: Ceratothoa steindachneri (assembly GCA_963969495.1). NCBI lineage: Eukaryota > Metazoa > Arthropoda > Malacostraca > Isopoda > Cymothoidae > Ceratothoa > Ceratothoa steindachneri. The sequence continues at coordinate 43,946,034 of OZ018335.1, forward strand.
CTCTAGAGATAATTAAGGAAGTTCCCTCAACGAATAGTGTTATATATAGTATCGTCGGGAGTCATTCTACGACAGTCCCCATGGATGAATTCCAAGACTCTACTCGTTTGCCTAAATGGCCTCGTTTTTAAATTAATTTGTATTAGAACTTTCTCTTCCACTTTGACTCGATTTGTCCAAGGACTCTGATATAGGTCTCGGCACTGTTATCTTAAACTGAGGAGATATGTACTGTACCAGAGTTCTCGGAAGTTTTGCAGAAATTTGTCGGAGGAGTTTGATGGATTTGTTGATTTTTTTATGATGCTTAGTTCCAGGTATTCAAAATGAATCGTCCTTTTCTGATATGTTGAAAGAAATATTAGTGTTTGCATGTAGTTTGAAAAAGGAATTGGGAGTTAAGGAGAGTAAATCCTTTTCCGAGGATCTATAAGTCAGAGGATGAGAGTTAATGTCGTTTTATATAGACAATATCAGTGTAATGAAATTGAAGTAATCTAGATTAGACCTGCCCATTGTTTAGAACAGACAGAATTTTATTACCTTGATTAATCTCTCCCTTGATTAATCCAGGGACTAGATATCAGTATCGTGAGGTGTTTTATGTTGTTTACTTGCAAGGAATTTTGAAATTCGTTAGATAGTGTTGTTGGATAACGCGTTAAAAAGGACAAAGAAAGTTAGCATTATCAGAGTAGACGTGGCTTGGCGCACTGAAAAGATTTGTGAAACTTTGAAATGCTCTTACGAATTGTGACCTTGATATTTCTGGTACTACTTCTATGTGTACAGTTCGCACATTTAGACAAGTGAAAATTAGGAGATACATTTTGTTTAGTTGATCGTTTTGTTTAGTTGATCGTTCGATTTTATCTAAAATTGCCCAATGAAATCTAGCCCCGTATGCTTAAAACTTAAAAGATTTCATGAAATTCATCTGAGCCTTCGTGAAGTTTGTCATCTTTGGATAAAAGAAAACAAATGAATTTTTTTTTTTTGCATATTATACAATTGCTTAATATTCGTTTGATTTTTTGTCGTAGTGAAGTAATCCAGAAACCAGATATTCTAAACATCGTCAGGTTTCATCAATTCCGAAATGCTCAGATTTTAAAAGACAATTTGGAATCATTAGGGTAGTCAGGTGCTGGCTTTTACCTAGCAACATGGGATTAATTACATTATAACCGTAAGAATTCGATTTGGCTATCCTCCCTTTGGTTCTTATGAAGCGGTGTTGGTCTAAGAATAGGTCTAAATTGGTAACGAATGGACGGGGGGGCATTTCTTTTTAAAGGAACTCGTTTTCGAGTATATCGTTCTCGACCGGAAACGCTTGTAGTTGCATAATAGGTAGCCAATAAAGTTACGTTGCAAATTATACACCTATCATATTCTTTTTATTTAAGTTTGAAATAGAACTTTAATACACATTAATAATGCTATATAATTTATTATATAGATCAGAGTATTTTTTTTATGTCAAACAATGTGTCGTAGAATTGCTCATAGTCTGGTCTAATAATTATTCTAGTCCTTGATCTGGACACACCGCTGTTGATTAAGTCGATGGTATTGGCCCTATGACTCAATCTACGATCATATATATATATATATATAGGCTTTAATTCCTACTGAGCGTGCGAAAGCTGGTTAGAAGCGAGTTGTGCCACGGCCAGGATTCTCAGGATAAAAATCCCACTTGTTACTGGGGGGAGGTTTGTGATCGTTGAATTCTAAGAGTGCAAAATACAGGTTGAATAAATTAGCCGAAGGGATTCTTAATTAAAGTAGTGCCAAGGGTACGTCAATAGGAAGAAGCCACAAATAAACACACGTACAGAAAATAAACTTTACTTTACACAGAAGTAATAATTAGTGTCGTAGAATGACCCTTGGTTTTGATCCCTCTACTCTTTGACACCCTTTTAGTAGCGGTATGCTTTAAGGGGCGTGAGTTACTTCTATGATGAAGTAGGCTTTGTTCTAAGAGTGCTATTTTTGTGGTTTAGTTCTTAAGGAAGAGCTATTTTTAAACACATAAGGATAAGAGGAAACACCAGAATCTACCAAAATAAACATGTATTTTAAATTAAATATTACAAACCAACAGTAAACACATTTCTATCTTTGGCCTCAAAGATCTTTCAATGACAAAACATAAACAAGTAGGCTTCCAGTAAACATACCAATTGCCAATTAGTATTTTTATCACGACCCTATTTGATTAGCATAAAACATTAAATTAACGTACTCTCATCTACAAACACATATGACCTAGGTTCAAGAATAATGGTTTCTACTCTCCTTTAAAACGTGGGACGTACTAAACTTCTACTATCGCAATAGAGATATAAATGTTATTGTTAACTTACAGGTAGGTATTAGGGATTGCCGGATGTCGCTGGAGGACTTATCTCTCGCTTTGAAGTGTGGTGGTCGCTGGTGGAATTTTCGTCGCCTGTGACGGGGGCTGATTCTTCAACGTAATTAAAGAACGGGAGCTCGTTGGGGCAGGGTTCTTCTCCTCTCACTCTTACGGTGCTTGAGATGTGAGAATCACTCGAGTGTGAGCGGCTTTGCTTTTCTTCAGTCGGACTTCTTTGCAGACTGAAAAGGCTTCTTCGGTATGGCACCGATATAAAACTTGACCATTTAGGTTAATACGGCCCTGAAAGGGGGGATCGATTTTTTCAATCTGATCCTCTCGTTTCTCACGGAAATAGTCTTGTATGGCTGAAGGATCGATCTTCACGATCTAACCCTTCTTCAGGCGTATCGACTTTTAATCTTCTTGTCTGGCTGAAAGATCGATCTTTACGAACTAATCTTTCTTCTAGCGAATCGACTTCTAATAATCTTCTTGTCTAGCCGATGGATCGATCTTCACGAACTAATCCACCTCTGGCGTATCGACTTCTGATAATCTTCTTCTCTTTCTTTGCGGGGCTTATTTATAGGCGGATTGCCGCCCCATTTAAAGGGGGAAGTGACCAGGCCACAGAGGCAAAAGGAGGGGGGGAGCGAATGGTGAGTTAGCATCTGGGGAGAGCGAGAGCGAGAATTCCTAAGGTGGCACTGGGGTGCCCAAGTCAGCTCGCAAATTATAGGCTCGCAACCGCACCGCTACTTGGCGTGCCTTCTGACTCGCACCGCTTTTTTTTTCCATAACCACGGGTTTATGGGTCTCGTAGGTAATTCGATCGGTAGAGCGTCGTTTAAGGACCTTAGGTGGTCGCCTTCAAACAGATGATAGCTCCAACTGCCCACAGCGGCGGGGAGATCACACATGGTAAGCATTTTCGCCGGCTACCTTTCCCACGCTTCTCCTCATGAGGGATGGGGGGGCTTGAATGTACCTATACTCCTCCAGGATGCTTAATGTAGCCATTTCTCCACAATTAGCAATAGTTAAACGGGCAAAAGGTAAATAAGGATTAAATATTAAACACTGACGTTAAGCGTCTAGATTTATAATGACTCAATGGAAGTATCAATCACTGTTAATTAAATAGGTAATTTAAGAATAGAGGGACACTGGGTTTACAGATTACCATTAATTGTGATGGATTGGAGAGACGACTACACAGGTCCAGACGGGGGGGTTCGTGTGGCGTTAACACGAGTTCTCGGGGAGAGGGGGGATAAGACGACGGGTTCGGGGCTGCTGACTGCAGTAGTGGTTAGTTCACTCCTAACTGGATGTGACACTAACAAATAGTAACTTCCAGTAACTATTTGGATGTTCCTTTTCTTTCTCAAGTTACGTTGAGCAACAGAGCGTATTCTTCTAGTCACAGACTCTGCGGGGCGGGATTTGCCTCAGGAACACTTTGAGACAGCGACCAAGTTAACTCGGCGGCGCGTTGACAGTCGATACGTTACGGCAACAACTCTCCTTCAACGTGGGGGTTACGCGAGTAGGTTTGGGACACTGCTGTAGAGGGATGAACGGCGATGTTATTTATTACGCGGACTGTGGGAAATCGAGAGAGAGATTCCATTCACGACAATTCGCTTATCGCAGCGCCTTCTGGACAATCTCCATGGTATCATAAAGAAGGCAAATAGAATTTAGGCTTCTTTGTGAGATAGGCCTTCTTTCGTCAGACTTCCTGTCGCCAGTTGGGGAATGGTGGGCGGGGGGAGAGAGAGAGGAGATGAAGATCAACTCAAACGACAAATTTCCTTCGTTCCCACGATTGTCTGGCGGCATGCGAGTATGAAGGTTACGTCCAGACGTAACTCAGGTTTAAGCCAAAAACTCCCGATCCAATTTAAGCCACTCAGGTCCGTAGAGCCAAAGGTTAAGTTTACAGTTGAATTATTTAAGGGTAATGCCACAAATTATGAGATCCGCAGGATTATCCAAGGTGCTCACGTAATTAAATGAAATATTGAGTTGAGGTTTGTTCGATAGTTTTTCCCGGATGAACTTTATGCCATGAAGCCGGTTCTTAACAAATACGAACCTTTGTTTTGACCAAGTACAAACATAAAGAATCCAAGGCAAAGCAATTTGGGCATTGACAAATATTTCGATCGATATGAAGGAATTGGGGAAGAGTATTAAACGAGGGCAACTTTTGATTTGGCAAATGTTAAGTGCTGTCAAGGAAATTTGCGATACTGAATGGGAAGGCACAGTCAGTCAGGCGAAGGTCTGGAGGTGGTACAGACGTTTCACCACCGGGGATCTTACCCTTGACGATCAACCACGTTGCGACTGGCCATCAACCTTTGACAGCGAGTCTTTAGTGGTCAGGCTTTGTTTCAGCAAGACAATGCGAGGCGACACATTTCCAGGTTGACTATGGAAAAGTTCAAACAGATGGACGGTGTTGAGATTCTTCCATATCCACCATCCAGTCCCGAAGCGGTTCCGAATGACTATGGCCTATTCCGCTCAATGACACACTTCCTCCGTGACCAGCGATTGAACACTTTTGATGGAATGAAGGAAGCTTGATTACAGGTTTTTTTTATTCAAAGCCCACTGGTATTTGGGGCAGATTCGGATGCTAGATGATCGCTGGAAGAAGATCGTAAAGAATGATGGACTTTACTTCAAAGAATAAATGTTGGTGTTGTTCCATAAAATGTCGTTGTTTCTTTCCGCTTCCTAATGAGTCAGGACTTTCTGGCCAACCCCTAATATATATATATATATATATATATATATATATATATATATATATATATATATATATATATATATATATATATATATGTATATATATATATATATATATATATATATATATATATATATATATATATATATATATATATATTGTTAAATCCAATAACAGATTCCAAATATGTAAATAAAACCACTGTGGAGGAGCGTAGTATTTATTATCTCGAGACCAGTTTCGGCATGGAGTTTGTCATGCCAGTCTCAGTTGAACACTAAGAATACATGCAGTCACACCAAGCGTACAATATGTATATATATATATATATATATATATATATATATATATATATATATATATATATATATATATATATATATATATATATATATATATATATATATATATATATATATATATATATATATATATATATATATATATATATATATATATATATCCAATTGGAGTTCCCAATCAGGGAGTGTGAATTTAAGTTCATTAAGGATATATTTTAAAATTAGATCTTTGACTTAGGGGTTGCATTTAAATTGCCCAACCGAAAGGCTAAAGTTGGGGATTTCATCTATAAGGGTGGATTCAATTACCTTTCTTTTGCGGAAGTACTTACACAGGTAGATTAGTTTAGCCTGTGGGAAGTCTATCGGGTGATTAAAATTATTACTGTGTGTGAAAAGACTAGAGGCTGTGTTTCCCCGTCTAATGCCTCCTCTGTGTTCATACATTCTCTTATCCAGATTTCTTCCTGTTTCGCCTATGTAAAATATAGGGCAGTTAATTTCTTTACAGGGGATTAAATAGACTCCTGCTTCGTTGATAATGTCTATGTGTTTGAGAGGTTTTAGAATTTGTGACCCATGTTTCTTGTCCGATGAAATTATTCTCATCCCCTGTACATTTATAGAACTAAAATACCCCCTCCATATCATCAATGAATGCTTATCCAAGGCCAAGTCAAACTTCTATTGCCCTAAAAGTAGGAACCCAGATACTAAAAGAAACTGCTTCTTCTTTCCATTTTCTCCATTACTGAAAAGTTTAAATAGTATCCTTTCCCCTAACCGCACCACTTTTAAATACCCTTCGACCATTAAAAAATCATTCCCTACTACCAAACCTATTGTTAAATTATTATTAAATTATATCAGTGCACATATAAGTCTCAGGTGTGCATTGCGTCTCTTACCTTCTTTTATACATGTCTTATGCGAAATCTGTGATGAGCCCGAGTGACGCTGATGACCTGCAGTTGCCTCTGATTATATATATATATATATATATATATATATATATATATATATGTGTGTGTGTGTGTGTGTATGTAATCCCTTTATTCCTCCTGAGGATCCAACCTAAATGATCACTTTACTTGTAAGCGGATGTTAAGTCGAGTATAGCAACCGTGATTCTGCTGACATCTGGCAGATAACGTGCCCTTCCAGCCCCAACGCCTACGGGTGAGTGCTCTTCCTGTGCCAATTGATCAAAGTAGGTACTGCGACTATATATCTTCTACACATTTTTTCTTCCTTCACCCAGTGGGAGGTTACCCTGCGTAGCCTGTTTCTCTTGGTACCCGGTGGAGCTGCACCTCCTCCCGGACTGAGTGCAAATAAGGAAAGCCCCGTCGTCACTGAGTTGACCCGAACTCTCTGATGGGGCCTGGGGAAGTTGTTCGTGCGCTTTTCCCTGACTCTTCAGCGCTACTTTATATTTTTTATTGATTTTCCCCTCACTATGTTGTCTACCAACACTTAGGATCAGAAGGAACTGTTCTAACCAAGACAAAGGTCGGTCCACTAGACATGGGGTCTGGGTGGACTGCATGTAATCCTGGGATCACCTAGCACCAGGGTATGGTAATAATAGGTGATCATTCATCCTACTCGTTAGGGGACCCGCCTACCTCTACTTCTCTTTATAACATACCCTCCTCCTACCCCCTTCCATACTTTCTCTTCCATCCATAGAGTTTCTGGCTGCTTGGAGCACTTTCGTCTACTTATGGGTCCTTAGCCGACTGGAAGTGTATACCGTGAGGTCCCTACCTGTTGCGAGGGCCGAAAGTCCGTTGGTTAGGGCAAGGATTAGGTACGGGATGTGCTGGGCCGTCGACTCTGTTCACCTTCTTCCAGTACACCAGCACCATCCTTTATGGTTAAATGACAGGCCGGGTTGGCAGAGCCTATCAACGCTGGACTGAGACCAAGTATGTGTAAATGATGACATTCTGGAATTTCTGATCCTATGGATACCTTTTTATTAACCTCCTAAGTCATTTGGGACGGTCATTGTATGTTTACAGAAGGTGTCGGAGAGGACGAGAAAAAGCGAGCCACCCCGTCGACTGGCTGAGGTGCTCCCCTCTCATCATCGCCATGCGGCAAAGAGGCTTCCCCTTTACTATCTTTAGAGCCCTTCTCAGCCAGTTTCACCTCTGCAAAGTGCTGCCCCCCTGTTCTTTCTCAGAGGGCCCACCATCCCTCTTCCTACTGGAGAGGAGGCTTATTCTTCTCCTATGCCTAGGGATGCGGGAGTTTCTCCATCCCCCTTTCTATGGAGTCGTCCATCTTTCGACCAATGCCAGTGCCTTTGTTCTATCACAGGGGACTGCCAAGAGACCGGGCAGGCAGCACAAAATCAACAGCTCCCTGTGAGAGCGACTCGATAGGACAAACCTCTATAGGGGGGTGGGGTGGGCAAGGGAAAGCGTGGCCCGTCGGGCCGTGCCCAGTGCAATAATGTATTTTAACATTGCGGGGGGCGGCTTGTCTTCCTCCCTCTCTTCCAAGATGGAACTCCGTACGCCGGCCAAGAAGACTCGACAAAAAGTACCTCGAATGGGATCCATGTTACCTTGGGAGGGGGATGGCCAAATAGAGGTCCCACCTGAGCTAGACATGATCCCGAAGGTCAGCCCGCCAAAGATGTCAGGATCTTCCATGGGAGCGAAACTGTGCTCGGTGTCAAACGTCGAACGTGAATTGCCCATGTGCACGCTTCTCTTAATGGGGCTCGGGTCCCCGAAGAATCCCAGGCAGAGGAGGGAATCACCTCCCTCAGCTGGTGCGCTTTTGATAATTAAGACCTTATCTATTTCGGAGAAGGATCTTACTGAGGCCAGTCTTGGCCCGCTGGCTTCAAACGTGTTTTGGTCATTCACGCCACTGATGGCAGTATGTTGGCCAAGGGCAATATGATCCATCAGAGAAGAGCATTAGTTAGTTTGATTGGTAGCAAGCCGAAGGACACCCTTTTCTCGGATGAGGGCCTTCTTTCAAATGCGTCGGACCCCTCCGACGCAGCCATGATTATTGCCCTTTGGATACTTAATGGCTCGCAGGTGATCATGACGCGGCACTCTACCATGAACTTCGTGAAAGGAGTGGTTTATGTGAGGGAGCTCTTAAACTACGCAATAGAAGACATCATTTTAGAGCTCGCCGACCATAGGGAGGTCAAAATCGAACGTGTGATGAGAAAACAGGGAGGAGCCTTGATACCCATTCCTACACTCTTCGTCACGTTCGACCGTGACAAGCTCCCTAAGTCGGTTCCTAAGGCTGATCCCCGAAAGGATCACCAAAGGAGTTTCGAATCCTACTCCCACACCGAAGGCTGGAATCAGTAGCTCCGAGACCGTGGATTCTTAAAACAAAAGAGGAACCCTGAAGCCCCCCTCCCCTGCCCGCCGAAAGTTTCGAGAGGGCCAGAGGAAAAATTCGCATAGCGAGCTTAACTTCCCCGATAAATTATCGAAGGCCACAGAGCCTTCAACGCCTTGTTCGGCCAAGAGTTCTGACTCCCGGAAGCCTACAGTCATTTTCGAGAGGGACTTCCTTTCGAAGATGTCCCCCACATATCCTCTGAGCTAGGCATGGTGGGCCTATTCCTTCAATGGAATTGCCGCGGATTCCGGGTAAGATGTGAGAAGCTACGGAGGCTTGTCTCCCTCAGTTCGACGTTAGCTATTTTTTGTGGGAGACCATGCTGGCAGGGTACCCCATGCTCACTCTCCCGAAATATAAAGGTTAGGAGACCCCACCACTCCAGGATGGGGGCCATTCAGGCAGTAGCAGTGCAGCTACATTCCACCCTTCAGCCAACTTCGATGCGGGGGGTTCCCGCCTCATCGTGGCACGGTTCTCGAGGCTCTTTTTAGAGCTCAGAGACTTGAACGGTAGACACCCCTTCTGGAGAGACTAATCAAACACTCCCGGAAGTCAGGACCTTGCCGACCTAATAGACGAGCTGGAAATAGGTGTACCAAATGCAAATGAACTTATGCATCACTTCCCTAGAACCACTTCATTTTCCTGACCTGATCTTTCCCTGTGTTCTCCGGATAGACAACCTGATTTTTAGTGAGAGATGGTCGATGACCTCCGATATACTGATCACTTTAACATTCAAATATCATTTTCTGGACCGCTGCCGCGCTAAAGATTCCCCACCACCAGTATTGCTTGGCGCGGGCACGGTGGTTTGCATTTGAGGAAATGACTGATTTATCTGTTCCGTCGAGGAGTTTAGGTCTGTGGATAAGGCCGTTGAGTTCTTCTACGGCAACTTCATTGCCTTAGGAATGGCCTTTCTGTTAGATTTTTTCAACAGGATCTGGAGAGAGGGTATCCTCACAGACTCCTGGAGAATGGCTACTGTTCTCGTTTTTCGCAAACTAGGGAGAGATCACTACCCCAACCGGTTTCCGCCCTATCTCTCTAACCTCCTTCGTGTGCAAGTTGACAGAGAAATTAGTAAATGTTAGACCAGCCTTTATCCTGGAAAGTGGAGGCGACCTTTCTTCCGTACAGTGTAACTTCCGCAAATTCAATTACACCTCGGATGCTCTTCCTCATCCGAAGGCCTTCCATCGTAGACAGCATTACGCCAGTGGGTTTTTTTATTTGAAGAAGGCCTATGATACGACAAGGCTCTACGGTATCATGCATACTCCCTCCTGATGGGGAGAGTATTTTGCGTATCGTCGATTCCGCGTACGGGTGGGGGGGAGCCCTATAGGCCCAATTGAGCAGGAAGAGGGTGTCCCACAGGAAAGTGTCGTCAGTGTCGCACTCTGCCTTGAGCATCAACGGTATCACTTCGGTTCTGCCGGGAGAAATTATCGCTACGGGTTACGTTGATGACCTTTCAATCTCTTTTGGTGTGGTCCAGATGGCAACTCTGCACCATCTTCTCCAACAGGCATTGAACCTCATCTCTCGCTATGACGAACGCACAGGTTTTGATTTTCCTTGTCCAAGATTAAGGTGGTGCACTTTTGCCACCATCCACGGTTTTACCCTGATCCAGACTTATTTCGAAATGGGGGTCGCCTGGGAATGCTGGATTCTCACTGTTTCCTTGTCTTGTTTTCGCCCGACGCCTCAGGTGCAAGGCTCATGTTCGCAGCCTTATCGTCTCTTGTCCTGCGCCATTAACATTCTTCGTTCCGTGACGTTCAGCCCCGAGGGTGCTAATATGGCTACTGCCTTACTTTTCTACCGATTCTTTCTTCGTTCAAAGCTTGACTACGGATGCGAATTTTACGCATCCACAGCAGAGCGTTTATTGCGGAAGTTGGGCTCGATCCACCACACCGGTCTCATTATGGCGACCGATGCCTTCCAGACGTCAACCATTGAGAGCCTATTTGTCGATGCCGGCGAGATGCCACTCGCTCTGCTCTGTACACAGTGCTATATACGGTTGTGTGCGCGGCCCGGCGTCCCTTCAGTCTCCAATAGCTCTCACTACATTCTTGACCGATCTCAACAGTCATATATCTTAAGCGTTCCGGTTTACAGCTAGGAAACTCCTTTGAAATCTCGGTGAATCTTTCGATCCGGTGCGCCCTCTGGTTCTACTCAAGGCACCATCCTGGATGGTACCACTTTTGATTATTTATCACAATGAATCTGCTCCCAAAACTTACATATTGTCAGAAGTATTGCATTCAGCTTTTTTGAAGCACACTTCGTGCCACGCTGGATCCGTGCCAGTGTGCACAGATGTCTCTAAGTCCCAGGATGGAATCGACTTCCACGTCGTATCCCGTCTGTTTGATGTCAGCAGGATTTTACTAGGCGCTACGTCTGCTTCCTTAGCCGATCTGGTTGAAATACACCACTTGGTGCGGGAGATAATGCGTCGTGCCCGGTTCAGAGACCGGATTGTGATCTTTAGTGACTCATATAGCGCCTTAAGTGCTCCCTCGGCATTGGAATCTCCGCACACACGAGTTTGTAGTATCCGTGACGCCGCGATTAGGGCGAGCCGGGTATATCAGCTGGGTTCCTGGACATGTAGGAATTGCGAGAAATGAGCGCGCCGATGAGGGCGCCAAAGAGTCCACGAGGACTGGGAGACCAGACTAGCCTTTCGCTCTTTTTTACATCACTACATGGAAGAAATCAGGGCAACCCTATATGTTGCCTGCCAAAGAAGATGTGTGTTCGGCCGAGGGGAACTTAAATTTGCACATCTTTACCCCGCGACTGTTCCCATGGACCTAACATCCAATGTTGCGACTGCTTTCATTGGATTTTCGACGTCCTCGAATTGAGCCCACTAACGGCACGGACGAACGCCATTTGATGGAGTGCTTCCATGAACCTTACTGCGACGACTGTTTGGCAGATTGTGTTCTCTCCATGACCTGGACTAGCTGGGTCGCTACCGCCTGTTCCTTGTAATCGGGTCGAATTTCTTTACACAGAATATACGACTTTTCGAAGTAAGCTGGCCCCCACCATTTTATTTGCCTCTCTTTGATGTTGGTCATATGCTCCTGCGCCGGGGGGGGGGGGGACTCGGACTCGCATTCCCTGACAAAGAACATGTGAAACGGCTGACGAAAATTTTATTTCGGCGGCTATGGTGTTGATTGCAGTAGCCAGTCGAGACTCTTACCCCTCTCCCCTTCCTCTTGTTAACCTACTTCTTTTTTTCTATAGTCTATCCGTTTAAGACCAAATCCTGCTACTGAAGGAGGGCCGGAGCCTTATTAGGATTATGTAAGAGTGACTTGCGGTGGCAAGCCTCTCTAGATCCTTCATTTTTTTTAATCTAAAGAATAGACAGTCAGCCCTAGAGGCAGATTCTAGCGGAACTATGCAAAGATATGTAGATTAGTGCCCTTAATGTGAAAGAATACATTTATCTATGTCCAGGGCGAAAACAGCCCAGGGCTGTTTTCGCTAGATCCAATTTTATCACTTTTTCTAAAATCCGACTTATCTGATAGCATTAAAAAGTTGACCTCATAGGGAAATGTGCTTAGTATAAATACTGTGTGTCTTATATATATATATATATATATATATATATATATATATATATATATATATATATATTAGAATAGTTTACCATTTAATAATATAATTTCGTTTTCTAGTATATTACAATTTTCTGATATCTTTAAGGCAGACTATTGTATCCTTTGAGTATCGTATGTTTAGTAATTCGTGTTAAAAGAAATATTGGCAGGCATAAATAGGCTGGAAAGGATTGAATTCCACTAAATCTATCTCTTTCTGATGAATATGAACGGAAAATTTTCTTTTTCTCTAGACCCGACGACCATCATCTCAACCTACCTGAAAAAAAAACAACTTTCCCATTCAGTACTATTAAACTTCAATTCTGATCACCGTTGGGAAAAAAAAATGTTATCAAAATTGCTTAAACTTAATTTTTTAAATATAAAGAAAACAATTAATCAAGAAAATAAAAAAATGGTATTTTTTATATTACCACTGACATCTTGATTATATATATATATATATATATATATATATATATATATGTATATATATATATATATATATATATATATATATATATATATATATATATATATATATATATATATATATATACCTAATAGCACTCGACTCGTGATGGCCTAGGTTATGTCAGTTTCGGTGGTACAACCTAGTGATTTAGTGTTTGTGGTAAATATTTTTACTCAATATCGAGCTTTTAAAAAAGAATAACGACGCGGTTTTACGGATTTGTATGTTTTCTTTTTCACTTAGAAGTGACTCGTTTCCATTAGGAGTCTCAAGAATAATGAAAGCCAGGCACTTCCTAAGCCTCTTAATATATATAAATATCTTTCCGCACACATGATTATCTAACAATTCACGTCTAAAAGCTGACGTTGCCACAAAATGTGTGGCTAATCTACAATTTATGGGTTAGTTACATTTTCATCTTAAATATATTTTATTTAATCATTTGCCACTTTTTATGTTACCATTACTCGTGGATTCTCACCCGCAGAAGGGGCGGTAAATAACTACTAAGTTTGGCAGACTATATCTGTTGCAATATTGGTCCTTATAAAAATATAATTCCATAGATTTCACTAAATGTACATAATCTACAGGACATGATTGTAGAGGAGGGGATGGCTAAGAAAGATTAAAAACCTGCCGTAACAGATTACGCAACAGACACTTTGTATATAAATGTTTCATTAAGTTTAGTGATACTCATTTTGTTTGGTTTCTATCGTGCCTATTAGAGATAAGCTTAAGGAAACACATTACATGCCTATTTTTTGATCAGGCCTATTAATGATTTGTTCAAAGGGGCCAATTCCTATTGTTTGTTGTCGGGCCCGCAGTCATTCAGGCGTCCGCTACAGCAGTGTTGCTCATTGTTTCCCTGGTAAAGCTGGAGGCGCAAAGAGTTCACACTCGGCCTCGCTAAAACCAGGGCTCTCTCCCACTCTTTCTCCACGTGACCGTTTCCCGTAAGGCGAAATGGGCACGCGCTTTCCCTGAGTCGTTAAGGTGACAAGAGGTAAACCTCTCGAATGTGGTCGTGAGGCCGTCTGCAGGGACTTCTCAAGCTCTTCCCCGAAAGGAGGACAACAGTAAAGGAACTTTGGCTCCTACGCCCCCACCCAAGGTTGGACCCTGCGCTTCGGAGACGCAGGACCCTCCAAATGAGGAAATCCGCTTCCGAAACCGCTCCGCCCACCGAAGGTTTCGAAGCGGAGAGAGGAAACGACTCTCATAGTGAGCACAGCCTCCCACGATAAGTTGTCGAAGGCTACGGCGCCATCACCGTCTTATTCGGCCAGTAGAGCCCGGAGCTCTGCCTCCAGGAAGCATACGGCCATTGCTGTGAGAGTCTTCTGATCAAAGAGGGCCTCCGCATCTCCTCTGAGCTAGGCTTGGAGGGCATATTCCTTCAATGGAATTACCGCGGATTCCGGACCAGCTGGATGGAGCTGCAGAGTATCGTGTCCCCCCTTTCCACGTTTTCTTTTTTTTTTACAGGAGACCATGCTCGCCGCTTTTACCCTGCCTACCCTTCCTGGGTATAAAGGTTTTGCGACCCCACCACCAAGGGATGTGGGCAGGCAGGGAAGGAAGGAGGATGCGCCATTTACACCAATCAAGATGTCTCCGTCCTTCTCTTTGCTTTAAATGGCTCCTTTCAGGCAGTAGTTCTACAACTCACCTCGATAGGAGGTATACTGTTATTTTCTCGTACATTCCACCGTCAGTCGACTTCGACGCGGAGGACTTCCACCGCATCGAGGAATGGTTGCCGATGCTATTTCTAGTGCTCAGAGATTTAAACGGTATACACCCCTTTGGGGAGACTAATTGATTAATCCCAGAGGTCAGGTTCTTGCCGACATAATAGACGAGCTGGAGATAGGTGTCCTAAATGTGGATGAAAACCGCTGGATTATTTTGTTCTTCATCTATCCCTGTGCTCTTCGGATGCATAGCCTGTTTTGGGGAAAGAGGTAGTCGATGACCTCCATGATAGTGATCACTTCCCAATTCAATTATCATTTTCTGGACCACTGCCACCTGAAAACCGCCCTGGTAGGTGGATGAGGTCCGTGTGTTATTCTCTGGCAACCTCATCGCTGTGGGCCTAGCTACTATTCCTGTAATCACGGTCAAAGATTTTGTCAAAAACAGTTCTTTGCCTATTACGTGTAAAATACTTTCTGAATATCATTTATTCGGTATTAATATTGTACATGATTTGGGTTACTACTAATTATTCAGTATAACTTTGCAAATTAATAATTTGTTGTTAAAACTTTGGTTTGCTGACATTTCCTTACTAGTGGGCATCACACGCCTCCTCGTGATTTCAAGCTGGAATCGTATGAAAAATAGTAATTGAATAACCTGAATAGTAAATATAGTTATGTATGATGGTTTTGCCAAAAGAAAAACGCCAATTAATAGTTTCTTTAAACAAAAATGGCTTCAATCCAAGAGAATTTGTTGCTAAAGGCATTGCATGTGAAAGAACTGTATTAAAACTTTAAAAGAAACCCGTTCAGTAACTGTGAAAAAGGCTCCTGGTCGTCAACGCTTGTCCTCTGATCGTCAAGACAGAGTTTTAGTGCGCAATTCTTTGAAGAATCGAAGTACCAGTAGCCAACAGCCTGCTAATGAATGGAAATCACATGGTGTTAGCGCTTCAGCTCGAACAATTCTTGCTTCACGGAATGCTGCAAAAAAAAAACGTTTTTGTCCAAGAAAAACGTCAAGGCCAGACTTGCCTTTTGCAAGAAATATAATAATTGGTCACGTGAGCAATGGGATACAGTTATTTTTTCTGATGCGCCATGAGGCCTGTTTGGCACATCTGGAAAAAGGCTTGTCAGAAGGAAAAAAGGTGAAGACTATAAATAGGCTTGCATCGTCCTCACGGTCAAACATCCTGAAACTATTCATGTGTGGTGATGCTTTTCTTCAAGGGAAGTCGGTTCTCTATCAATTTTGCTAAAAAACACTTCTACGAATTCAACATGGTATCAAAATGTCCTTAATTACCATCTTCTTCCAACCATTGAGAGGCAGTTTGGCGAGGATAATTGCATTTTCAAACAAGATGGGGCACCTGGTCACACTGCTAAGAGGATTAAAGAGTATCTTGGAGGTAAAGGGATCGAAATTTTGGATCCCTGCCCGGGTAATTCTCCAGATCTCAAAAGACGGGTTGATAAAGAAAAACCAACAAATGTCGAACAGTTGAAAGTGCTCATACAGCAAGAATGGAAGTCTTTAAACAAAAAAAACGGTCAAATCATTGGTTTCCAGCATGCCCAGCTGAATCGAGGAGGTTTTAAAAAATAAGGGTCACCATTCCAAATAGTGAGAGGAAAATAAATTCCAGCGTAATACACAATAAATTATCTATATAGTTCCAATATTCTATTATTACTCCTTAATACACTTGTATGCACTCAACCAAATCAAAACTTTGTTTTACACATGCATAATTTTATTTGTAGTATTATTAGTTATTATTATTAGCAGTATTATTATTATCTTTATTATTATTATATAATATTATTGTTTTTTTTATATTTTGTTATTAGTATATATAAAAAATAAAAATAAATGTTTATTATGATTAGTATTAATTATTATTAGTATAATATTAATATCATTTATTATTATTTAATATTTATTATAAGTATTATTTATTAATATCATTTGGAAGTAGTAGGCTTGCTAAGGCACCAGCCGCCCGTTGTAATACTACCACTAGAGAGAAGTAGGTCTCTATTAAGGCTGGTCTGTACAGCCTGTTGTTGGGGCACAATCTAGTTACGGACTTTTCCTTAGCCTACACCTACTCTGAATAGTCTGGCATATTCCTTATACATCTCCAGCTTTCACATCACATCTGACAACACTAACACCTAGACTCTTACTCTCTGAATTGTCTGTTCGGGTAGAACAGACAGCTATGGTAGGCAGCTCTTCTAGGAGAAGGCTACTCCAAAATCAAACCACTGTTCTCAGTATTGGATAGTACCACAGCCTTTGTACCGGGGTCTTCCACTTTCTTGGATTGTGGTTCCCTTGCTTTGGATGTACACTCAAGCTCGCTATTCTATCACTTTGCTCTTCCTCTTGTTTTTTTCAAACAGTGTGTTGGACAGGCTTAGTAGAAGGGCCAAGGATGCGTGGTAGTTTATCAAGATGTTGCCTTATCTTTATCTTCTATGTTTTCCTCTAAAATACCATCATTACTGTCCTTCCTCCATTATCTGGTAAACCTGGGGATTTTATTTGACCTTGCTCGGTGTCGCGGTTTCTCCCAGTTGACCAGTTTATTTCTGTACTTTTTTTCTCGCCTGGGTGAATATTTTTCTAATCTCTTTGTATATATTTGTCGTGGTGTGACATTATATTATATCAATACCATATTATATCTATGGGGGAAGGGACTAATAAATTAAAGACAAACCGACAAAAGGGGCGGAACGCCACGAGTTTCAACGCGGGGAGCAGCGAGAATAGAGTGCAAAACGAGGTCAGGTAAAATTTGGGCGATGGCACAGCTCAAGGTTATTTAAAGAGGCATGTACAAAAATATAATTTTATTTACATAAAATGAGAGAATCAATGGGCAAAATTACATTGGTAAATGAGGGGGCGGGAGGGAATTGCAGAGTTATGCATCAGACTCTGAAGTTAGAAATTAATGTGTTACGGAAGGAGACTATTCCAATGGGGAGGATTAACTCAAATGGATTGCTGAAGGGGAAGAGGGGTTGGCTTACGGAGGATTCCGGGTGAGACGTCAGGGTAAGGTTTCACGGATGTCTTCTGCAGGCAATAAACGTGAGGGCGAGGGCACTCGGGGCTTCTGAGCTGGAAGTTGACGTGATGACGGTTCTCCAAAAGGGTGGGGGGGCGGTAACCTCCGGTCCAGGGGAGAGTATTTCGGCCACCCGTAAACGAGGAGGGCTTCGACAGGATTTGATGAGTGGAGTCGGAAAAAATCGCTCGGTAGCGATCGTCAAATGGAATTACCTCACTGGCTGGGCTAATTCCAAAACACAAAAAGTTCAGCCGTCACTTTGCTTCGTTTTTAAGCACCTGACTCGGAACTAGGGGAATGCTTCTGGGATCCTGGCGGGACTCCTCAACTCTGTATCTCCCACCTGGAAGACGAGCCCTATATATCCGAGGCTTCCCCGCAGGGGTGGGGGACACATGGGGTGTTTGGCCAGCGCTACTCTCGAATGGCCTCGAACCTTCACGCCCAGGCGATTCTAACCCGTGAAAAGATGGTCCGAGGTGGACGCAATTCGAGGCTACCGCTTGTGGGTGGGGGAAAGCAGGGAGGCTTACCAATTTAAGCCTAACCAAATTCTAGAATTTTCTTTAGCGCATGGACGTCACTTCCGTGCTGGAAAAGAAATACCACGTGGAATTCCCTTACAATATTGTTCCTGTTACTTGTTTTTTAAGTTCTTAAATATTCTTTTATATTTGTTGAACATGCTGTTGCCACTTTCTGGTGACATTGAACTTAATAATCCTGGTCCGCAAAATCAATTCCTGGAAATTTCCAATATTATATAGCAATGTCCGTGGACTATATAAGAATAAAAAGGACTTGGACGTAGCTGCCGATAAATTTGATATCTTCTTTTGTTCTGAGACCCTTGTCTCTGATTTGAGTCATATTTCTGAATTGTTAATTCCAGGATTCAAAAAGCCTGTTTTGTTCAAGCGCAATGCCATCCCGAGAGCCCATGGAATGGCTCTGTATTTTAAAAAAGGTTTCGCTGCACCTCATTGGCAGTTATTTGAATGTGGATGTCATTAAACACAGGTGGTTAAAGTCTCTGGTACACTTTTAAATATTTATGTATTTGCCAGCTATAGGAACCCGGATTTGGCTGAATCTATTTATGACTGATTATAAACTAAAAGGGCAGCAGTTCAACAGGCTGACCCTAACTAAGTCTTGCTTTATTTTCTTTAGTGATTATAATTCTCATCATACTAAGTAGCTGAACTCTGTCACTTCTACAGCTGGCAATGGTGTAGCTGCTTTAATTTTTTCACATATTTCTGGCTGTGAGCAGCTAATTAATGTACCCCACACATCAATCTGGCAACTGCCTTGATCTTGTGTTTACCGATGTTACAGGTATTGTTACCTGCGGAGTGAATTTTCCAGTCGGCTCATCTGATCATAGTTCGATTAAGATTAATGTTGATATGGATCAGGTTGTTCCAGATGTTCACTTCTCTAGGAATGTTTACCTTAAGTTCCGTGCCGATTGGAATGGTATTCTTCATGACCTTATGGCACTCAGTTGGAGTGATATTTATAGAAACCCGAATATTATCGAATGCTTAAATGACCATCTAAGCCAAACTATAGAGAGGAGAATCCCTTCTAAAGTACTCAGTTTTAGACTTAAGGATAAGCCATGTTTTAATGCTGAATGTAAGCTTGCCTATCAAGCAAAGCAAGAAGCTTATAATTTATGGAGGAACAATAAATGTGACTTCTTGCAGCATAATTTCACTGAGCTTAGAAGACAAGCTCAGGTTATCTATTTAAGTGCTGAGAGAGCGTATAATGATGGAGTAAAGTAGGTCCTGCTATCCAGTAGTGGTGATCATAAGTGATGGTCTACCCTTAAGTCATCACTCTTCGGGGTTGTTCTAGTATGCCCCCACTCCTAAATGCTGACGAAAGTGCCATCTACTGCGTCAGTCATTCTTCCCAGAACCTAAGTTGTGTTCAATGTACTTCAGAGCTAGTGAGGTTAAAACCTTGCTTTTGAATCTTAACAATCATGGTGATATCGAACCTAATAGGATATTTCCTATTTTCTTGAAAAAAGTCTATGGATTTTATTGCTCCAAAAATTGCTACAATTTTCCGCAAGTTAGACTTGCTAGTTTTCCATCAGTGTGAAGGATAGAAAATATTGCAGCATTACCTAAAGGACAAAGTCCATCCTTATCTACTTCAGAATACAGGCCAATATTAATAACCCCGGTCTTATCTAAAGTATTTGAGAAACTGCTCTCTAAACACCTTTCTAGGTTGCTGAAGATAATACTACCAACATTACAGTTTGAGTTTCGTAAGGGGCTTGGAAATTGTGATGCACTCTTGTCAATCTTTACAGCTTTGCAAAGTGCTCTTGATGAAGGTGCAGAGGCACACATGATAGGTTTAGATTTCATTGCGGCCTTTGATCGTGTGATTCATAGAGCACTTGGTAACACTTCAGTTTCGAGGCGCACTGTAGGTGGCGCTGTTTATAGGCTACAATTTATGTCTTATGACGTCAGACGGTAGGGTCAAATGTGAACAATTACGGCGTTATATTTTTTTGTATGATTATATACTGGGGGGGCTGCGCCCCCCAGACCCCCCCAATTGATTGAAACTCAGGATCATAGTAGGGTGGTCCCCCCGCAGTGATATCTCTCCCACGAGCAGTCCCCTTGAATTTACTGTTCCCCCTCCCCAACAGGATTTTACTGGCAGAAAAACCTAACCTAATGACAAACAATACTTACTTTTATAGGTTTCTTGATTAGTTTAGGCACCTCTAAATAATCTAAAAGTTTTTCGCGGTCATGCAAAATAAACCCGAATTCGAATAACGAAGAAGCACAACTAGAGCACGAAAAAGCCACAACGAAACAGAAAAAAATGCTAACCGGGTTCTATTTATAGCTACGACGTTGCCAGTAAGAAGCTGTTATCGTTCACTGCGAAACAAAAAATACGAAAAAAAATAAAAGACATCAAGAAACCTTACCTAACTTAGAAAAAAACTATAAACGAGCAGAGGCGCAGATATTTAGTAAATAATACAAACTAAAAGTTACAAATACCCCCAAAAAACAAAAAAATATAACGCCTTGATTGGTCACATCTGAAGCTACCGTCTGACCTAATAAGAGATATATTGTAGCCCAACATTGTAGCCTACTAACAGCGCCACCTACCATGCGCCCCAAATCTGAAGTATTACCCAGCACTTATCTATAAGTTAGGATTATCAGGGATTGGTGGCTCTTTTTTTAATATTTTAAGTGAATTCTTGCTTGGCAGAACCCAGAGAGTCTGTGTTGATGGCCAGTATAATAGTGTTAAAAATGTAATCTAAGGTGTCCCTCTGGGTAGTGATCTTGGTCCCTTGCTATTTATTATTTATACAAGGGACATGTGTCATGGTTTGGAAAACAAACTGATTGCATATGCTAATGATGCAACTCTTTTGGCTGTTGTTCCTTCTTCCCACCTGAGGAATGTAGTAGCTGATTCCATGAATAGAGACCTAGCACGTATTTATGAGTGGTGTAAGCTTTGGGGCAGAACACTTTTGCCTTGCATCCTGATCTACATATTGATGGGACAGTATTAAATAACAGTGGTTCTTTTAAAGATTTGGGCGTTACTTTCGACAAGAAATTGACTTTTGAGAAGCACATACGTAATTTTGCGTCCTCTGTTTCCCCAAAAGTTGGTATCTTGAAGAGATGCATTAGAATGTTTGGAGACGAAGCTATTATAACCAAGTGTTTTAATTCCTTCCTTCTTCCCTGTTTGGAGTACTGCTCTCCTGTGTGGTCCTCGGGTGCAGATTTTCATCTTAAGCTCGTAAAATCTGATAAATTGCCTTCATTTTGTGACGAGGGCTGTGACGTGATATCGTGCGACCTCCGTCCACTTGATTGAGGCTGACACGTCATCCAAAGGAATTCTAGAATTTTCGTTCACTTTGATCGGCCAGTTTTCCTCCTAATTATTATATTGAATATTAAATTGGATTAAGATTATTACGATTTTGTCATGAAAGAAAGTTATTTTATATTTAGAGTTAAGAACTTTCATTGTATGTTGATGTAGCATTTGAATTTTGAACGATCCATATTTGTTAGTGTTACGTAGAATTCAATGTCGAGGCCTTCATTCTTCACAGAAGAGAGACCATTTTTTTGTGCTTGGAGAAGAAAGTTGTGTTCGGGAGCAGAGTGGATTTCGTGTACTTATTTTCCGCTTTCGTGCGTCTCGGAAGGTTATTGCTATTTAAGGCTATTGTAATTTAAGGCCATCCTGATTTAAGGCTATCGTGAGTTAGGGTTACCGTGAGTTAGGGTTACCGTGAGTTAAGGTTACCGTGAGTTAAGGTTACCGTGAGTTAAGGTTACCGTGAGTTAAGGTTACCGTGAGTTAAGGTTACCTGAGTTAAGTTTATTGTGATTGATTGACTTAGTGTAAGACAACCGGCAGAGTTGTACCCCTTTTGCATTTTTGTGCGGGTTTCCTGCGAGTGTTGTGCCTCTCGTGCATCTTTGGTAGGACAACCGTATGTGTGTCCTTGTTTTTGTGTGGCCCATACTAGGCCTGATATTGGTGGTCGTGAGTGCCCCTTTATTTTTGTACGCGTAGCTACATTGTAGTTACGTTACCGGTGAGTGCTTCCCTCTGTGGCTCAACCTTCTTTCTCCGTGGTATCATAGATAGGAATATCATACGTGCGTTATTTTTGTGTACATATTTGTTCTTGTGTCTTCCATACTCAAAATATTTTTATATGTTCCAAAGGCCATTCCTTAGCTCGACCTATCAAAGTTGTAGTTAATTTTTAGGTCCTTTCTCTGATAATTTAGTCTTAGAATATATCGGCATTTTCAAGTCGATTCATTTATCAAACATTTGTAAATAAAGTTTTTTCGTTTTAAGTCGACGCATCTTCTATCCTTGGCTATAAACTTTTGAGTTAAAGAATCTGGGCATGTCACCTGACCCCAGTTTGTGACATTAAGGGCGACTTTGCCAGGATAGCTTTATAGGAGAGTATCGAACGTCGACTTGAAATAGAAAACCTTGAGAGCAGCGATAGAATTTTGTATTTTCGGGTGAAACTTTGATAGACGCTTTTAGAGAATATTTTGTGGTACCATATTTATCTTTTTTTTTGTATTTATATATATTTTGTACGTTGATATTCCGCTATTTCCTTTTGGTGTATGCTCTTTATATTGTATTTTGGTTGGGTATTGTGATATACATATACATATATAGATAATTACCTACTTCTACCATGGAAAAATTGCTGCAGGAGGCCAAACTTCTTGGTTTGGAGGGCAAGGAAATCCAAGATTATGTCAGAGAACAACAGGCAGCTGCGCGTGAGAAAAGAAAAGCTGAGTGGGAGGCCGCTAAACTCCAAGCTGAGCAGGCAGCTACGCGTGAAGAAAGAGAAGCCGACCGGGAAGAAAAGCAGCGGAATCACGAACTTGAGATGAAAAGGTTGGAACTCGAGTTAGCTCGTACCACCGCTAGTCCGGCTGCTGTCACGTCTGCGAAAATGCCAAAATTGCCCTGCTTCGTCGATGGGAAGGATGCCATCGATAGTTACCTTCTACGATTTGAGACATTTGCCAGGCAGCAGGGATGGCATGAAGACTAATGGGCCACCGCATTAAGTGCATTGTTGACTGGAAGGGCATTAGAGACACATTCAAGAATGGCAGAGGAAGATGCGGCACAATATAATTTGCTTAAGTCCGCCTTATTCGTAAGGTATGATTTAACAGAGGATGGCTACCGGAAAAAATTCCGTAGTGCGAAGCCTGAAACCTGCGAAAGTCTGGATCAGTTCATCGATCGGCTACGGAACTATCTGATGAAATGGATAGGGCTATCGAATACTGACGAGAGCTTTGAGGCACTGGCAAATTTGTTCATCGAGGAGCAGTTCATGGACACAGTATCACGGGACCTGGCCATTCATTTGCGAGAACGGAATTCAAAAACGCTCCAATGCATTGGAAACATGGCTGCGCAGTACTTGACGGCACACCATGAAACTCTATCATCATCTTGGCCGAAGTCACTTTCTCACATGGATTCTTCTTCTGACCCACCGGAAAAGCTTGACCGACCGCGCCATCTCGCAGAGACCAGCGCAGAAGTGTTTTCGATGCGGTAAACCAGGGCACGCAGCAAAAGAGTGTTGGTCTAATCCTATTTCCCCCCAGCCGGCAATCAAGTGTTTCAAATGTGGCAAGACTGGCCACAGAATACAAAATTGCAGGGAGCGGACGGTAAATATCGCAACAACCGTCCAAAAGGACACTGAGAGCCATCCCACAGAAATGTCCACATTATGCGCCATAGCAAACGAGGAATACGCTGAGGAAGCTAGCCCAGAGGAGATTGAGTCTTTTGTGAAAGACAACAAGCTACTCCTACCCAAACGAAAGTTTGTGCCATACTTGGACGCGTGTTTCGCGATTAGGAGGGGCATTTCCATGCCTGTAACCATGGGAAAACTTGGAAATCAACTGGTCGATACACTAAGAGATACAGGCTGCAGTGGTATCATAGTGAGAAAATCCCTTGTGTCAGACAACCAGCTCACAGGAAAATCATTGCATTGAGGTTTGTCGACGGCACGATAAAAAGGGCCCCACTAGCCAAGATCCACATTGACACCCCCTAGTTAACCGGTCAAGTGGATGCAGTATGCATAGAGAACTCCATATATGGACTGGTAATTGGAAATATCCCCGGGGCTCTCCCTGCTGATAGTCCTGACCCCAGATGGCAGGAGAGTTGTGCGGTAACAACGAGAGCCCAGGCCCAAGTAGCCACAAATAAGAACCCTTTAATTCTACCTGGGAACAAAGGTCACAAAGAAGTGCGCCAAGAAGAATTAATTAAACTTCAAGAAGCCGACGAGGCATTAAAGAAATTTTTTAAGGAAATTTTATCTTCCAAACGTGACAATGCGGCATCATATGTGATCAAGAACGGGAATTTTATACAGGATTTATCTTTCCAGAAGTAACACCATTGGCGAAGAGATTCATCAAGTATGTGTCCCGGCTCAATTGAAGCAGCAGGTAATGGAAATTGCACACGATTCCATCTCTGGGGGACATCTTGGAACCAAAAAGACATTGGACTGGATACTATCAAATTTCTATTGGCCCGGTATTGGAGGAGACGTGGCCTGCTACTGCAGATCATGCGATGCATGCCAGAAGAATGTATCAAGAGGAAGCATACCCAGAGCCCCAATAAGAAAAATGCCACTGATAGACGCGCCCTTTAAGAGATTAGCCATCGATTTGATAGGGATTATACATCCTCCTTCTGAAGCTGTACACCGATATATACTAACCCTCTCTGACTACGGCAGCCGGTACCCCGAGGCAGTGCCCCTGAAGAACATCGACTCAGAAACCGTTGCTGAAGCACTTATTGACATTTTTAGTCGGGTTTGAATTCCTGAAGAAATTTTGAGTGACTTGGGGACCCAGTTTGTTTCCGCGTACATGAGAGAAGTCTCAAGACTACTCAGTATTCGTCAGCTTACGACAGCGCCATACCACCCCAGGTGTAACGGGCTCGTGGAGAGATTCAATGGCACCCTAAAGCGCATGCTGAGAAAACTTTGCCAAGAAAAACTTCGCCAGTGGCATCGATATATTAACCCTCTCCTGTTTGCGTACCGTGAAGTTCCCCAAGAATCGACGGGATTTTCCCCATTTGAAATTCTTTATGGAAAAACGATACGATGCCCCATGCAAATACTCAAAGAGCTTTGGACGAAAAATATCGATGAGGTCGAAACCAGATGTAGTGATCAGTATGTACTTGAGCTACGAAACAGACTGGAAAAAAACATGCAGCTGGCCAAAGAACAGTTTTCTAAATCACAAGTGCGTCACAAACACTACTACGACCGGAAAGCTAGCCCCCGGTCATTCGCTGTGGCGGAGCAGGTCTTGCTACTGGTACCCTCTGAGAAAAACAAATTACTAATGCACTGGAAAGGCCCCTTTATGAAGGAAAGAGTATGCTCCAGCACTGACTACGGGATCATGGTAGGGGGCAAAGAAAAATCTACGATATAAATTTCTTAAAGAAATATCAGACTAGGGATGAGATCCCCGTGGACCTAGAAGAAACCAATGTGATTGAAGCCTTGCTTATACCCATAGAGGAAGATCCAATTCAAGATGGTGGAACGTGCGAGTTTCCGAATCCTGTTGCAACGCTTGCGGATGAAACTTATGACGATGTCACGATCGGTGTTAAGCTTACTGCGGATCAAAGAGGAGAAACTGAGCATCTAAAGGAATATGAAGATATATTTTCTCAATGCCCCGGTACAACTTCACTCATTCAGCATCAAGTGCTTCTCACAACGGAAGCCCCGGTAAGATCAAAGCCCTATCCAGTCCCTCATAATGTTAGAGAATCTCTCAGAAGGGACATCATGGAGATGGGCAAAGCAGGAGTAATTCGTCCATCATCGTCGCCATATGCCTCACCCGTAGTAATAGTGAAAAAGAATGATAGTTCCAACAGGATTTGTATCGACTTCAGGAAGCTCAATAGGATTACTGTGTTTGATCCAGAGCCCATGACCGCTCCGGAAGATTTATTTGTTCGGATGAGCAAGAGCAGATTCCTCAGCAAGCTCAATTTCTCCAAAGGATATTGGCAAATACCTATGCAACCCAAAGACATCCAGAAGACTGCATTCGTAACCCCCGACGGATGTTTTGAATTCCTCAAAATGCCTTTTGGAATGGTTAACGCCAGCGCTACATTTGTTTGCTGCATGAGGAAGTTGCTTGGAGGTGTAAAGAACGTCGAGAATTATATAGATGATGTAGTAATTCATACTGAAAGCTGGGAACAGCACATGTCAGTACTTCAGAAAGTTTTTCAGAGAATCCGCAGAGCCAACTTGACAGTTAAACCATCGAGATGTGTAATAGCAAGTAAAAATATTGAATTCATTGGACACGAAATTCAAGATGAGGCTCTATCTCTTCATAACACGAACGTCGAGAAGATCAAATGCGCCAAGCGCCCCACGACCAAGAAAGAAGTTAGGTCCTTCATTGGCATGACGGGATTCTACAGGAACTATATTCCTAATTACTCCTCAGTGGCCACTCCTGACAGATCTCACCAGGAAGGGTCAGCCAAATAGAATTCCTTGAAATGAGGCACAAGAAAAGGCATATACTACGCTCAAGGCGATGCTGACGAATCATCCTATTCTCCGTCTTCCAGATCTGTCTCGCCCATTTGTGCTGCGTACTGACGCATCCGATTACGGTATTGGTGCAGTACTGCTTCAGGAACTCAACGGAAAGCCATTCCCGGTTAGTTATGCCAGTAGGAAACTCCTAGATAGGGAGACAAGATATTCAGTGGTTGAAAAGGAATGTCTGGCTGTTGTATGGGGTGTAAATTAATATGCAATGTATCTTTAAGGGGCAGAGTTTATATTGCAAACTGATCATAATCCTTTGGTTTATCTCAACTCATGTAAGCACCTGAATGGACGAGTTATGAGGTGGGCGTTGGCATTACAAGGTTTAAAAATCAAAATTGAATTTATAAAAGGGAAGGAGAACTTAAGGGCAGATTTTTTGAGTAGGGTTAGCACCGTAGATTAGATTAGGTATTCTGGAGGATCCAACGTGTGTGCCTGGGATAAATTTTATTGGTAAATTTATTCTCAGTGGGGGGATATGTCACACACGTAAAATCTGATAATTTGCCTTCATTTTGTGACGAGGGCTGTGACGTGATATCGTGCGACCTACGTTCGCTTAATTGAGGCTGACACGTCATCCAAAGGAATTCTAGAATTTTCGTTCACTTTGATCGGCCAGTTTTCCTCCTAATTATTATATTGAATATTAAATTGGATTAAGATTATTACGATTTTGTCACGAAAGAAAGTTATTTTATATTTAGAGTTAAGAACTTTCATTGTATGTTGATGTAGCATTTGAATTTTGAACGATCCATATTTGTTAGTGTTACGTGGAATTCAATGTCGAGGCCTTCATTCTTCAAAGAAGAGAGACCATTTTTTTGTGCTTGGAGAAGAAAGTTGTGTTCGGGAGCAGAGTGGATTTCGTGTACTTATTTTCCGGTTTCGTGCGTCTCGGAAGGCTATTGCTATTTAAGGCTATTGTAATTTAAGGCCATCCTGATTTAAGGCTATCGTGAGTTAAGGTTACCGTGAGTTAAGGTTACCGTGAGTTAAGGTTACCGTGAGTTGAGGTTACCGTGAGTTGAGGTTACCGTGAGTTGAGGTTACCGTGAGTTGAGGTTACCGTGAGTTGAGGTTACCGTGAGGTGAGGTTACCGTGAGGTGAGGTTACCGTGAGGTGAGGTTACCGTGAGGTGAGGTTACCGTGGGTTGAGGTTACCGTGAGTTGAGGTTACCGTGAGTTGAGGTTACCGTGAGTTGAGGTTACCGTGAGTTGAGGTTACCGTGAGTTGAGGTTACCGTGAGTTGAGGTTACCGTGAGTTGAGGTTACCGTGAGTTGAGGTTACCGTGAGGTGAGGTTACCGTGAGGTGAGGTTACCGTGAGGTGAGGTTACCGTGAGGTGAGGTTACCGTGAGTTAAGGTTACCGTGAGTTAAGGTTACCTGAGTTAAGTTTATTGTGATTGATTGACTTAGTGTAAGACAACCGGCAGAGTTGTACCCCTTTTGCATTTTTGTGCGGGTTTCCTGCGAGTGTTGTGCCTCTCGTGCATCTTTGGTAGGACAACCGTATGTGTGTCCTTGTTTTTGTGTGGCCCATACTAGGCCTGATATTGGTGGTCGTGAGTGCCCCTTTATTTTTGTACGCGTAGCTACATTGTAGTTACGTTACCGGTGAGTGCTTCCCTCTGTGGCTCAACCTTCTTTCTCCGTGGTATCATAGATAGGAATATCATACGTGCGTTATTTTTGTGTACATATTTGTTCTTGTGTCTTCCATACTCAAAATATTTTTATATGTTCCAAAGGCCATTCCTTAGCTCGACCTATCAAAGTTGTAGTTAATTTTTAGGTCCTTTCTCTGATAATTTAGTCTTAGAATATATCGGCATTTTCAAGTCGATTCATTTATCAAACATTTGTAAATAAAGTTTTTTCGTTTTAAGTCGACGCATCTTCTATCCTTGGCTATAAACCTTTGGGTTAAAGAATCTGGGCATGTCACCTGACCCCAGTTTGTGACACTCCTGGATAGAGTTATTTCTTCAGTCAAGTATTAATGTTGATCTGTGGCATAGACGTAAAGTGAGTTCTTTATGCTTGTTCCATAAAATGTACTACAGTGATAAACATCCTTTGCATTTGTCCTTACCTGATCTAGCTGATTTTGCTCGTAATACAAGGCAGGCAGCCACTGCTAATGTTGTGACGTTTTCTAGTATCAGTACTAACCAGTTTGCCAAGAGTTTTATTATGGCTGCAACCGTGATGTGGAATGGTTTGCCTAGTGCTGTTGTGGAGTCCACTGACCTCCTAACATTTAAGAGGGGAGCTAACTCATTCTTATTATCCGCTGACATCACCTGATTTCCGATTTTGGGGGGGTTATTATTATTTTTTTTACCTAGTATTTAATCTTTACTCTTCTTTTGTCTCAATCGTCGCTCGTTTTGCAGGCTGATCTCCCTCTGGAACCCCTTTTGACTTTTTCCATGGGGGTGGTCAGCTCAAGATTTAGAGAAAGAAAGAAAAAAGGTCTCCACTCAACGTTTTCTCCCCGCACTTTGCACCAGGAGGAGTGTTTACACCTGGACAGAGTTTGGTTCATTTGCCATTGTGCTTTGGTGAAATGAATGCTATCCTGGAATCACCTAGGTCCATGGTAGGGTACTAATAGGTGATCACCCACCGTACTCGTTAGCAGACTTGACTATATCTACCTCTTTGTTACATACCTTCTTACCCCTTTCTACAATCGCTCTCCTATTCACAGGTTCTGGTTGCTCGGCGCACTTTCGCCCTCTTATGGTTCTTTAGTCGAGTGGTAGTGTATACCGTGAGGTCCCTACCTTCTGCGAGGTCCGAAAGCCCGCTGGCTAGAGCAAGTATTAGTGTGGGGGAATTTCACGTGGAATTCCTTTTCCAGCACGGAAGTAAAGTCCATGCGCTGGAGAAGATTCTAGAATTTTGTTAGGCTTAAATTGGTAAGCCTCTCCCCCCTCCTATCCACGAGCGGTAGCCTCGAACCGCGTCCACCACGGACCACCTTTACGCGGGTTAGAATCGCCTGGGCGTGAAGATTCGAGGCCATTAGAGAGTAGCGCTGTTTGCCCCACCCCTGCGGGGGGAGCCTCGGATATATAGGGCTCGTCTTCCAGATGGGAGACACAGAGTTGAGGAGTCTCGCCCGGACCCAAGAAGATTCCCCTAGTTCCAAGTCAGGTGCTAACAACAAAGCAAAGTGACGGCTGAACTTTTTGTGTGTTGGAATTAGCCCCAGCCAGTGAGGTAATTCCATTTGACGATCGCTACCGAGCGATTTTTCCGACTCCACTCATCAACTCCTGTTGAAGCCCTCCTCGTTCGCCCCTCGTTTTCGGTGGCCGAAATACTCTCCCCTGGACCGGAAGTTACTGCCCCCCTCCCCCTTTTGGAGAACCGTCATCACGTTAACTTCCCGCTCAGAAGCTCCGAGCGCCCTCGCCTCACGTTTATTGCCTGCAGAAGACATCCGTGAAGCCTTAATCTGACGTCTCACCCGGAATCATCCGTAAGCCGACCCCTCTCCCCATTCAGCAACGCAATTGAGTTAATCCTCCCCATTTGAATAGTCTCCTTCTGTAATACATTAATTTCAACTTCAGAGTCTGACGCATAACTCTGCAATTCCCTTCTTATTTTGCCTATTTATTCTTATTTTATGTAAATAAAATTATATTTTTGTACATGCCTCTTCAAATAACTTTGAGCCTTGCCATTGTCCAAATTTTGCCCGACCTCGTTGCACTCTCTCTCGCTGTTCCGCGCGTCGAAACTCGTGGCGTTCCGTCCCTTGTCGGTTCGCCTTTAAGTTCTTGGTCCTTCCCCCATAGATATAATATGGTATTGATATAATGTAATGTCATACCACGACAATTAGGTACGGGATGTACTGTTCGGTTGACTGTGCTCACCTTACTCCAGTACATATATATGGTGGCTACGCCAGCACTTTCCTTTATGGTCAAAGTTCCAGAACATTTTCACCTAAATGGCGGGCTGGGTTGACAAAGCCCATCATCGTTGGACCGGGACCGATTATATGTCTAAATGATCATATTCTGGAATTTCTGATCTTTGGAAACTTTCTCTTAACCCCCCCCCCCCTCTTCTCATAGGAAGGTCATAGTATCTATTTTCCCTGAGGCTCCTTTTTTATTTTTTCAAACTACTCATGGTGATAACTGGAAGCAAGAGTGAGAAAGCGCATGGAGATTAGCCTCCAAGTGCCGCCTCCTCCTCCCTAGGTGTCGGGGTGAATGAGGGAAATCGAGGCACCCCTTTGACCCAATAAGTGACTGTGACTGTGACTGAGAGTAAACGAATGGGATCTATGATGACTTGGGAGGGATGTCCACACAGGCTTCCCCACCTCTGAGATGGACAGGGTCCCGGAGGTGACCCAGCCTCAGACGGCAGGATCTTCCATAGGGTAGAACCCGGACTTGGTGCCAAGCATCGAACCTGAGTCCACCCCTGTGCAAGCTTCTCATCAGAGGAATCGGCCCCTGAGGACTCACAAGGAGAGTAGGGACCTCCTACCCTAACCGATGACCCTCGGAAAGCTAAGATCCCCTCGATCTCGGAGAAAGATCTTGCTGATGCAAGTATATCCGGCCTAGGAACTCCTTCCGGCGGTGGAAAGAACCTGGTTCATTCCCCACCCTCCTTTCCTAATAAGAAAAGAAGCAAAAAGAAGACTAAAACTTCCTATCACTCCGTAGGGGCTCCGGGGATGGGCAGATCCTCTGCCGGTTCGGCAAACGACCAGGCCAAGATCGACATGTCCGGTCCCGAGGCGCCTCAGGGTGAGCATCCTAAACCAAGACCAAACTCGCGCGTTTTGGGACCTGCAAGATTCAAACACTTTCTGGTTATTAGTACCACTGATAGCGGCATGTTGGCCAAGGGCAACATGATCCATCAGAGAAGAGCATTAGCTAGCTTGATTAATAGAGAGCCGAAGGTGTCCCGTTTCTCGGACGGGAGCCTTCTGGCGAATGCGTCAGATCCCTCCGAAGCGGCTATGATTAGTACCCTTCAGACACTTAATACCACTCCGATGAGTATGACGCCCAACTCTACCATAAACTTCGTAAAAGTAGTGGTATAAGCGAGCGAACTCGTGGATTACTCCATAGATGACATCACCTTATAGCTGCCCGACCATGGACCAGTCAAGGTCGAGAGTCTGATGAGAAAACAGGGAGGGTCCTCCACACCCACCCCTACACTCTTCGTTACGTTCGGCTGTGATAGGCTTCCTGAGTCGGTGCGTGTTTGTTGGTATCGCGACCGCGTGAAGGCATTCCTAACCTCATTTCCTGAGGCTAAAGACTTGGTTATGGGGTGCCCGATGCTGCTGGGGACGTCTTGTGCCTAAATTTAAAAAAGGCACCCTCTGCTCCTGGCCCCTCAAGGCCTACGAGCACGGTCGTTTCAGTGCCAATTCATAACCCTTCTGGGGCTCTACCCAACCCGGGCGCTCCCCTGTTAGAACTGATGATACACTGAGCTCACACCAAGCCTCGGCTAAAACCAAGACTTCCTCCTCTCCTAGCTGACCATTTCCCGTAAGGCGAAACGGCCACGCGCCACCACCGAGTGGTTAGACTCACAGGGGGCAACATCCCTGAAGGTGAATGTGAGGCCGTATTCCGGGGTTCCTAAAGCTGCCCACAAAAGGAGGACAACACCAAATGATCTCCAGCTCCTATGCCCATACCCAAGGCTAGGCTGGGTGGCTCGAAGACGGTGGATCCGGTGGGACCCCCACCTCCAAAGCTGCCCCGCCCGCCTAAGGTTTCGAGGTGGAGGGAGGAAAAGACTCTCATGGGGAGCTCAACCTCCCCCGATAGTCCTCAAATGCAACAGCGCCTCGAGTTTTGTCTCCAAGAAAAGCACGCTCATTCACATGAGGGTCTTCTCTTCGAACGGGTCCCCGCATCTCCTTCAAGATAGGCCTGGAGGGCGTGTTCTTTCAATGGAATTGACTCGGATTCGACACCAGCTGGCTGTTGCTGCGGAGTCTCGTGTCCCCGTTCCCCGTTATCTTTTTTTTTCAGGAGACCATGTTAGGCGCCTTTACCCTGCCCACCCTTCCGGGGTATAAGGGTTTTGCGACCCCATCACTAAGAGATGTGGGCAGGCAGAGCAGGAAGGAGGATGCGCCATTTACATGATATCTCCGTTCTGCTCTTTGTTTTGAATTTGAATTCCTCATTTCACGCAGTAGTAGTGCAGCTTCAACTGCATATGAGGCATACTGTTATTTCTGCGTACATTCAACCGTCAGCCGACTTCAACACAGGGAACTTGCTGCCGAGGCCTTTTCTCTTGCTCGAGGATTTGAATGGTAGACACCTCCTCTGTGGAGACTAGTCAATCTATCCCAGGAGTCAGGTCCTTGCCTACCTGATCGATGAGCTGGAGATAGGTGTCCTAAATGTGGATGAGTTTACTAGTAAGGGCATTTTATGAGATTTCACAAATCTGCGAACTAAATCGTTTCCAAACAATTTCTTCGCCAATATATTTGTAAAGGTGTGTAATAGCGTCTTTTAAAATGTTGAAATTCAACTCCCTTGGGGAACCCTTAAAAACCCTGCTCAAGTTAGGGTATCGATAAATGATTGTAGAAATATTGGCGGGCAGGGGGGTATCTGGCCTTAAATAAATTATTAGGGGTCAAATCAGGGTTTTTTTCAGTATGCTGAGTTAATTGTTAGTATTTACATTTCACCAAAACACTTCATTGTTGAAAAGGCCACACCCACTTTTACATTTACATTTGAAGTAGGTTTTATTTCACATGCTTACAAACAGAATTATTTGTCATTCATATGACAATCACATTTGTCATTCATGTCAGAAGCTTCAAGAGTCATTTTCTGTCTTCTTCAGACTCAACAACATCATGACTGCAGTTTCTGCATGTAATGCCTTTACAGACTCCACAGGCTGAGATGCACGTTAACCAATTATTCTTGAAGCTGCACCGCCGGTTGCTGCAATCTCCATGACAATTACAGCTCGTGAACTTCAGTAGATCCTCAGGAGCCATGGGGTCTAGTGTTGGAACTGGCTCATACCCATGCACACCTAATGTCCATCCATAATCACAGGGGTTCGGAGACATGTTCTGTATAAGAATCCAGTCCCGGGTCTGCAGATAGGCACGGAGGGAATGATGTGCTGCTTGCACCCTCTGTTGGAGGTAGAGTTTCTGTTTTGATCAATCCTGCCGCCGCCTTCCTTGAGAATATGTTGTACCGAATTTCACCCAATTGAGTATCTGGTCCATGGTAGATGTACTGGAAAATCGCAGTACTAGCCTGAATCACTTCCTACTTGGTGGTTTTTGTGTCAAGGAAGATGTCCATGTACTCATCCACGTCCTCGGATGCGGTCGTGATCTTTCGGTGATCTGATGTAGTTATCAAAGACCACAATGATCCTCTGGGAGCAGCGGCTCAAACAATGCACATAGCTAAGGTAACTGTTGGCAGTATCTTGCCAGGTCTGATATTCCCACGTCACCATGTAGAGAAGCCATCTACCATCAATCACCAGGGTGCAGCATGGTTGATTAGTGAGGTCAAGTGGATCAGTTAATGCCTTTGGACTTGTGACTTGTCTTTGAAAAGTCTGCTTTGTTTATCATCTGATCTTTGTGGCTGAATAGAGACAATGGGAAGGGAGTCGGCTCATACTGTAAGCTTGTCTCAACTGTCATATCCCTCTGGGCGAAAATGATCAGTCGGTTGAACAACTTTAGTGAGCCAAGGTGAATCTTCTCGTTGAACTTGGGAATCTTTCAGAGTGATGACAGGGCTTTTACCTTTGACTTGACATTCACGATTGATGTCACTGACTGTCTATCCAGCTTGATCTGCATCTCTATTCCTACTTCAGCTGCTCTCTCAGCATTGACTGAGTCATCTCATGTGCTTGCAAATCCCTTTGAGAAAGACACCAGCAACCCCTTGTCTCGATCGTTGCCAAATGGCTTGTTCTCTTCAACCATTTTATAGCAAGTTCAACTGCCTCTGCATCTCGCTTCATCTGTGTCTTGGTAAGGTCTCTGTGGAGTGGAGCATGTTTACTGACGTCTTCCTCCATCTGCTGGTTGGCATCAGAGAAGTGACTGCGGGTGAGCACCCAGCATTTGTGGCAAGAAATGCTCTTTCTGATTCTCCCTCTGTTCAGTACACCTTCTGACTTGTCTGCTTTCTTTATTTTCTGATCAATGCAGATATCACACCAAGTGCCAGACCATTCATGGCTGGAGTAACGGACAAGTGGTTTCCTTGGGCAGTGAAACGTTCTAAGGTGTCCTTAAAGCACGCAAAGTTTAGAGTTCCTTCATGAGTTGACAGTACAGCTGTGCGCTCTTGGCGTATTGATGATGGCTTACAGCGGCAAAGATGTGAAGCATCTTGGTAACAATGCAGGACATATGCCCGTTGTAGTCTGCAAGTCGTTCGGTTCTTATAAAGAACTTGATCACATCTACCATGTGATGGTAGTTCACCCAGAGTGCAGGTGTTCTTCCTCCTTCTTCGAGTCGTTTGAACGTTTCTTTAAACCTCTGCTCAAACACTACCACTACTGGGTCTGTGTGTCTGGCTCCCATCTTCCCATCAGCCACCTTCTTTATGAGGTCCTCAGGTTACCATACTCCTCCTCGGTGAAGGGCAAGTTTCATGATGTGCTGATAGATGGCTTCATCGATCAGGAGGTGAGCATGGCTGTCATACTTCCAGGATAGATCAACTGGATCACCTCTAGTAGTCCAAAATTTTGTATGATGTTACTCGTTGATCTAAGATTAGACTTCAGCAGGTGAAATCTACATAACCTTGCAATGATGGGTAGATTTGCCTGCTTTATGATATTCACAGCCTTCAGCCAAATCAGAAGATCAAAGGTCAACATAACAACTCTGTGAGCAGAGAGCCGTATGCACTCTTTGAGAGTGGTACAGATGGTGTTGAGGTCATTAGGGTCACTTTAAATTACTGGGAGGAAGTCGATCTGTGTGTTCTGCTTTGCATCACATGGATAGATTCACTTCATCCAGCCATTCCAGTTGAGTGTGGGAACTCAGGATCGTGGGCTTGGATCACCCACATCGCTGCCCAGAGTGAGAAGTAGGGGGTCATTAGCCAGGGAGGAGGAGAGCTCAGTGATAGGAAGAAACATGATGGTGTTTATTTCTGTGTGTTTCCTGTTGGTACATGGAAGAATCTTCACTTCACCTCCTCTCAGGATCTTAGCTTTGTCGAATGCCTTCAACTTCACCCTGGGAACAGCTACTGTTGTCTGTGGATCTGGCAAAGGTGGTGCCGGAGAGGTGACTTTGATCCAACCCATCGAATGGAAGGGAGTGTTTCTATGAATTGAGACAATGTTTAAATCTATATTGCCTCCAACAAACAGTGACTACATTGTTTGTTTCCCTAACCTCCATAGAGACCACCTGATCGTTACTCGACATCTCACTTTCACTGGTTGTCATCACTAATTGATCGTCAAGTGCAGCATCAACCGCAACCTCATCATTGATCTGATCATCGGTTTCTTCCACAATGATGTCAAGAATGCCAGAAGTATCTTGGGCATCATCTCCACTCCTGCTATTAAGGAAGCAGTATTTGTAGTTTTGTCTCCGAGTCAGACTCAGTGTATCCCTGCTGCTGTAACTTGTTGAGCATCTATTTTGACCCAAATCTATGATCAAGTTGTATGGCAAGCCCCATTTGGTGTGGCAATACTCCTGGCCGCGGTCGACAGGTCTTAAGGAAATTTTACCCCCAAACATTAACTCTTCTTCTGTCTTGACAATCGGTCTCAAGAACATTTGAAGGCTTGCAGGAAGAAGTTCCAGCTGACTATTGATGTCAGTCATCATGTGTGTGGTAGAGTATGACTTCGGATCTAGATTAATCATGGAAATGTCATTGCATATGAGCTTGAGAGCTGTCTCTATGATCTGAGTCTTCTCATCTCCATGTTCACATTAGCATGATGCTCTCATAGAATATTGTCGGCACCGTCT
Organism: Ceratothoa steindachneri; assembly: GCA_963969495.1. Lineage (NCBI taxonomy): Eukaryota > Metazoa > Arthropoda > Malacostraca > Isopoda > Cymothoidae > Ceratothoa > Ceratothoa steindachneri. The sequence continues at coordinate 43,983,103 of OZ018335.1, forward strand.
TTGAGACAGAGTACATCTGCCCTTCTCTCCTGTGTTGTGAAATACAAGGTGTCATAGTATTTCTCTTGGAGTTTTATCTTTAGTCAATACTTTGAATAAGAGAGGCTCTTATCTGGTGACTGATCAAACTCCTGAAGCTTTTCATGGACTTGATCAAGCGTCATCACCCCATGCTCTAATTATGAGTCAAACTATTCACAGAATTCAATAAAAACTGCCTCTCGCTCCTCATCAATTTTCCTCTGTCCTCTCTTCCTTTTCCCTTCCTCTTCAGTCTTGGAGTAATGGTCACCTCTCTCAAAAAGAAGTTTGCAGCGCGAATGGTACAGTGTTTCCCCTGCTACCAAGTCGTTGATCCCTCCCAGGCGTCCAGTGAGTTTAATGCCCCAGTCATACCCGCGACTCCGTGCAGTCTTCAGCAAGCTTGCCTTCAGTTTATCTGCCGTCAAATTATCTGGCACTCTATATTTATTTCTAGCTTCTGCTAAATTATTTTTCTAGAGCTGAGCGGGTTTGTTGCAAAGAATGCATACATCCTTATACAGAAGGTGAACTGGCCTTAAACTTCTAGAATTACAGCCAGTAGATGCACTAAACTCAGAGCAAGTGCGTTTTCTCTTCAACTTTAATGACTTTCTCTGCCTTTGATGCTTGAGCTGACTTCTTGGTGATCTCATCAAAGTTGAGATACTTCATGTGGTACCTCAGGTTTCCTTCCTTTGAGCCTCCTTCATACGTTCCACAACTGTAGCATTTTTTACAGCTTCTGCATGTTTAAAAAAGTAGAATAACCCTTTGGAGTTGCCTGTATGAGCCTCTGAGCTGGTGTATCCATGCCTGCACAGATAAAGCAATTAAGCATAGGTGGAGTAACGTCTTCATCCATATTGCTAGACTACAATGTCCTGCAAAGTAGATAAGATATATTTAGAATTTATTCTTCCATAAATGGGTGTTTGTGGTTAAATATAAATGTTAACAATCAACTCAAAATCATGAAAAAACACTGATTTGACCCCTCATAATTTAGTTAAGGCCAGATAACCCTCCCCATCGATATTTCGACAATCATTTATTGGTACCCTAACTTGAACAGGTTTTCTCAGGGTTTCCCACGGGAGTTGAATTTTAACCTTTTAAAACATGTTATTACACACCTTTACAAACATATTGGTGAAAAAGTTGTTTGGTAACGATTTATTTGGCAGATATTCATATGTTGCCCTTACTATATACATCAATGACCTAGAACCATTTCATTTTCCTGTCTGTTTCTATACCTGTGCTCTCCAGATGCACAGCCTGGTTTTGGGTCAAACCTAAGCGTTATGCCAACATGCGTTATAAGCGCAAACCAAACGATTTCAATGTGGGTTAATTTCGTCAAGCTATAGCTAGGATCCGGTATGTTTCTAAGCATGCCCGCCGCTCTTTCTGGTGGACATACGTGTCCTCACTTAACCCCGCGTCCGTAGCGGAGGCCTTCGCGACCGCTTTCTCTGCATTCTCTAGCCGCGATGCTGCTCCGCCAGCAATCTATGCGCGTCCTGATGTTGCGTAAGGCCGCGAACTGGACTTTACTTCCTGAGGCGGAGAACCCTTCAACGACAAGTTATTTGAGCGAGTTGCATTCCGCTCTCGCTTCGTGCGCGGACACCGCCCATCGTTCAGACGATGTCCCATGCACCATGCTTCAACACCAGAGTAAGCGAGGCAGGCCTTTCTGTTAGATTTTTTCAATAGGATTTTGGTAGAGGGTATCCTCCCAGACTCTTAGCAAATCGCTACTGTGCTCGCTTTTCGCAAACCGAGGAATGATCACTTGACCCCGGCCGGTTTCTGCCCAGTCTTTCTAACCTCTTGCAAGTTAGCCTTTTGTTATACACAGTGCGGCTTACGCAAGTTCCACTCCACGTCGGATGCTCTGCTCTGCTCCGACTGGAAAATGCCGTCTGCGAGGCCCTTCTTCGTAGACAGCACTATGGCATTTTGTTTTTCGAACTGGACAAGGCCTATGATACCGCATAGCGATACGATATCATGGAGACTCTCCACACGATGGGGGTGAGGGGACGCCTCCCAATATTTATATCTGAATTTTTGCGAGGTCTATGATTCTGCATACGGATGGGGAGGAGCCCTCTCAAGCCCAATGGAGCAGGAAGAGGCTATCCCACAGGGAAGTGTCCTCAGTGTCACACTCTTTGCCCTGATCATCAACAGCATCATATCGGTGATGCCGTAAGATGTTCTCGCTACGCTCTACGTGGACGACCTTTCGATCTGTTTTGGCACGGCATAGATGCCAACTCTTATTCGTCGACTCCAACAGGCATTGAACTGCGTCTTTCGCTATGTCAAAGCGCGCAGCTTTCTGTTTTTCTTGGCTAAGACTAAGGCGGTGCAATTCTGCCGCTATCCACGGGTCCACCCTGACCCAGACTTGTTTCTCAATGGGGTTCACTTGGAAGTGGTGGCCTCGCACGGTTTCCTTGGCCTTGTTTTTGAATGACGCTTCACCTGGGAGGCTCATATTCACAGCCTTAGGGTCTCTTATACCCGCGGCATGGATATTCTTCGTTCCGTGACGTTCAGCGCCTGGGGCGGTCGATAAGTTGTTTTGAAATTCAGATATAAGGAAACGAGATATGAGGAAAAGTGTTTTATTATTTTTCAATAAAACTACTCTCGACTTCAATGCACTTGCGCCACTTGTCCCTGAGGCTTCGAATTCCAGACAACCAGAAATATCCCAACTGCTGTTCAATACTCCTGGACGGCGAGCTGGACATCTTCATCGTCCCCAAAACGACGTCCACGCAGTGAAGCCAAGAGCTGGCGGAATAAAAAGTAGTCGCTAGGGGCCACATCTGGACTGTAGGGGAAATGGTTGAGCTCCTCGAATCCGCACTCGCGCACGGCATCTTGTGCAACTCTGGCCTTGTGGACTTTGACGACGATGAAGTCGATCATGGGGCGTCAGGTTTCTAGAGACCTTACGGGTAAAGACCTTTGTCATGGCCAAATTGTCGTGGATGATGTTCATAACACTTCCACGTGATATTCCACGTTCTCGCTCGATTTATTCGACCTTCACCCGTCGATTTATCGAGGATCATCCTCTACACACGGGCCACATTGGCCTCGTTGGTCACATCTGACGGGCGTCCTGGACGGAAGTCATATTCAAAGGACTCACGACTATGGCGTAACTCCCTATTCCAGCGAGCAATGGTTGCATAGGAAGGGGCGGTGTCGGTGTACACTGCAACCATGCGTTCATGGATTTCTTTTGCATTCTTGCCTTCCTTGGTCAAAAATTTGATCACTGCACGGGAGTCCATTGTTGAAAAATTTGTGACTGACCATCTGCGATCAGCTACTGCTTCTTAAGTAGACGAGGCAGGAGCGTGCGGCTGCAGGTCCTGACTTGTCATAAGTTGTCATAACACCCCCACAAACAGCCATCCCTCTTCCTCTGTTTTGCCCTACCGATTCGCAAAACTTATTGACCGCCCCTCATAGGGCTACTGCATTACTTTTTATCGATCCTTTTTTTTCCAAACTTGACTACGGATTTGAGTTTTATGCATCCGCAGCCGAGCGTGTATTGCGGAAGGTGGACTCGATCCACCATACCGGCCTTCACCTGGCGACCAGTGCCTTCAGCACGTCCCCCATTGAGAGCCTACTTTATACTGGGGAAATGCTACTCGCTCTGCGCCGTGCAAAGTGCATTATTCTCGCCTGTACGCGTGAGCCTGGTGCCTCCCTCAGTCGCCAACAGCTTTCACTGCATCCGCAGCTGATCTTGACGGTGCTTATGCCGCCGAGAGACGCCAGTCATACCATAAGACCTTTGTTTATAGGGCTAGGAGGGTACCACTTTTAACTATTTGTCGTCACACCTCTGCTCCCAAAGCTTCTACAGCACCGGTAGTATTGCATTCGGCCTCTTTGGAGCACACCCCGTGTCACACTAGAACCGTGTTGGTGTATACGGATGGCTCCATGTCCCAAGAGTGGGTCGATTTCCACGCCGTATTGCCTCTGTTTGAAGTCAATGGGATCTGCCAAGGCGCCACCTCTGTCGTCACGGGCTGGCCTTCCTCCGACGCCGGAGCACGCTTGTTGCTTTGTTGCTTTATATACTTTTGTATTTTTGTTTCTTAGCCTTTGTCCTTTTTTTATCTTTCTTATTTGTTATTTACATATTCTTATTTGTTTTTAATCTAGCCTAGTAATAGGCTCTTGTGAGTACGGTGATTTTTGCCCTAATGAGCAGTCCCCAGATGGGTTCTCAAAATTAAAAAAAAAGACTGCATGGCGATACGGTATCATGGAGACTCTTCATACGATGGTGGCGAGGGGGCCCCTCCCAATGGCTATTTCTGAATTTCTTCCTGATCGTTGAATCCAAGTATAGGTGGTGGGGAGCTTTCTCTGTCCCAATTGAGCAGGAAGAGGGCGTCCCGCAGTGAACTGTCTTCAGTGTCACACGTTTTGCCCCGAGCATCAACGGCATTACTTCGGTGCTACCGGAAGATGTTCTCGCTACGCTCTACGTGGACGACCTTTCGATCTGTTTTGGCACGACATAGATGCCAACTTTGGAGCGTCGAATCCAACAGGCATTGAACCGTATCTTTCGCTATCCCGAAGCGCACAGATTTATGTTTTCCATGGCAAAGACTGAGGCGGTACACTTCTGCCCCCAAGCACGGCTTGACCCCGATCCGTACTTGTTCTTTAACGGGGTTCACCTGTAATTGGTGGAATGTTGCCGTTTCCTTGGTCTTGTTCTCTACCGACACCTCACTGTGAGGCTCATATTCTCAACCTTAGAGTATCTGTACTCGCTCCATGGATATTCTTCGGTGCGTAATGCTCAGCACTTCAAGTGCTGATAGAGCCACTGCCTTGCTTTTTTTACCGTTCCTCTGTTCATCCGAAGCTTGATTATGGATGCGGGCCTTGCGCATCTGCAATCGAGCGTCTATAGCGGAAGTTTGACTCATTCCACCACACCGGCCTCCTTCAGGTGACCGGTGCTTTCCGCGCGTCCCCATTGAGAGCCTACTAGTCGATGTTGGGGAGAAGCAACTTGCTCTCCTATGTACACATGGCATGCGCTTTTACGCGAGGGCCCAACGTCTCCCCGAGTTGCCAACGGCTCTCATTGCATCCGCAGCTGCCCTCGACGGTACCTATGCCACCGAGATACTCCACTCATACACTAAGCCCTTCAGTCTGAGGGCTAGGAAACTACTTCGAGAGCTCTGCGTAGCTCTCGGCCCGGTGGTGCCTCTGGTTTTGCCCAGGTTGCCGCTCTAGATGCGACCTTTTGATCTTTTGTCGCCACGCTTCAGCTCTCCAAGGTTCCACGGCATCGGGACACTCGTGTTAGACCTTTTTGCAGCACACCGTATCACGCTGAATCCATACCAGTGTACACGAATGGCTCGAAGTCCCGGGGAAGGGGATCTCGGCTTCCACGCCGTATCTCCCCTTTTTAAAGTCAACTGGGCTTTACCAGGCACTGCGTTTGTTTTTTTTTCACGGCCCACCTGGTTGCAATACACCGCTCAGTACGGGAAATAGCGCGTCCTGCCTGGTTTGGCGACGGGTTTCTGATCTAGAACAACCCACAAAGCGCTCTGAACATGTGAGAATTGAAGGAAATAAGGGCCCCGATTAGGGCGCCAAAGAATCCGCGAGGAGTGTGCGACAATCGCACCGCGACTGTTTCCATGGACCTACTTTCTTTCCTTGTAACTCCTTGTAACCTCCAACGCCGCGACGGCTTCAGGTCGCTTTCCGTATTCGAAATAGCCACACTCGTGGGACGCATCGTCATTTGCAGGGTGTGTTCGCCCACACTTTATTGAGACGACTGCGTTGTCCCCAGACTGTTCGGCACATCCTTGTTGAATGTCCCGGTCTGGGTGATCTTCGCGCACGTTTCCTGTCCCAGTACCGAGACGAGCGGGGTCAACACCGCTTGTCTCTTCTACTCGGGACGGTTTAGTGTACTTCCGACCCTGAGTTTGCTAAGTAAAGTAGTTTAGGTGTTGACTGCATTTTCAGGCCCCTAAAGGAGGCAGACTTCTCTCGAGAGCGTAAACTCACTTTTATAGTTTTTTGTTGTTGGTTTTCTAATTTATAATAACCTGAAATTAAGGTGATATAATTTTGGTGTTTGTGCCCCTGTAAACAGTGGTAAACAATTCCCTACAACAAAAAATTGCCTCTCTTCCGTACCCGAGAATTCCCTGTAGATATTTCTTGTCAATGTTTATTTTTCCCCTTCGTTTTTTAGTTTATATTAATTCTGGTCTAAAGTTTGACTTTTTCTCTAATTTCGCTGTCTGTGCCCTCGCTAACGGCTGCAAGAATAGTAAAATTTAAGTAGTATAATCCTCCCCTCAAGCCCGTCGATTCCCCTCTCCCTTTACTGATCCTTAGTGCACCTTGGCTTCCGATCTGACACACTCTGCCTCTACAAACTTCACTGCATTAAACCAATTCTCGGCTACTGGGTCTCATCCTTCCACCACATCCCTCATAAAGAGGTAGTGCTGGCCCGCCTTCGCCTTGGCCACACCAAGCTAACCCACGAATATCGTATTTCCCGCTATCTTTCTCGCACCTGTAACTCCTACCGTGGCAGTCACCGTACCTCACAGGGTCGTTGAGTACCCTGATTATTACATCCCCAGCACAGATTCTTTCCTTTTCTTTCTTCCTACCCGGACTCAGAAGACTTGCGAGTAATCCTCGTCGAAAGCCCCTGGTTCTCCGTAAATGTTTTTTTTTTGTTTCCTCTCTTCCACTAGTCTTCAAATCTTGATATAATTGGACTTGTATTCCTCTCCCTGTCTCCTCCCCCACCATTTTCCTTTTTCTTCCCCCGTGATAATGATCAAGTTCGCTGAGAGGACGGATATGGGTCAATCGAAGATCAAGTCTCTTTCCTAAAAAAAAAAATCGGCCAACACACAAATTATAACCAATCAGCCAAAGATCTACAACGCAAACCACTAGACCTGAACTCTAACTGCAACAAACCTGATAACCGTACCCCAACTCAAAAGGTTTCTGCGACACTTTCACGATCACCACATAGAACATGACAAAGACCCCCAACATCCCATTATCAAATCCCCTCCTCCCCATTGAACAAAAAACACTGTTCGGTGTCGCCCTGTATGCGGGGCTGATTTATTCAGCACAAAGCAAAGATAAACAATAAGTAATGAGAGGGACCTCATTCTGACAATCCAGCGAATCCGTCACCTACCCCTACAAAAAGTCCAGCCGTTCCACATTCACCGATGCCAGTATGGCCTGAGCGCCGATCTAGCAGCAATAATGAATGCACTCCCAACGACCAATAAAGCATACGTCACCCAAATTAATCAACTACACTCTGAACATTGAACAGTTCAACCCCTACGAGTACACATTCTCAACACCACAATGAACCCGATACACTCCTGGAAGATTCGTACTATCCGAACTGAAAGAAACGCAAAACCCCAAGCTTATACTACAGCCAGATACGCCACGGTAACCCATTGCCCAATACAGCCCCAATTACACAAAATCAATCCGCACGCACATAATAAAAGAAGACCTCCAATCTTTAGGTCGAGGTCCTCTCTTCTAAACGACCTTGCCCTATACATCAACCATTATGACTCGATCCTCGCTCTGATACGTCACCATCGATAAGTCATCACACACAAAGACCACATCGCCTTTACCAACAATCACCTACACCATATGCCACGGGGAACCAGAAATATTCACAAAAACGATCAACACATTCACAAAAGGTTCGACACTTGCGCACGGTAAGGCAAGCATCTTGATACGCCAGATCAGACGTCTTAATGTGAAGAATAATCAAAACAAATTTTCTTTCCATTTGTATTTCAGTCTTATAGGATGGCTCCAATTAAAGAAATAATTATGACTACATAATTATATAAATATATAATTATATATGCATATATAATATAAAGTGAAACAAGAAAACATTAAAATAACAAAACAGAATTAAATAATACAAATATGGCTAATATATAATAGGGAGCATACAAATATGCACCCAATTAAGAAATTAATTTTAATTTGATACTTTATTTCGTGTAGTCATCGAAAGAGGAATTAGAAGATGCTTTGCTGACTCATGACGTGAGATTAACGTCGAGAATATTAAATGACAAGAATAACTGCATTTATAAAATACAGTTAATATGGTAAAAAAAAAAAATAAAACAAAATAAATTTTCTTCTAAAGAAGACATGATATTTTTTAGATTTTTAGCATACCAAATTTTTAGACTATCTTTTCCCCAAGATGTTATTAGGCCTAGACGCAATCGTTCACACGCCATTTTGGTACCTTGGGCAGAATGTATATATTAAACCCGCACAATCTAGATTTTTTTAAGAAAAAAAAAAGCGTACAGCAGTGTAATAATGCAACATATTCTTCATCACAACGGATTGTTGTTACAAGGACACAAAGTGCTTGGATATATTTTGAAGACTTCGCACTTGTTAAAAGGCTTCTGCAAGTAATCGGCTATTATGACTAAGATGATAACGGCTTTGAAATATGAAAAGATAAGCAAAGGAAACTGTGCACGTAGTATGAATTGTATAGCAAGTTTTATATCACAATGAAGCTTTTTTTATTTTTGTATACATCTTTGGATTAAGGTAATCCTTAGCTTAAAATTCTGAGTGAAGCGTGAGTGATGTGAATGAAAGTATATTTTGAGTACTAGACAAAATCCGTTCTTTTTGTTTCTTACCAGTTGCTTTATGTGGGATTTTAATCGTATTTTTTTTTAAATAACATCAATTATTTGACGAGAAAATCTGAATTATACTTGAGCTTTGGAGTTGACAGGTAGTTATATTTATTTACCGAGGATATAGTGAAAGATATAAATAAATATACACTATATGAAAGATTTCGTATATTTTATTCGACAAAAAGCAAAAGGATAAAGGTTTTCAAACCTCATTTTTTGAGTTTATAAATGAAAATGTGTATGTTTGATTCGTATGTAGTATTAAAGCTCCTTACTTCGTTATGTGTAAGCTAGCATTCTACGACATCGAGTTCTTTTAATGGTAAATAACATTCAATCTCATTGTCTATTTACTTTCACAACTTGTCTTTATTTGATCTTTCTAAATCTCATAAGTGACTACGTGTTTATAAAATCTCTAATAAAGTTCTGTCAACTTAACCCTTGTTATAAACATATTTACAATGCTACTACATATGTGTGTGTGTGTGTGTGTGCACGCATCTCTGTGGGTAAGCTTGGGTATGAGAGTGACATTGCTTTCCCCTTAAGCTGGAGAGCTTGGGGAGAATATGAAGAGCACTAAAATGACTTGTGTTACGTGTGCCAACCACTCTCAGCTCAGTACACTACAACACTTTTGGTCGCCACCAGCACAGAGGATAGGGGGAGCGAATAGCAAGGGCGGGGGGGGGGAGGACAAATACGCGTCTTTTAGACGTTCAAATCGGCCATCATTTTCCGAAAATCGGATAGTGTGTTATAATCCGGATCGTCGTCACTGTTTTCGTCATCATTTCGGTTGTTATCTTCGGTTGTGTAGGTCGGGTTGTAGCGACTGAGGGAGAGGGGGCAAGGAAGTAGTTCTGGCATCACTGAGTGGTGAGTGATGAGGGCGGTGAGGGTCATGAACTCTTTGGTGAATCCCTGGAACAAAAGTGAAGTTAGGATCTAAGAAAAGGATGTTTAACAGACACATAATGAACAGGATGGGGGTGACCTAGCGCGACCGCTAAAAGACGGCAACTTCCTCACATACGCTGAAGCTTTGCGTCTGCTCTCGCTGAAATTGAACACAGCACCTAGGCGTTACAAGTCCAACGCCCTATCCAGTAGGCTGACGAGAGCTCCAAGTTTTGCTGTGATTGTACGTGAAATGAGCCTCATTAAGGGATCCGGGAATTCCTTGGACGGCTTCCTGGATCATGCTAAGGAAAAATAAATTGGTGGGGGGGGGTTTTACCACCAACCTCCCATCTTACTAGTGTGTTTTACCACAACCTGCTACATTGATAGGGGTTTACCCGCACCCTCCCATCTTAATATTGGAGTTGCCACCAACCTGCCATTTTAGTGTGTGGATTTTCACCGACCTGCTATTTTTAATGTGGAGAGTACCACCGACCTGACATATCGTTAGATTGTTTGCAACCAGTGTCATTTCAGTAAGATTTTTACCACAAATGTGCCATATCAGTAAATTTTAGCACCCATGCCATTTTGTTAATTATTTTACCACCGATCTGCAATATCGGTAGGGGTTTGACAACCACAAAGTCATTTGGGTAAGGGTTTACCACCGACCTGCTCTATCGGTGTCCGATTTACCACTACCATGTCATTTCGGTGAGAGCTTTACTACCAACCCCCGACAACGATATGAGTTTTAACACCCATTGTCATTTTAGTGAAGTTTTACCACCAATCTGCCATCCTGGGGTGTGGGTTTTACCACCGATCTGCACTTAGAAGATGCCCCATATTCCCCATTGGGTAACTACCGTTTAATGTGGGATCCGAACCACGGGTATTGGTGTATGGCAGCCACCGAGAAGTCGACCCGAATCAGGACTCCATCCGGCGATTAACTAAACCCAGGTGGCTTAACTTCGCTGAAATCGGAGGCGGGGGTTCCACTCGGTTAGGCCGTAGCCCATGAATGGGTATGGATCTGTCAAAGTAGGGGTATCGTGGAGGTGCTCGACCGGCGTGCTGTGAATGCGTGGCGTGGTGGGGGTTTGGCGAATTTAAAACGAGGGCAAATCCCGCAGGAGATGTGTCAAGAAAGTGGAGCAGATGGAGGGAGTGAAATTGTGGGGAAGATATATCGCCGCAGATCCTCCTGCAGGCATTGGGGCAGGAAGGGCACACATTCCTCTGGATGTCACCCGCAGCAAGGTTGCTTATGACATACCCGACAACCCAATGCGGTCCATAAGGATAGATTAGAAAAAGAAGGGGGAGTAGAAAGAGGCATGTTACCCCCTACCATTTCCGAAACCGACCAGAGATGAATAGACGAAGGCTGGTCGGCGAGTAGCCTGTGAAGTTGACCACCGGCCATAAACCAAAGGTGAGAAGAGGCTTGTAAACAGAATGGCGAAAATGGGGGTAAAATAGAGATGTCCACAAAAAAATAAAAGCCTAGGTAGTCTAAATTTAGTTTGAGGCCGGCAGAGCGCTCCTGTAGGTAACAAGTCTAACATTCTATACGACCCCCCCTCCCTTATGGGAAAGTGGATGAAAGATTGTGCAACCAGGTCATACTGAGATGTGTGGGTGTAGGAGCGGATGCAATATTATAGGTGTGGGTGCACGATTCCTCGGATTGCCATGGCCCTGTGTGTGTGTAGCTGTAATATGTTGAGTGCGTATCGGTGGTGTGATTTAGGGCTCGGGGGTTGAGGTTAGAGGGTGTTTGTGGGGTGAGACTACAGGGCTGTGGGGACGGATGGTTAGTGGGAAGGAGTGCTGTTGGGTTGTGAGATATCGCGAGTGTGACGGCCGTGCCGGCACCCAGCACAGCGTGTAGTGTAGTGGGACTACCATTTGTCTTTCTTTTTCCAGACTCTTCACGGCGCTTGCATACATATCCCGCATGGGGAGTCACCCTGTGTTGACTACTACAGCTGGTACCTGGAGGAGCGGCACTTAAAGTGACCGCAGTTAAGCACCCTCTGGTATGGCCTCACGGCCCCAGTCGGGCATAACCCCTGCCACACTGTTTGCAAGACCTACGGCTTTATATCTTCCAGTATTCTCAATCTTGTCCACATTCATCACTTTCCTTTCACATCTCTATTCACCTCTGACCCGCAGGGGGGGCGGGGGTAGATAGCTGCACCTGGTCCCTGGAGATGTACCATCTCCCACTCATCAGGAAGATCTGGCTCACTGAGTTGACTTGAACTCTTTGACAGGGCCTTGAGAAACGGGCCCTGTCCCCCTCACCTTCGAGGCACCCGCTTTTCTCTAAGGGTATCCATCCTATCCTTATTTCTCCTAAGGACCTGACCAGCTCCTTCATGCCGTGGCAGAAGAGTCTTTTGAACCTGTAGTAACGCCTTTACTGCCCGTAAGATGCGAGAGACCAGGCGTTAGGTCGCGAATAAGGGGAAATGCTGTTTTGCCCCAATATCTCCTTCCCCGCCTGCACTTAATGGGCTGATCACCTCCATGTGACCGCTCTCGTGTGCATAAGACCATACTGCCTATGTGGACGAGCTTTACTGCCTTATTGGCCGCCAGAGCCACTAAAAGTCTCTGGGTCGGTCGCATGACGGATCTTCAGATCCCGGGCGTCTTAAGAACATAAGAACATAAGAAAAGAAGGAGACTGCAAAAGACCATTCATGGCCTACACTTGGCAGCTCCTGTTTACACTTGGCAGCTCCTGTTTACACTTGGCAGCTCCTGTTTACACTTGGCAGCTCCTGTTAACACTTGGCAGCTCCTGTTAGTCGTCTTGTGGACGACTTCGTAAGGAATCCATTCTGTTGCACCTGCCTCTGGCTGCGGTCCTTGGGGAATGACCGTCCACTGGGCAACTTTTTTGATGTGCGTTGCCTCACAGGCATAACTCTTTAACGCGCTCAGAGTTGGAACCTGAATGGGACAAATATAATATACGGGATAAGCAGAGAACAACTGGACGCAAGCCCCTGGGACTCGAATGGAGAGGAGAATACTGCTCTTTCCGTTTGAGCTCTGCAAACGGTCGGGTCCTTTAACATTTCAGAGAAGGACCAGGCTGAGGCTGGCCCGTCCGTCTTCGGGGTTCCCTCTGGGGGCAGGTAGAAGAGAGCGCTCATAGAAAAGAAAAATTAAGGCTGAGGACAAAAGGTTTTTCTCCTTTCGGGTGAGTTCCGGGTAAAAACAGGTTCCCTAACGAGTTGGCAAGGGACCAAGCGAAGGATGTCTCGTCGTCCGGTCCCTGGGCAACCTAGGGCGAAGGGAGCAAAGCTCTTAAAAAAAAGAAGCAAAAGCTGAGTAGAGTCGGCGATGCCAGGGCCACCCATTGAGATGCCTGGCGTCTTCGAGCCCGCCAGTTTCAAAAGTTTTGGCTAATGCCTGCTATTTATAGGAGCATGCTGCTCAGAGGACACATGTACCATCAGCGTCAGGCATTAGATAGCGTTCTCGGTAGAGAACTTAAGGTTGCCCGTTTCTCGGAAGGGACCATTCTGGAGAATGCGGCAGACCCTGACCAAGCGGCTATAGTGAGTGCTCTTCGGACGCTCGATGACTACTCCTTAGAAGAAATAAACTGAAAAGCTGTCCGATCAGGAAGCTATTAAGGTCGAAAGGGTTATGAGAAAAACAGGGGGGGGGGGCTCGAGATACCCATACACTCTTTGCCACGTTCGACCGTGATAGACTCAGAGTAGGTGCGAGTTGGTTGGTATCGCTATCGCGTTAAGGCATTCCCACCATTAGTGCGGAAGTACTACCACTACTACCATTTCGGCCAAACGAACGACCATAACGGCCTGCAAAGTCTAGGCAACTCGAAACCTGTGCGAACTGCTCCACGGCCTTATGCGTTGAAGCTGTAGCGTGTAAGACCAAGTATCTAATCGCATCGAGTCACATCCTGCTTTCTCAAAGCAATGTCACTCGCATTTATTCGAAGAGGACCTGTTTGTTCTGGTTGAGAGGACAAGAAATTAGTGCTATCGTCACCTTCACGACCTGGTACTTCTTACTCCTCTCAAGCAAAACAAAACACCCTCTTCTCCTGGCTCCTCTAGTCCTACAAGCCGGTAGCCACTACGCGCCCAATAAGAACCCTTCTGCGGGTCCATACTCGTCCGGGCTCTCAGGTGGCAATCGAATATCGCATCTCAATGCCTACAGGAGGATCAGCAGTTATCTTCCACGCATTTTTACTGTCTCTAGCTTCACCACTTTCTTTACAGATCTTGTCTTACACACTTTCTGTGGGAGTTGCCCTTGATGTTTCGCTCTAAATTCTAGTAAATAAAATACACTCAAACACTGTCAAATACTCCTCTTCGTTTCACTGATTCAATATTTTTTTATTTTCTAGCCCCCTTCCATACATCTTTTTATTCACAAACACACACACACACACACACACACATAGACACCAACCTATCCTTAAGCAACACAATGATGTGATCGGGTAGTCCTAATTCTCAAGCTTTTCACAGCTTTCACATCAATCAGAATCTTCTCTCTCGCCAGCAATAGATCAATCATGCTATTACACATTCCCTCTCTCTTCTTTACTTGACACGAGTACTCATTAACATCTTTGTGCCAACAGAACGCGTATGTTACACAAACCTACGAGTACCACTCCACCGGTTTTCCTTTCCACCATTTTCTATTACAACCATCATCGCAGTTTCACCTATCGGTTGCATCATGCCTCCCTCTTCCAAAATGGCCACTATGTTGCGATCCCCACCTTTCGCTCGTGGGCGGGCGAAAGTCGCATCCCCCCCCCCCCCGCCCAGACCAGATAATGAAACCAACATAACCATCAGCATGCCAATCGCTGGTAAGCCCAGAGAACCAGGGGCCATCCGCGTTTACGGGGGAGGGGAGAAGAGAAAAAATCAATTGCAATGATGTGGAAGAGCAAGAAATATATATATATATATATATATATATATATATATATATATATATATATATATATATATATGTGTGTGTGTGTGTGTGTGTGTAATGTAAGGTGAAAATCAATTGCAATGGTGTAGAAGAGAAAAAACAATTGCAATAGAGTAGATGAGAAAAATCTATTGCAATGGTGAAGAGAAAAATAAATTGCAATGGCGTAGATGATTAAAAATCGATTGCAATGATGTAGAAGAGGCAAATGTCTATTGCAATGGCGAAGAAGAGGCAACAATCAATTTTCAATGGCGAAGAAGAGGCAAACTTTAATTACCTTGATTTTGTATCCTTTCGTGGTTTTCACGATCAGGTAATGGGCGATGCCAGAGACGGTAAAGTCCCTGGGGACTCGAAGGCTGAGGGCGTAACAACCTGGCTTACTGGTCGATTCCCGGACCATGAAGGCCCCCACGGGTTCCCTACTCAGTACTTCCAACGCAATTTCTCTGAAAATTCGAGAAATGTTAAAAAAAAACAACCAATGATGGCATCTCTCCGAGAACATTTTTTTAAAAAGAGACTCTGAAGTTTGCGGGTTAAAGGCTGATAGCCAAATTGGGGCATTCCTTAGGAGACACCCCTCTTCTGGGTCCTCCCCCTTTTGTCTTGCCACGAAGTCTCCGAAAATGCACTCCCTCACCCCCTTAGAGCAAGACAGGGGCCGAAAATGTATAGCTCAGAAAGGCAAGTCACGAGTGTTGGGGCCTGGAGGGCACGCAATGCCCCATTTGTCCGTTGGCACGGTGTCTACACCTAAGACCCCATTACGGGTTACACCTTAGGGCCTGGAGGGAACGCAATCCTCTATATTTATGTTGATAGGCTGGCTACACCTGAGACTCCATTACGGAATACAGTACCTGAGGCCGGGAGGGCACGTCATCCTTCCATGTTTCAAGTGAAGTAGGGACGTTGCCCCCGCTAAACCATCCACTTCCTTGTGGGGTTACGATTAGGTAGATTAGGGTAGGATGCGATAGATTAGGTCATGTAGGTTATATTAGATTAGGTTAGGGTAGTTAGAAGAGAGGCGGATGGGGTGGGTATCTTAGGGGATTATTAGGTTGGGTTAAAGGGGGGCATGTTTAAGTAGAGGAAGTTGCTAGGGTAGGGTTGGTTAGGATATATTAGGTTGGGTTAGGTTAGGTATGGTAGAGGAAGGAAAGTTGGGGAAGATGAATTTAAGTTTGGTCGAATTAGTTAAGTTACAATTGGTAGGTTCGGTTCCAGAGATGAGTTTTTAGTTCGAAATTCTCTTATGCACATAGATTATTTAAGTCTCATTAGATCATTTAGATAGATCACATTAGATCATTTAGGTGGGTTTCGTTAGATCATTTAGGTGGGTTTCGTTAGATCATTTAGGTGGGTTTCGTTAGATCATTTAGGTGGGTTTCGTTAGATCATTTAGGTGGGTTTCGTTAGATCATTTAGGTGGGTCTCGTTAGATCATTTAGATGGGTCTCAACAGAACATTTAGATGGGTCTCAACAGAACATTAGATGGGTCTCAACAGAACATTTAGAAGGGTTTCATTAGATCATTTAGATGGGTGTCATTAGATCATTTAGATTGGTTTCATTTGATCATTTAGATGGGTCTCAAAAGAGCATTTAGAAGGGTTTCATTAGATCCTTTAGATTGGTTTCATTAGATTATTTAGATGGCTCTCAACAGAGCATTTAGATGGGCCTAATGTCCCCATTATTCTTCCTTCTGATAATCTCTCGAGGTTCATCTTTGCAACCCCATTTCTAGACAGGTTCCTTCGTTCTGGGTATCGGATTCCGTCCCTAGGGAATTAAGGCTCACCTGGGGATACCGGCCTGAAACCAAGCTGCTGTCTTGAGGTGGGGCTCCTCAGGCGGGGTGAGGGAATCTGATCTCTCTGGGAGAGGCGGAGGGGTGTTGGAGACGTTACTCGAAGAAGAAACGTCGAAGGTGATGTTGCCTGACGTGACGCTTGAGTTCATGGAAGTCTGAGAAATTCGCTTCAGATTTAAGTCATCTTGAAAACGACTGAAACGAATCAAAATTCACATCAACCCTTTTGCACTTAACGCTCTCACCCCACAAAACCCCTTTAACCATCACCCCAAGTGATTAGCCCTTTGGAATGATTGAGGATCTAAGGGGAAAAGACATAGGGAAATAACTGAACTGTCTAATCATCTCGCCCTTAAATTCTATAAAAAGTATTGGGGAAAAGTAAGTGTGCACGCCGACCACTCTTTATGGGAAAACATGAGGGTGTTAAAAAAAAATGTAAGGAAGAAATAAATAAGGACCCGTGAGATGGATAATATCAACTAAATCGACAAAAATCTGCGAGCAAAATATCTGTGAAGATATAACGCCATGTATATACGAGTCATATTCCTCTTACACTTTCTAATCTAATTGAAACGTTAATATTTTCTTCTTCAATCACACAAAAAATATGACTTCCAAATAAACCCCTCACGGTAAACTCAACGTTTTATTTTGATTCCAAATAACCCTCATTCACTAAATCCTCAAACTCCATTGCAACCAAGATACTGAAAACGACGTACCATTTATCATCCGTTGAGCAGTTTTCGCTGTTGGAAAAACCTTCCGAGGTATTTTTCTCGTTGACATAACCGACAATAGAGCCGCTGCCTCCAGATTGACTTGACGACTGGGATGTCACATTGAGTGGATGGTTGGGAGTTGAGATGGAAGAGGATAGTACAGCATTCAACTCATCTTCCAGTCTGTGATTCGAGTCGAGAGAGATGTTGACGTTCTTGATGAGTGGAGGTTTATCTCCAAGGCGACGGGAAGTGTTCAAGTCTGTTGGACTTTAGAAGGAGATAGTGTTACTGGATAAAGCCAAGGAATGGCAATACATTTTACGACGGAAATGACATTTTATCTAGATTATGCGAATTTAGGAAATAGCGACGGGATTAAAGCTATAAAAATACAAGTACTGATCTTATAGGAGTAAATAAAAGGTCCACAATTAGAGAAAATGTTCATGAGGTCCGATGACATTTATTTAATTACAATTTATGAACACAAAAACTCGTAAATATACTTAATTGGCAGTCAGAGATTATTCACACATAAAATTTAAATTTTGGCGAGCAGTTTAAGAGTCTTCACCTACGATGGCAGATAAAATGGGAGCATAAAGATGCGATGAAAGCCACTACTGTTTATAGCGGTTGATAAGATAAGAAGGAAGTGAGACGGAAAATTTATTCCCGTCAATTAAGCTGAGATTAAATTCAAATTGTCTCGTTCCGGTAGAGCAGAAACAAATTTTCTGATAAGAAATGTAACAAATGAGCAGATGGAAACTCATTTTATGGAGTGGAAGTTAAGAACAGTTTTGTCACCCACCAATCAGCGCTCGTCCTCTATCAGCAATGTATCCAAGAGCCTAATTAGTTTCATCTTTCTAAGTTGGCCAAGAATTTTATTGGAATAGACTCTTGGAAGTGGTTGTATGTACGGTTGAGTGGTTTTGAGAGGTGCAAGGAGGGGAGGGAGAGCTTGAAGTCTGTTCACGTATCTTGGATACCACCACAAGCGGCAATTTTATCGAATCGTGAAAGAGGAATAAAGACTTGGCGTGTAGGATTTTATTCATTTGTTTTCTTCACTCCTCTAGCTAGGTTCAGTGAATCGACTAAAGTAAAGGCTTTTCTTTCCTGTTCATTCGGGATTCAGCAGCGCTGCTCAGCATTGAACGATGCGCATTATGTTCTATGTTTAAGGATTTCGTAAGGGATCTTTTTAGTCGCGGGTGACTCTACATCTCAGTATGTCGGTCGGTCTCCGTTATTTTTTTTGTAATAACGTAACTATTAGGCCGATTCTAACGCAATTTAAAACCTTATGTTGTTTTACATTCTCTTTCGAATGATATACTTGCCAAAGTCCTCCCGAGGATAGCCTGGGAATTATTTGGCAATAACATCATAGCTATTCGGTCCATTCTAACAAAATTTGAAACCCTTATGTTGTTCGGTCTAGTTTCAATGACCTTACGACCCATAACTACCAAAATCCAATCTACCCCCCATCTTAACTACCTATGGCAAAATTAGATCAAACCTTTACCACTAATTTGCTAAAAAAATAGGAAGAATAAAGTAGAAATAGACAAGGCGAGTAAGAAGACAACTCTCTCCACTCAATTCCCCTATTTTTAACTCACCTGTTACTCGTATCGCTGTCGGGAGAGTGTAAATTGTTGTTTTCGTGATCGGGGTAGTGGAGCCCCGGGAGGCTGGCAGGGGGCTTCATCAAACCGCAGGAGCCCCCTCCCGATGATAAGGGGGCAGTCCCCGCGCCGGGTGTGGGAGTTCGCATGGTGGAGGAGTCTGCTGGAGTCAGGGAGTTGGTTACGTGACTAGATAGGGCGGCCGGTGATGCCGCGCTTGAGCTGTTTTGACTCTCGGGGCCGCAGTTCGACTCCTTCAAGCCGTCGTCTCGCTGCAAAGAAGAGCCGAGTCATTATTAGTCATGGTTGGCCAACGAGACTTCTCAAAGAATTCTTCCAAACAACTTTTCGTCGTTAACAACTAATCTTCATTAACAATTATTCCTCGTCACAACCATTCGCCATTAACTAATAACCTTCGTCACAAACTAGGCTTCTCGAGGGAATTCTTCTAAAGAAATATTCATTACTACCAACTATTTTTAATTGACACCTATACTTCGTCACCAACTATTCGTTATCGCGCGGTAGTCTTCCTTACTATTTCGTCAGCACGTCATAATGAAATATCCGGCAAAGTCTTCTTCACTGCCAACCATTCGTCCTCACGAATTGCTACCATTCGAAACTATTCTTCTTTACCAGATATTCTTCCCCACACTTAATCTCAACCGAAACACGCTCTCCCATCAGTTCGCCCTCGAACTCATTCTCAGCATCTCACCCCCGAACTGACTCTCAGCATCTCACCCTCGAACTCGCTATCAGCATCTCACCCACAAACTCATTCTGAGCATCTCACCCTCGAACTCATTTACGTCATCTCAACCTCCAACTCGCTCCCCCTCTCCCCCTCGAATGAACCTTTATTTCACCGTCGAACTCACTCACTCATCTCACCTTCAAACTTGCTCCCATAATCTCAGCCTCAAACTCGCTCTTATCATCTTACCCTCGAACAACTTACCATCATTTAAACGTCAAGTTCCCTCTTATCATCTCACACTCGCAACTTATTTTCATCACCTCACCCTCGACTTATCATCTCTCCTTTGGGGTTCATAATCTTACTCTCGAAATCGCTCATCATCATCTCACCATCAAACTTTCATTATTTCTCCCTCGAACTAACTTTCATCACCTCACCCTTAAGCTCGTTCCAAAACTCCTACACACTATCAATATCTCACCCTTGAAATCACTCATCTCGCCCTCGAGCTCACTCATATCACGTCACCCTCGAGCTCTTTCTTATCATGGAGTTCTCAAACTCGCTAAAAAACTCACCCTGACACTCACTCGAATTACTTCACCCTCGAACTTGCTCAAAAGACCTCGCCCTCGAACTCGCTCCAAAGAGCTAACCCCCGAACTCTTCAAATTACTAAATGACTTCACTCTCGAACTTGCTCAAAAGACCTCACCCTCGAACTCGCTCACAAGACCTAACCCTCGAACTCGCTCAAATTTCTGCATCTTGAACTCGCTCAAAAGACCTCACCCTCGAGCTCGCTCAAAATACCTCTTCCTCGAACTTGCTCAAAAGACCTCAGCGTCGAACGCTCTCAAATTACATCACTCTCGAGCTTGCTCAAAAGACCTCACCCTCGAACTCGCACATAGGACCTGAGCCTAGAACTCACTCAAAATACCTCCCCCTCGAACTCGCTCAAAAGACCTCACCCTGAACTCGCTCAAAAGACCTCACCCTCGAACTCACTTGCGCGTGGGGTGAACACGGAGAACCACAGGGCCTCTGGTCGCTATGGGTGTGAGTGTGAGAGTGGTGGGGGTGAGGGGAAACGGGGGTGCAACAATGAGGGGGGGAATGGTCGGGAGAGAAAGTGAGGGGAATGGACCGGGGGCACGTCTGGTGGTGAGACGAATGGAAGGGAGAGGTTGGGTGGGCGTGATGGTGGCGTTGGGTGGAGAGGGCCTTCGACGGTGGGGACTGCGTGTGGGGGAACGAGAGGGGCTGGTGGTGGGCTGGCGACGGAGAGGGGGCGGGGGGGTTGTCCCGGACGCCCGTCACCGACGTCTTCTGGAGGTGGGCGGCGTAGGCGAGCCGAAACGCGTGGCCCACGATGCTGTTAAGTTCCTCCGCCTGCGGGAAAAAGAAAAGACAACTCCATTTCAATTAATTATCCCCTTTTTAAAAAAATAAACAACGAGGGAATCGTGGCCAGGAATTAAAACTACTGCGCTTTAGGACTTAGGTGAAGTGAAAGAGTACCGTACAAGAACAACCATTCTACTCTCCCTACCCTCCATTTCCTGTCACAGGATATTCTTAAATTCAACGGGGTTATTTTCTTAATTCTGTGTTATTGTGTTCCCTGTAGTCATTGTGCCCTACGGCCTCAACAATGTGGGATAATGAGATTATCCTCAAAGATCCATCAATTTCGTCCTTCATCTTTTTTACTATTTTTTTTCTTGGATGGACCCAACCGTGGGGGAAAGAGGGAATTAGGCTCCTTATAAAAAGTCTCCTTCTTAGAGAGGGAGGGAAGGCGGGGGGGGGGGGGGGGCTAGCAACACATATCATGGATCGATAGCCAATGTGTAGGTGATGAGGGGTCGTTGTTATTTAATCAATCGTTCAAGGATTCACAAAGCGGGGGTTAATGTCTGCCTTCGGGGGGTCACGGCTAACTAATGGTCGTTCATTGTCTTTCTTTTAAGATCTCGTCTTGCCGTAAACCAACGAGGGCAAGGCCGGCGAAGAGACCGGAAAAAACCAAAAGAATTATTCACAATGACAAATCCCTCAGAAATTTCAACAAAAAAAAACAACTACAATAAAAACAAATAAGGGCATGCCGGAAAGCCCTAGGAGAAGTCCCTTTGCTAGGGATTCACGCAAACCAAAATTCAGGGAGGAGCGCAAAAGCCAGCCCCCCAAGCACGAGGGATCAGCGGTAACGAGCGCGCTATCCCGATACTGGCACAGACTAGCAATCTTCGCAGAAATGTTCAGAGGAGCGTTCCAGCAGATGGCGCTACCTTCCATAGGGTGGGGCAAATTCCAAGAGGACAGAAAATGATTCAATACCATCGGGCATTGGGGGGTAAATCTACAGAAAATGTCGGGGCGCAATGGCATGAAACTTTGAATTCATGACCGCCGTCTCCCATCTTATTTGCCATGCAAGCCAAAGGAATGACCTGATTCTTGCCCTTGTAGTCAGAATGAGGGAGAACAAAATGCCAGTCTAATTGTTCAGTCTTTGCAGAGAGTCTGGTTCCTTCAGCACGCTTGCTCCCACCTACTTCTACACGTCTGGGAACCCAACAGGAGACAACATCGACATCCCCTACCCCCTGACTCGCGGAAGTCAGAAAGTCACGGATAGTGCGAACCAAGAGATGTGGCGATAACAATGTTTCAAGGCCAGAGTGCCCTCTGTGAGTCGTTATGAATGACAAAACGGCCTACCGACTTGGCACGGCATTTAATTTCTCGTACTATGGGCATCACCGGTCTTAAGAGTTCCTAATCCTAAATCCAAACTGGTCTAAGCTATAAATGACGTCTCTAATCGACATAAGGACCGTCAGATCGATCGAGGACGAAATGAGGGCAGATAGTAACTGGGGAAGTCGCTGAACCCGAGCGTAAATTAAGTGACGTCTCCCTGGCATCAACGAGGAAGCTCTCCATAAGGGACATTCGGAAGGCATCAATCGCCAACCAGAGGTAAAAAGAGGTGGATAGAACCCACCTTCTGCAGTACTCTTAAGGATGCAGAGGAATGATTGTTGTTCCCTCCATCTAGCTTTGAGCGGTGGCGGCCTACCAGCAGATCAAGTGATGTACGCCAGAGCGAAGAATTTGCATGGTGCGGGTACAAGAAACCAGAAGCCGGCGAATATGCGCCTATCATATGAGGTACGATCGCCTTCAGGGCCAAGGAATCGCGGCTAGTCCCATTCGGGAACAGGTGCGAGTAAGGGGGGAGGGGGTGTCAACGAAGACGGAACCCGTGCATTTCGGCCTAAAGAGAGGCCCTGATCAGCGCATGTTGGAACCGGCCGCTACGGAGTAGAAATCTGATCTGCATCACCAAAAGAGATTGAAAAGTAGTCCAAGTTCAGACCAGTGAGAACGTCATTTAGCAGCACCGAGGTGATACCAGTGATGCACACAATAGAGTGACAATGAAGAAACTTTCCTCCGGGACAGCCTCTGCTTCCTCAACGGGTATGGAGAGTGTTCATCAAACCTGTACGCGGAATCTACGATCTCTAGGTAACTCAGACAAAAATATTGGGAGGCGCCCCCTTGCCCCATACTATGGTAGGGTGTAAATGATACCGTATCGTCATCCGATACGAAATTGATGTACCTTTGATGACGTTTAATGCCTCAATAGCTAATTAATTAACAGCTATCCCTTCCGAGGTAAGCTGCATCCAAATCTACGCTTTGCTAGTCTTTTAACGACTAATTAGTTTAATGACGACCCCCCTCCCCATTGGTTTACACTTCGTGACTGACTCATCATCTACGCTAGGTGAGTCAAATGAGTCATTCTTACATGTCATGAAACGTAAATCAAGGGGGACGGGGATTAAACTAATTAGTCGTTAAAAGACTCAAAGCGTAGATCGGGAGGCTACTCAACTCGGGAGGGATCGCTGCTAATTAGCTGTTGGACGCATCAAGCGACTCACAAATCCTAGATTACATTTTAATTATGAGTCATTGCCAACCTCTGGGGGAAGATATTTCCTCGCACACGGTACCTTAGGCAGGGTAGGGTTCTCTCTCCAGATACCCGTCGAAATTCAGTTAAGATGGGTATAATATCCTTTATTTCTCCCTTCATATGCTTATTTTATAACACCCGTGACGTAATTTAGATTCGTTAGTGGGATCATATTGGCCTTTAAGCGAGCTTTTGTGTATGAACACATACATAGGTGTATAAAAGCACTTTTACTATTTTTTCGATTACTTTTTCTATCTACCTTTCCCCATATTATGAATACCCTGAAATTCCACCGTTGGTTACATCTAATCCTCCCTTTTCTCAGTAAAAATAAAGGAAATGGAAACTCTCTAATAAAAGCTGAGCTCTGAATCGATTTCGCCTGTCAGCCCTTCATCCTAAGTCCATTTAAGCCATCACACACTCCCCTCCCCAAACACCTGGTGGCCTCCAATCAATACTTGGCGTTCTTTCATGCCAGATAACACACCTCCAACATCCATCAAAACGAGTTATGAGGTTTGTTTAAAACTAGGATGCGACAACCAACGAAGGCATCACCGCCGATAAAATTTGTAAGGAGAGATCCGGAAAGAAGGCGAATAAAGAAAGAGGAAGTGAAGATGTGTGGAAGATATCAGGTTATCCCGAAATGTTTTAATGTTTGTTATTATTTTATGGCTAGAAATCAAACAGCTTTTTGAAATTATTTATATTTAGGTATTTATTAATTTAATAAGTATTATAATTTCTACCATTACCACTAGTCTTCATCTTTCTACTAACTTTTGAATTCTATGGTTGTAAAAACTGTTTGACTTTGATTTAAAAAAAAGTTCATTTAGTTTGGATCGATCTCTTCTGTTGTTGACATCTTCATTCTCTTCAGGTGATTCACTAAACTCCTCATAATAGAGTGATTTGATGGGTTGGGGTTCGATAAGCTTGGAAGAAGACTAATTGGTTCCCAATCCAAATTTGTTAAGCTTCTGGATGATATCTTTTGCGATATGAGGTCGTACGTTGCCATGGTGAAAGAGTACTCTTCTTATATTGGTTAATGGTGGCCTTCTTTCCTCAACTGGTGTATGTAAGCGGTCCAAATGAGACCATTCAACCACTTTGGTGAAGGTTGGCTTTGGGTTAAGAAGTTTTAAAAAATGGATTATGTCATTCGTATCCAACCAAACGCACAAGAGAATCTTCCGTGGATGTGTCCCCTGTTTCGGTTGGGGTATTGGATTTCCCCTACGACTAATCCATTGTGTATAAGTTTTAATATTATTTTACACAACCCACTTTTTGTCTCCTGTAACATCCATACTCTAAAATAGTTCACTTATTGTTTCAAGTGTACTTCTGACAGGCCATTGCCCCAATCGTCAAACCTAGCCTCTGTCTTTTAAATGATGATGGACAGTGGAATGCTTCGAATGTAGTTTTTTTAGCCATTGATTGTCATTTTGATTTTTATGTGAGTTTCATTATCCGACCAGGGACCTTGTCTACGATTAAAAATGGACGGCTGGCGAAATTATTTAAAGACATTTAATGGCTTCTCAGACTAAATTTTTAACTTGGCCACTTGTACATAAACGATTTGATTACTTGTACATAAATTATTTGGTAACTTGTCCATAAGTCATTTGGCCACTTGAACATAAATCATTTGGTAATTTGTACTTAAATCATTTGGTAACTTGTACTTAGATCATTTGGTAAATTGTACTCAAATCATTTGGTAAGTTGTACTTAAATCATTTGACCACTTGTCCATAAATCATTTGGCAACTTGTACGTAAATCATTTGGCCACTTGTACGTAAATTATTTGGCCACTTGTACGTAAATTATTTGACCACTTGTACGTAAATTATTTGGCCACTTGTCCATAAATAATTTAGCTATCTGTGCATAAATAATTTACTAATTTGTCCATAAATCATTTGGCCACTTGAACATAAATCTTTTGGCCATTTGTACCCAAATCATTTGGCCACTTGTACGTAAATCATTTGGCTACTTGTACATAAATAATTAAGCTATCTGTGCATAATTAATTGAGTTAACCTGTACTTAAATCGGATCTTGTAAAGATGAGACATCCCAAATAAAGTGAGGTTGGGTGAAGAGAGAGGTGTAGACAGTGTAAGAATGAGAAAAGGCCCGTATATAAAAATGCTGTGAAAATAGAAGAGGGATGCATAGATATGGAAGGTGTGTGGAGATCAAAGTTACTTGATCGTTTGCCATGTATGAATGGGTGAAAGGTAGATGCGATTATTGGTGAAGTGTGTTTTGTGTGCATTTGTCTTCTGAATGTCGATTGATTGTTATATTATTGTTTTTTTTTAAGAATAGTGGATTAGTCCCTAATCGTTAGTGAGCGGGTCTTCGTTGCTATTGCTTCTCAGTTTTGTTCGCGATTTTCAGGCGAAAATTGCCTCGTGCGGAGAGTATCGAGGATACTGCGGCGTTGCAAGGTTTTTCTCGACTCTAATATAACTTAACTAAACCTGACCAAACCAACCAAATCTAGAATAGGTAAGGTTAGGTTAGGATCGAAAAAACCTTGGGGGTGCCTCGTCTTTCCAAGATCCCATAAGAATTTCCCCCATATTATTACAGGCTGAAGTTGATTCTCATTTGCCGCATTTAAATAAGGAAACAAATCAGCATATTTTCTGTTTCATGCTTTCTAAACTATGGCCCGCGGGCCTTATCATTCCACAAGGTATTAATTCGATGGCCCGCATCAATTTGAAATATACACAAACAATTTAATTATTTCCAAAAGTTTTTCATTTATAATTTTCTTTAAATGATTTCCGTTGAGCTTAATTAATTGCAATTATATGCGTTTTCTTCTGTACACAAAGGTTCGTTTAGCTGCCCATTTTAAAATGGAACCATTGAAAGCCAATCGGCTTTACATCGAAGAAACCATTTTAATAGGCTCGTAAAAATCCTTTACGATGTTAATTCTATTTAAATATTTTCGAGGGCCTGAGGGAAAAATAGTATGTAAATGTTTAATATACGAAATACCCATTTATATGGGGACAAACACAACCATCGAAGTTATTCTAGTTAAGGTTTGTAAATTTAGTGTTTAATCGATAAACACAATGTAATTTAGGAACGATCGATGATACGTCGATTTTAGAAATTGCCATGTAGCCATGTGATTACTGTTTAGTAACTATCCCACCCATGGAGTACTGTTATACAAAAGCATGTTTACACCTAATTTGAATCAGGTTTCAGAAAGACGGATTTAAGCTTAGCATTTACAGACGATGTCAGCCAGATGGCTTAAGCCAGGTCAGTGGTGGGGAGGAGCCAATAGACGCTTAATAGCTGATGCAACTCACTTGCGTAGTGGAAGTAAAAGTTTTATTTTTGTAATGGAAAAAAAAACAAGTAAGGAGAGATTTCCACCAGAATGATTTTGAAAGGAGTTTCATATAAAAGAGTGAAGTTAGGGAAAGTGAGAAGATAACCCGAGAGCCAAATGAGGAATATGTCGGGACGGTAAAGGTTAGATGAACACGCAACCTCCTGGGCCTATTGCTGGGAATTTCGCATGTAAAAACTAGTAGCATTCAATCTTTGGTATGTTTTATTTACTATCCCCCATGAGTCGGAGATAGTAAATAACGGAAGCGTTCATAATGTTTAATGACTGCATTGCGGCATAATGAAGGGAAGCCAGCCAAGTTGGCTTGAGTCAATGACAGACAGAGATATACGCCGCCAGGTTGGGGCAAGCTGGATAAGGGAAGTTAAAGACGTCGACGATAAGAACTATTTAATAGCTAATGCTAATCATCTTCAGCACCTACAAATAAAAAATCATATGATGGCACTTAATAACTTTTATTATTATACGTTATAAAAAAAATATATAGGAATCTTGGTTAGGGTAACTTATAACCATTATATGAAACCATTGCTCTCTCACCAAGGCTATTAAGGATAAGCCTAACCGAAGACCGTAATTAATTTCGACTAATTTCAAAAGATACTAAACTAAAATTTTCCTGCAGAGAAGCAAATACCGAGAAAAGCAGTAAATTTTGTTATTGCCTGTGGTTACATCTTAATTTCCCTTTCCTAAGAAGTATTTTCTCAATCACTTTGAGTTGATTTCACGACATCTAATGTAGTTTTTATGCAGCTGCTCCCATAAATTCGTCTGTTATTAAGATACAGGTGTTGCTCCTCAAAAAAAAAATTGCACGTTTTCCTTAATAAAATGTTCACTTCAATTAACGCGATAAGTGAAATTGATGTCATTAATCTACACGATAGATTATTTTTTTAGGGTCATGCTATTTTCTTAATAAAGGTACAATAAATAAAATAAGTCAATGCTGAATATCTAAGAAAAAAATATTTGCTACAAAATAGACATTTTACTTCTGAATTTGCACATAGATGAGAGAAAAAGGGCATATTTAATTATAATTCTTACCAAAATGGCAAAGCTTTAGCTGGGGCATAAGGGAATACAGAGGCTTTCGTACCTTTTGTCCATTTCTTTCTAGACAGAGGAAAATAAAATACAAACCACATAAATGGGAGTTTTGCGGCGGAATTCTACTTCTTCGACTAAATCTCCTACCGCCCTCTGTCGGGCATTCTGGCTTGTCTGACTTGTCAAAAGAAGCTCAGGTTGCCTATAAAACTCAAACGGCAAAACAAACACTATTCATATTTATAGAAAGGGAGTTCAATGCAAATAGGAAGGTGGAACATTTGAGTGGGTTGGATAAAAAAAAGGAAACTGGTATTTTTAAGTGTTTTGTGTTAAGGGATAAGGACAGACGTGCAATGGTAATAGATTAAGAGAGAGAAAGGTTATGCTAGTATGATTTTCCACTCTCAATTCCGTTACAGCTCCTTATTGAAAGAAGATCGAAATTGATTACCTCAGAGTATGCATTCAAAACAAGTTATGCATCTATTATCTGTAAGGGAAGTTAAATTGTGTAGAAGCTACATAAAGTAATAGTCTAAACAGTCGATAATTCCATCCACTCAACAATGAAGGCAAATCTTCCTCCAGGGTATACAAGAGAACTAATTAACTTTTAGAGTTGTAATTATTTTGGCAAAAAAAACAACTCGTCAGATCAATTCCGATAGAAAAAAACAAATGCGGAACAGATTTCAGTTGGTTTGGATAAAGCTCAAAATGCATTCTGCTTTGTAGTAATTCATGTTCCATCAGATACGTAAATGCGTGTGTTCTTGTTGCTTCTTTTTTGTACGTGGGCGCGCGATTTATGGAAAGCAGGACCTAATTTATCTCCGGGATCAAATCCGCGCTTCAAAACTCAAACTGGAAGCACCGGAATGCGACTCACTCAGGATTTATTTTCTTAAAGAACTGAATTCTAATTAATGAACATAAGTTACGATTAGGCAGGCCAACTACGACTATTAACAATGCCTTATCGAGGTAAGGTAATCAGGTAGCTATCATTTTTAATTGCCCTTTATCATTACGAGTCTTTGGTTTCATTAGTCTCGACAACAGTGAAGAATTTATCTTATGGCCAACATTTGCTAAGCTATTTTGTCGAAGTCGGCGAATAAGACTAAAATTTTCTTATTGAATATGAATGTATTTTAAATCTAATAAGGTTAACTAAAAAGTGGCAGTGACCCTATAAGTCAACCTCGAGCGTACTACGTGTGGTAGTTCTAAAAACCATTAGAATTACTAAATGAAGACCAAGAAAGATCCAAAAACTCAAGGCCAGGTCACGCCAACAATATCCAGAGGTTAACGAGATTATAATGCATTTAAGTTACCTAAAAACAGAAAATTGTGCTAATGCTACATTTATCTTCATGTATACGAAAGTTTCATGCTATTTGCTCTCTTAGTAACAGATTTATTCGAATAAATATTTATCATCTCGCTCAATGTAACGGTGTTTGTACCCACCGATGAGGAAGCGTTCTTCAAAAGGGTTGTTTTTTTTCAATTGACGAATGGAAGAGTAAAAAAAAATCTTAATTCCTTAAAAATAAACCACTTTCCTAAACTTTTGACATATATCTGTTTTTTTTTTCTACAAGAATTTTTTAAAGTTAAAAGTAAGAAAACTTAAAATTTAGTTAAAAAATAAAACTAAAAAACTCGAATGGAACCAAAAAATCCTTAATTCCTTGAAAATATACTACAATTTCATAGATCTTTTGATATATATCAGGAATGTTTTCAAGTTAAAATTAAGAAAACTTAAAATTTAGTTTTTTAAAATAAAACCATAAAAACTCGAGTGGCACAGTAAAAAAAAACTTACTTCCTTAAAAATAAACCACAATTTCTTATATCTTTTGACATATCTGATTTTTTTTCGGCCATAAATATTTTTTTAAGTTAAAAGTAAGAAAACTTAAATTAAGTTAAAAAATAAAAAAAATAAAAAACTCGTTAGAAACTTGAAAATGGTTGGTGAGAATTGGACAAGCAGACGTCACGTACATACAGCGACTATCTCGCCTCTTTGTCCATTCTAGAATGGAAACACGTTCAACAATGTCAAAATTTGGGGCAGATAGAAGCGAATCTTCTTAACTTTCCTTCTCAAAAAGAACTACATTCATTTTAACATTCGCCTTATTGAGAATGGAAATAGTGAAGTGAGCCTGCCCATCTCCTTCGGCCTCCCAGCATCTTTTCAATTCTTTTGTGTCGCGTGGGCATTCATGAGCTGCCAATGGACTGAGGACCGAGAAGATACAGAAGTGAACAAAGGGAAATGGGAGATTTCGGGGCTTGGGAAAGACGTACCTTTCCCAGGTCTTTCCTCGGAGTCTCACTCATTATTTATGGGTGTAGAACCGTAAGGAAGGAACGGAAATCTCCTAGATTTAGGATAAAGCGAGGCGAGGAAAGGGACTAATTTTACCAGACCTGAGTTTACTATCAGATTTGGATGGGGGGGAGAGGGTCAGCTTTAGTGATCCAAAATGACTAGAGTTAAATGGGTTCTGCCAAACCCCAGAACTAAATAAGACAAGATAAAAGAACCAAATGGGCAAGGTGATCAATCAATGTGTACATCTTAACGAAGAAATCTTTTTTACTAATAAAATAGTTTTCTTTTCACAAATTTAGAGCGCAATAGCAGCGAGGACGTATGGTACAGAAAGTAATGAGGGATGTGTAAAAAAAAAATGGTTAAGATGACAAAGAGAATAATGGAAAATAGATAGCCGCAAGCCCTCCTGCATTTAAAGCGCCCTTCTGGCGACTGCCTCCAAGGTCACGAGTCGTCACAATTACTAATATTAGGTTAGATTGAAAACAAAACAAATCGCTAAAAACACTAAGCAAATACACAAAAACAAAACCTAATCCCACAAGAAGGAGGCCCGCAACCACCCGGCGCAGGAGCATGCGACCTACACCGAAGTAGATAAAAAGGAGGAGGCCAGACTCATCCAAAATGTCGAGGAGTCCACAGGTCTGGGTGCACGAACCCTTACCGAGGATAAGGGACAAGCGGTAACGACCCCGCTCCTCCCGGTACCGGGACAGGTAACGTGCGCGAAGATCACCCAGACTGGGAGATTCAACAAGAATGTGCCGAACAGTCTGGAGGACAACGCAGTCGTCGCAATAAAGAGCATGCGAGCG
Organism: Ceratothoa steindachneri; assembly: GCA_963969495.1. Classification (NCBI taxonomy): domain Eukaryota; kingdom Metazoa; phylum Arthropoda; class Malacostraca; order Isopoda; family Cymothoidae; genus Ceratothoa; species Ceratothoa steindachneri. The sequence goes on from OZ018335.1 coordinate 44,014,428, forward strand.
TTACATCAAGTATGCCAAATTCAAAGACCGCAGAAAGCAACCTGAAGCCGTCGCGGCATTAGAGGGGGGTGGAGAGTCTAGTCCTACGAGAACATTCGTTACGCGATGGCACACAAATTTAAGTTCTCCTCGGCCTTCTCCCATCTTTTTTGCCAGTTAGCTCAGAGGACTGACCTGATTACTGCCATATAGTCAGTTTGAGAAAGAGCGCAACGCTGGTCTGTTCACTCAGCCCTCGCGGACGCTTTGGTAGCTTACCGTGGCATCACTGATACCCTTAACCAGAGGGTGCGGAGATTCCAATACCCCGAGAGCACTCAGGGCACTTTGTGAGTCGCTAAAGATTAAAATCCAGTCTCTGAACCGGGCAGGACGCGTCATCTCCCGTACCAAACGGTGTATAGCAACCAACTTGTTTGCGATTCATGGAAATGTTGGGCCCTCGCGTAAAAGCTCATAATGCATTGTATACGGCGAAGAGAGAGTGGCATCTCCCCAACATCGACTAGTAAGCTCTCAATGGGGCAGGCGCGGAAAGCACCGGTCGCCAGATGGAGGCCGGTGTGGTGGATCGAGTCCAACTCGTGCAATAAGCGCTCGGCGGCAGATGCGTAAAACTTGCATCCGTAGTCAAACTTCGAACGAACAAATGGGCGGTAAAAAAAGCAAGGCAATGGCGCTATCAGCACCCCAACTGGTGAACATCACGGAGCGAAGAATATCCATGGCGCGGGTACAAGAGACCCTAAGGCTGCGAATGTGAACCTCCCATGTCAGGGTGGAGCCGTGGATGACGGCAGAAGTGCACCACCTTAGTTTTGGCCAAAGAAAAACGAAACTTCTGGGCTTCGGCATAGCGACGAATGCGGTTCAATGTCTGTTAGAGTCAACCCTCCAGAGTTGAGACACCCCCACCCATCTAGCCATTGGGGCCGGGAGGGTGCACTGTTGCGGGGACTGAGGGCGGGAGGGAGTGCATTTTCTGTAGGTTTCAGTTGTAGCAAGGGGCATGATGCCGGTTACATTATCCACTCCATTGCAGGCTAGTAATAGAACAATAAAGCGGTGGTAACACTCCATTGCAGGCTAGTAATAGAACAATAAAGCGGTGGTAACACTCCATTGCAGGCTAGTAATAGAACAATAAAGCGGTGGTAACACTCCATTGCAGGTAGTAATAGAACAATAAAGCGGTGGTAACACTCCATTGCAGGCTAGTAATAGAACAATAAAGCGGTGGTAACACTCCATTGCAGGCTAGTAATAGAATAACAAAGCGGTGGTAACACTCCAGTAATAGAACAATAAAGCAGTGGTAATATACTGGATTGGCTTATTTTAAAAGTAGACTGGATCAGTATTTGATTGATATTGGGGTGACTGAGATAGTTTATATCAATTTTACCTGTCCATTAGGCATAGGTGTAAAATTGTGTACATTATATTGTATATATAACTATGCGTGGGTTATAGGGATAACAGGGAGGACGAGCTTTGTGGGGGGGGGGAGCAACCTCGAATTTCAGCGCAATAGCAACAAGGGCGTATCACGCAGAAAGTTTATAAAGGAGATCTGCAAAGAAATTGGTAAAAATAGACAAAATGTGTGGAAGATTATAGCCACAATATTTGGATGGTGGCTACTGCGGATGTTGGACCCAGAATGGTACACAAAGCTTGGGGTGCAAGAGAGTTGGTGCAGGAAACTATCGAATTGGCGTCAACCGGTTTTTCCCTTCTTAAATAAAATCATCTTCTTCCTCAATTATAAAATTTTTATTGCCCTTTGTTTCAAGGGAAGCTGTAACAACTATATTTCTTGATGTGTTAAATAAATATATATTTTTTCATACATACTTTCCTTTCCAGGAAGGTGTAAATTTCGGTTTGGCAAATTAATGTCAAGCGATTATTAGCATTTTAAATACCATGATTTAATTTCAATTCTAAACGATGGATAAATTCGGTAGTAATTACGGTTTAAGATATTCAAGAAGAACTATTATCTTTACCTCATAAATAACATTCAAACTGTCAGCCTACGTTGAAATTACCGTATAATGAAGAGTTGGAGATTTGCTTTCATTTTAGTATGGACAAAAATTGATTCATACGAAGAAACACGGATTTGAATGCCATTGTGAATCGGTTTCAATACTTTCAATGGTCAAAAAAGAACGCTTTAGGATTCGGATAAATGGTGCTATAGGCTTACGATTCACAGCTAGACCTTCAACTGCTACGCGCGTGATCGGAGAAAACAACAGTGGATTTAGATGTTTTTTTTGTGGTTAAAAAATATAAGCTAGGACATTGACGTTTAAGTACTACTGCCTCGAAATAAGGAGCATTTGGCCCGAGACCTAATGGTCATTAGCCAGAATCACCTTAAAGAGACACCTGCAATTATGATTTTAATTATAGGTAAGCGCTAGGGGGCACGCACCCAAATACCACATATTACTAACACTAATGTTATTTTTGCATGTTTCTGACGCAGTTCGCCAACGAAGAATGTAACCCTATCAACTGTACGAGAGGTTAAGTAACGTATATGACTATTTTTATTATTTTTTCGAGTACTATTACCTCCAAGGCGAGTTTGCAAGCTAGTGACTGCACATACAATAAAGCCATAAAGTTTCAGAGCAAAACCTCTCCTACCATCACACGGCTATGTTTTTTTTCAGCGGTAAACTAATGTGGTTTGTCTACTTCCACCAGTCTTTCTTCCATCCCCCCCGCATACCGCAATCCCCCAAACCTCCCAAGATTTGAATTCTTTTCCCTCCCCATTCATTCCTGTGTGCGTTCGTACGTTCATCAAGTACTTATAAAAAAAATGCGTTTCCTTTTCCCGGATCACAGCGCCAGGCTCACATCCACGGTCACACGCTCATACGCACACAGGATCCATCATAATTACACGCGGACGCACACCCCTATCTTTCCTCCCTTTAGGTTGGCTGGCGTCAGCCCACCCGGGAGGTGGGGGACTGTGTAGAGGAGGTCGAGGAAATGAACGAGAAACCCCCCAGGATGTCTCCTCTCGTTGGGGTTGCTATTGTTGCAAAGACCTCCTTGGGAAACCTTATCTTGCCTCTTCTAAGGAGGAAATGGAGGTGGGGGGGGGGAATCAGATGCCGTGCCAGGGTCAGGGTTAGAGGTCAAGAGGCTGAGGGGGTCGTAGAAAAGAGAGGACACCGCCCAAATGGGGTGAGAATTCCATTGTTCAAATTTGCAATTGATATAGTTGTAAATATGAGATTTACCATTTATAAAATCTATTTTTCTGAGCGAGAAACGATACGTCGAACTGCGATGTTTTGCCATCCATGAGAAACGTCCCGAGAAAAGAACCGACGCCGTCAATCCTGAGAACCTAATTATGCCGAATGATAATGGACGCTGAGCGAACGCCATTCCAAACGAATTCTCAGTGAACGCCTCGTACCCAGCTTGCCACACATGAACGCCACCATTCATCACGAGCCTTAATCTCCTTTTCGACTCGTCCATATACCCCCGGCAAAGGACGAACGGTCTTTACCACGGGCCAGTTCTCCCATAAAGGCAATTTGGGTATCGCGCTTAGAGACTTTGCAGCGATCACCAAATATTTGACATGGCGCCTTCTGCAGTTGGGTAGCAAATCGCTTATGCACGCAGCGGCGCCATAGGTATCTACATGGAACTAATTAGGCGACTGGGAAAAGGGCAGTCGAGAACGAGAATTTACACGCAATGGCACTCGGAATATAATCATTCGAAGCTAATTAGTCAACGAATGAGAGCCGAAACCTCAGTCTAGAAAGGCCCAATCTCAGGGTAGAACGAAGACCTGAAGTGGAAATCTGATGACAGCGAATGAAGCCTTGCAAGAGGATATGTCTAAAGTCAAGGCGGAAGTGGCATCCGGCCATAAGCTATTCAGATCAGTTGGGACGCAAATGGCGCAGTCAATTTTACATTTAATTATTCGAACTAATGGGTACATAGGTCTTATTACCCTCCCACCCCCAGCCCCCCAAAGGAACAAGTATTTCATGTTCCTTTAACTAATGGACACAAATCCCATAACCAAAAATAATCAAACCCATCGCTCTTAATATAAGCATATTTGCCAACCCAAATAAATACTTACGATCCTTAAAAATAATTCATCTTGAAATTCATCAGGCATCACTCCTGCAGCAGCGGGGTCTTTTTTTAATGATAATTTGCTTACTAATTTGAGGCTGGTGCAGGGACGGATAAACTGAGCTGCGTTTTCCTGCGCTAATGACGCCACGATTATAACGAAGGGAGCTTCAAAAGTTAAAAGAAAGTTAGAACAAAAAAGATCACGGAGTAGTACAGAATAAAAAAGATCCCGGAGTGGGACAGAATAAAAAGATCCCGGAGTGGGACAGAATAAAAAGATCCCGGAGTGGGACAGAATAAAAAAGATCCCGGAGTGGGACAGAATAAAAAGATCCCGGAGTGGGACAGAATAAAAAGATCCCGGAGTTGGACAGAATAAAAAAGATCCCGGAGTGGGACAGAATAAAAAGATCCCGGAGAGGGACAGAATAAAAAAGATCCCGGAGTGGGACAGAATAAAAAGATCCCGGAGTGGGACAGAATAAAAAGATCCCGGAGTGGGACAGAATAAAAAAGGTCCCGGAGTGGGACAGAATAAAAAGATCCCGGAGTGGGACAGAATAAAAGATCCCGGAGTGGGACAGAATAAAAAAGATCCCGGAGTGGGACAGAATAAAAAGATCCCGGAGTGGGACAGAATAAAAAAGATCCCGGAGTGGGACAGAATAAAAAGATCCCGGAGTGGGACAGAATAAAAAAGATCCCGGAGTGGGGCAGAATAAAAAAAGATCTTGGAGTGGGACAGAATAAAAAAGATCCCGGAGTGGGACAGAATAAAAAAGATCCCGGAGTGGGACAGAATAAAAAGATCCCGGAGTGGGACAGAATAAAAAAGTTCCCGGAGTGGGACAGAATAAAAAAGATCCTGGAGTGGGACAGAATAAAAAAGATCCCGGAGTGGGACAGAATAAAAAAGATCCCGGAGTGGGACAGAATAAAAAAGATCCCGGAGTGGGACAGAATAAAAAGATCCCGGAGTGGGACAGAATAAAAAAAAGTTCCCGGAGTGGGACAGAATAAAAAAGATCCCGGAGTGGGACAGAATAAAAAAGTTCCCGGAGTGGGACAGAATAAAAAAGATCCCGTAGTGGGACAGAATAAAAAGATCCCGTAGTGGGACAGAATAAAAAGATCCCGGAGTGGGACAGAATAAAAAGATCCCGGAGTGGGACAGAATAAAAAGATCCCGGAGTTGGACAGAATAAAAAAGATCCCGGAGTGGGACAGAATAAAAAGATCCCGGAGTGGGACAGAATAAAAAAAAGTTCCCGGAGTGGGACAGAATAAAAAAGATCCCGGAGTGGGACAGAATAAAAAAAGTTCCCGGAGTGGGACAGAATAAAAAAGATCCCGTAGTGGGACAGAATAAAAAGATCCCGTAGTGGGACAGAATAAAAAGATCCCGGAGTGGGACAGAATAAAAAGATCCCGGAGTGGGACAGAATAAAAAGATCCCGGAGTGGGACAACAAAATCCAGGAGAATAACGAAGAATGGAAAAGGCTCGTTCACCGGTCACTTTCAGATTACCACTTCCTTCCTTTTTCCTCACCTTATTACCATTCCCCTCTTATTCTTTCTTTCTACCAACTAAAAAAAAAACCCCCGATGCTCGATGGTTGGGGCTGGTAAAAAAAAAGTCCAAGCGTGCATGTCGGTAGTAAAGCCCTGATCAAGAATGCATGCCGTAGTGCAACTCCGACCAAGTGGGAATATCGGTGGTAAAATCGCTAACAAAGTGGCATATCGATGATAAAATCGCTCCCAATGTGTCATCACATCAGCGCTAAAATCGCTCCAAGTGGCAGATCGATGATAAAATCGCTTCAGAATAATTCGCCAAATTACATTTGGTGATAAAATCGCTCTCAAATAACACATTGGTGATAAAAAAAATCGCTCAAAATGGCACACCAGACCGGTGGTTTTAAAAATCGCTTTCAAAAATTGCATATCTGATAAAATCGCTCCACCCCCCTCCAAATGGCAGATGGGTGGTTAAAACCCTTACCAAATTATTGAGCGATTTTACCACCGATCGATGTTGTGTGTATGTGAGTTTCACATTCGTAATGTGCGAATTTTGGATGTTTGAGGTACTCACAATCTTTGTGGAGTTACCCTCGTTGGTTTTGGTTCTGGCATAAATGAAACAGAAGGAACCCAATCCACGCTATCCTCCCTCGACGGATATGCGTTCACGCTCACACGGACACACGTGTAAGACGGTGCAAGAAGCTGCAATCTTAACATTTGTTGTAATCAACCAAGAAATTTGATGTAACCACCCTACCACGGCTTTCACAACAGACAGACAAACTTGACCTTTGTGTTTGGAATAACACTGGGTTGGTCCGAGAACTCGTGCCCCTGAGCAACATTAACAACTGAACGAACTGTATATACGCGTACATAAACACATTGATGTATTTTGGGAAATAACCCGAGATATTACTTTTGGTGAATCAGCAATGAACTAAAGAAAATACTCCCCTTTTACCAACTTTGTTGAATAAAAAGGGGCTGGTTAGTTAAGTGGTTAAGGCACCCTATGGTTTTACCACATACTGGAGCATTATGCGCAATCCCAGTCTCAACACCCGCTGTTTGCCCTCCTGGTTCTAATAGCAATTATATATCTTACATACATTTTCACTTTATTCTAACAATTTTCTTTATAGATCTCCACATAAAAACTTTCTATGGGAAAATTGAACACATATCTACACTGGCTCTTCGGGCATGGCAGTTTTAAATTAGAACTAAGTCAATTAATTAAGTAGTATCGTCAATTTGCTCCAAATTAGATCATCCAAATAGAGAATGATAAATGGAAGGAACAATTGACAAATCTGAATAACCATTTTAATTGTTGAAGCCACAATTAATCTAACTTTTGCCTTATATCGCTTCTCTTTGCAGCATCATGGCGCGTTGTATGTAACAAAATTAGCCAAACACTTATTTTTTTATTTATTTTTTTTTGCCTTATGTCGCCTCTCTTTGCATCATGGCTCGCTGTATGTAGCGAAACTAGCCAAACAGTTAGGCTGTGTTTGCCTTGTATAACTTCTCTATGCAGCATCACGGCGCGCAGTAAGTAGCGAAACTAGCCAAACAGTTAGTCTGTTCTTGCCTGTATTGCTTCTCTTTGTAGCATCATGACGCGCTGTATGGCGCGAAATTAGCCAAACAGTTAGGCTGTGTTTGCCTTGTATTACTTCTCTATGCAGCATCACGGCGCGCTGTAAGTAGCGAAACTAGCCAAATATTTAGGCCTTCCCAATCATATCTAGCACCTTAGATGCATCCAGGCACACACCGTGAAATAATTCAATGTAATTATTCAGTTTCACAAAACGGTGCGTGGAATCCGTCATTGAGACGGTTATACGTAACACACAGATGCCTCACATATAACCCATTCAGATGCGACATTGTCTATCGGAGTTCTTATCGAAGTTGTGACTTCCGGGATGTCACCCAAACTTCTAAAGGGAGAGAGAATGTTAAACTGTTGTGGTGGAGTCGGACGTTGTGGCAGAATTTTCATCCATCCGTGGATGGCAGAGAAGGGTGAATATAAATTTAATATTATAGCTGTTTTTGAGAAACATTTTTTTTTCTAAAGTGTCAGGTGGAGTAATATATGAGCGTGGTGTGGCAAACGAACGAGAAATAGTTAATGGGACATGTTTAATGGGTTTTTTAATTAAAAGAAATACACAAAATTTTGTAAAAAGTAAGGGTTTAAACACATTTTGCCCTTTGGTGTAGCCAAACAGCTGATATTATTGTTCATTGCAACGCGTTCAAGAGAAATGAGAGCAAGAACAAAGTTTTGTCCATTCACAACATTTACAGAATGCGTTGTTGGTAATTTTCAACGGAACCACCTTCATAGAGCTGTTCGGTCTTTGGCTGTAGAGTAATTTCTCACAGGATCCTGTCGAACGAACGAGTACATTTCGTTTCTTAGGAATTTAAAATCAATTTTACGTTCCTAATGCTTCTACAACGTATACTTAATAATACCCCATCTACTGAAAACTGCGGTTTGTAGATTACTGTTAAACAGTACCATGAATATTATTCAAATATCCTTCAAATGAGTAATTTTTTCATCCCCTTTCCTGTTAAATTCTAAATCATAATTCCTCATTCCATTTCCTAAATTTACTATCAATAAATCATTAAGTTTGACACTGCAAATTTATTGGGTTTTATCTCGACTCTCTATGACCGCTTAGGGCCCAATCATTCTTATATAGAGGCGTGGAGAATCAACCTATTAATTGTTGGCTAGTTGGCGTTTTATTGTGAATTAGTCGCTATTAATTTCCCTCATTAATTTAGTGGGCACCAATTCGTATTTAGGTTTATATTCAAACTAGTATTAGTATTTCAACCGTTACTGAGTTTTAGGGCAAATCAATTCAAAAGGCAGTTTGTTTCCATCGAAAAGATTTGCTTTGTTTAACCGTCTTGAGTAATTTGTCTAATTTTCATCCTACGCAAGTAAATGTAATTTCTCTGCATCAGATTTTTAATATAATTCAACCTGCCCAGCACTTTCACAATGAGTTTAATAAGCTTCAGGATTATTTTTAATAATTAGCAGTGCCCCAAAGCTACCACTTATAATGCACTCCGAGATAATGAATTTTGTCTTCTAGATCTTGCAACTTCTAGTAAACAAGTCACAATAGTATTTTAAAACTTTTTTTTCACTACACATAATTTCCATATCACTTTAAGGTAAAACTCTCAGCCTCAAGAGCGTCCGTAGCATACATTTATTCTTGCTCCAGATTAAATCGAGAGACCTTATGCGAATTTCCCAGGCTAGTTACAACTGGAGACCGCGCCCATCTGGGACATAGCTGCCATTCTGGCGAGACCTTAACAAAAGAGAAATCTGTCCTCGAGACCAAAAAGTTAATGTAAACTACAATGAGTCTATAGAAAATGTTCAAATTCTAGAATCCTGCAAACTTCAAATTGCCCTTCGAATTTGGGAATCACTTTTTGGACCAAGAAAAGATACTCCGTCCCAAAGATTGACAAAGAAAAAAAAATCGCTCTCACAAAAGGCTAAATGAATCGTTTGTTAGACTGCAGGTTTTGTTGGAAATTGAATTTTCTAGAAATATACTCAAACTTATTAAATTAAAATAAAGGCTGGATAAAGACTTTAATTAAAATTGTATTGCTAACAATTGTTTCGCCAAACGTATCTGCGCCTTTCAAACCACATAAATTCCTCTACTTATAGATTAGAATTCTCTCTGACATGAAATCATCCGTTTAATTTTTTAGTGTAAGTTACCTAACCGAGCCAAATTAGTCGCCGTGCACACTAGCATAGAGAAATTAATCCCTTCCAAAACTGATCAAGTCAAGGCCATTCCTTCCCAAACTGACCGAGTAAAGGCAATCACTAAAAAACTGATTAAGTAAAGGCAATTCCTTGTCAAACTGAACAAATAAAGGGAATTTCTTTCCAAACTGACCAAGTAAAGACAACCCTACCCAAACTGACCGAGGAGAGGTAAAGCCTTCCAAAATTGACCAAATAGAGGCAATTCCTTCCAAAACTGACCAGATAATTGATAAAGTCAAGGCAATTCCTTCCCAAACTGCCCAAGTAAAGACAACCCCTTCAAAGAATTGATAAAGTAAAGACAATCCTTCGAAAACATGCCCCCAAAAGGCAATCCTTCAAAAACTCACCAAGTAGAGATAATCTTGCCAAAAATTACCAAGTAAAGGTAAAACTTCTAAAACTGACCACGTAAAGGCAATTCCTTACGAAACTGACCAAGTAAAGACAATCCATTCCAACACTGACCGAGTAAAGACAATCCGTTCCCCAAACTGTCCAAATAAAGGCAACCCTTCTGTAGGAGAATAGCATAATGCACCCACATTTCTCCACCTTCCTTCCAGGCTGGCCGATTATCAAACCTTTCCGTTCCGGCTCGATATCTGATGGTCTCCCGCCGGAAGAACCCGCCGACCATTTCAGCTAACCACCGAATTCCGTCCTGGAATGGTTATCGATAGATGGGAGCCCATCTTGGCTTCCGGTGGTTCCCGGAAGTTTGCAAAGGACGAAATGGAAGAGATAATCAAGCCGATCTCACCCGAAGAGGGACGCTTGATATCAAATCTACTTCCGGAGCCATGCGAACCTCTCCCGAGTTTCAAGTATAAAAGATGAATTTTTTAACCCTCAGTAGTAGAGCTTGCACAGCGTCTGGCGGGGCAGGAATTGCCATCTATCTCGGTGTTGTGGTAATTCGTCGAAGCATCAAGTCTTCACAGAGGAGTTCGAACCCAGTTAGGGAGGCTCCTTACCCCGTTGTTATGCAAGTCAGTGCGGACACAAGCTCGTACTCACGTGTCAGAGCCGAAGCTACAAACAGCCTCACTCTGGTTCCCTAAGCGAGAAATCTACATCCCGGCTTTTCTCCGTGACCCTACGCGTCGATAGATCACTTCGCCGCCCCAACCCTCCTCACAGAGGCACCCAAGATTCCTCTGAGTTCACGAGCGTGGGGCCCTCTTTAACAAGAAGCTCCCGTCACCGCCTTCTTCCAGCAAGAATCGTGACGGAATTGTGGGATCAGGTCAGTCCCTGGAGAACCTACCTCATCGTCACCACCCCTTATCTCACCACCTTCACTCACCAGCGCCACCCGAATATCAGGCTCCAAGGTAACCCTTCCCTGTTACATTCCCCAACTTCACCGCGAAGCTTACCAACATTACAAGTGTATAGGGATTTGTATGGGGAATAGTAATTTTCAAGCTAAATGAGATATCCGAACTTCATTTATTAATTTATCTCTCAAAGAACCTTATTTGTGTATATATATATATATATATATATATATATATATATATATATATATATATATATATATATATATATATATATATATATATATATATATTCTTGTTTAGTGTTCATTAAAACTTTATTTTCATATTGTTGCGTATCTAACTTCCTTTGGGTGGTTTGCTGGCAAAGTTCATTCCAATCCCTCCGTAGCCAACCTCTGAGCACTCTGAGTCAATAAACCCATTCAGGGCACGGGCCGAACGAAGTATAAGGAGTAGTACGACAACTCCTCCGCATTCGGGATAATAGGATATATATATATATATATATATATATATATATATATATATATATATATATATATATATATATATATATATATATATATATATATATATAAGAGTCGGGTTAAACTCCAACCACCCCTCGGTCTATTCCTCGACACATTTCCTTTTCAGTTAGGGATTTTCTTTACGTGGCCCATTTTTTTTACTAAACGCCCAATGCCTCTCATACATAGTACTGCACTGCACAGTGTCGAAAACTAAACTAACCGCCCGATAATCGTTTTTAGTGCAACCAGTCATCTACTGGAAAAGGGTTTAATCTTTGACTTTATGATGATACTAGTGACTTAAATTCATTTATTTAATAGTATGTTGTAAAGATAGGTAGGTCCAGACTCAAGTTGTACGATCCACAAACTCGAAAATAGGCTGGCAAAGATAAGCTGCCACGAGAAATGCCATTTTGTATACAGAATAAAGAAAATGGAATTAATGAATAGAACATATATTTAAATAAACACAGAAAACATGACAATACGATAACCTTAGTAAAAGATAAATCACATTATAAAAATTTAGGTGAATTGATATTAAGCAGTTATTGTGCTGGAGAAGGCAATGGAAATATTTAGTTATGTCTGACACATAAATTCCAGGAGATATAAATTCCAAAAGTCAACATCGTTGCATACTCTTGATATGTGCTTTATGTGGTTTAATAATAACGCCGAAGGTTTTAGCGAACTATAATGTTAAGAATGAATCACTAAGTTCAGTTACATCTAATAAATTCCTTTTAATATTGTAGAAATATACAAATAAATCCACTCCCAAAAAAACAAACAACTATATGTAAAAATAATTCAGCATTGAACTAAAATAAGGCCTCGAACGCATAATAAATCTATAGAAAAAACAAAACAAAACCCCCAATATATATATATATATATATATATATATATATATATATATATATATATATATATATATATATATATATATATATATATATATATATATATATATATATATATATATATATATATATATGAAAATTTTTCTTAAAAAATAATAATTCCTAATTCGCAAAAATTCCGTACAGGGATTCGAACCGTGCACACTGAGGAAGCGAGCAGCCGCTTTGATCTCAATTCAATCATCTCTTAGGCCACTTAGCGACGAGGAAGACCAAAAAATCTTCACAATAAACAAGCTTGTTGGATTCACACATACACATACACATACATATATATATATATATATATATATATATATATATAATATATATATATATATATATATATATATATATATATATATATATATACAAAGAAAGCAACTACAGGATCTGCGGGTGATTATACAACCACCACAGGGCTATGCCATTTTTATTTTCTGTCTTTCAAATAAAATTTAATGACAGAAATAAAGATGCAGAAACCGGGTGTAGCTGCCTATAAATACATATAGTACAAGAGAGAATAAGAATTGGACGCGAATGAGAAAATGAGACAAGAAACCGGAGTTTTTTAAAGGCAAGAGAAAGGGACATTAGAAGAATCCAGAATCAAAGGGAGCAGAGGGCGGCAAAGTGAAGGCGATCCTTTAACGAGAAGACAGAAATAACGCCAGGGGAAAAAAGTTTTGAATTCCTGACCGGCAATCAGCAGACCTGGGTTCGAGTCCCGGCCAAGAACTCAAAACTTTTTTCCCCAAGCGTTATTTCTGTCTTCTCGGTAAAGGATCGCCTTCACTGTGTCGCCCTCTGCTCCCTTTGATTCTGGATTTTTCTAATGTCCCTCTTTCTTTCCTTTAAAAAAACAAAAAAACTCTCCGGTTTCTTGTCTCATTTGCTCATTCGCGTCCAATTCTTATTCCTCTTATATATATATATATATATATATATATATATATATATATATATATATATATATATATATATATATAAATATGAGAGAGAGAGAGAGAGAGAGAGAGAGAGAGAGTATTTATTTAAAAATGAAAAGTAAGAATGGTAACGATAAAAATTTATAAATATGTTGCGAAACAAGTATGCAAGTGATACCTCATTATTCTACCGCTGTCCATTTCTTTAAAAACTCCCCTTTTTATCACTCGGCCGGTAAACTATTTAAAGGCCTTTCCTCAGCTTGTAAACATAAAGAACCCTAAAAGTAAGCTACTAAATATTAACAGCTGGCCACGGACGGGTACTTTGGGAATGCTGACCATAAACGTCCATTTCATATTTTCCTGTAACTGTGAAACTGTTACTACAAATTTAAACACATTCCTTTGTAGTTGTAATTCGTAATATATTTTGGGTCTAGCTTTTCCTGAGCTATCTTGAGCTCAATACGGAATTTAAATGTGTAGATTTGGCTGTTTTGTAATTGAGAGTTCGCTATGTAATATACATACATATCCACATTTAACTTATTGTATGGCTGCCACAATAGATACTTTTGAAACCGGGCTTTCTTTGAAGGCTTCGAGGCGTGAACATGAATCATCCTCAGCATCTAGGCCCATTGTTTGGAATGGGCCTTCGGAAGGCAAGCGGCATGCTGGACGAGGCAAACAATCGCCTTTACTGAAGATTACCGTCAAGCTTGGTTAAGTAACGACAGAGACAAAGAAAATAAACTGCCTCTCAGTACAAAGGCGTTTCGCAAAAAAAAGAGGAAGACAAACAGTTGGTATCGAGGTCCTTTTCGGTGCTACGCCTGTCAGCTTGGTTATGTTGGGGTGTAACAGTGAAGAAAATAAACAGTTAAAAGGCAAAAGATGGGAAGTCATTAACATCCATATGTGGGTAGAATTGGAACGGTTACCTTGAGGCAGAAATTATCTCCCCTACACACATACACACTAAGACAGTGAGGGGGGGGAGGGGTTGTTACATGTCCCCCAGCCGGTAAGTCATTAGCAATTAAAATAGTTTGGGGATACTCAAGATATCATTTCAGTGATGACTAGTAAAGATGTCTTTAACTTTGGTTAGTAAAGATAAGCTAGCAAAGATGAACTATCTGACTGAATTAAGAATTCCATCTGAGTTAGGAAAAAGAAACAAATTGTCAAAATAAGGTGGCTGATGGGGTAGGTTTTTACCTTATACTTTACACGCAATCTTTACTCAATTTCTAGGTAGCTTATGTTGCTGGATCATCTTTGACATGGCTTATCTTTACTAACCTAATTTTCAAAAGTCCAAGAAGAATAAGTAATATCATAGGTCCCTGAAGCACAAGGAGTACCGAATCCAAAACAACCTAGTCACTTAGCTACTAGTAAAGTTAAGCTATCTCTAAGTTGCCATTGTAAAGGAGAGACATATTTTAAAGAGTAGCTCAACAAAAAACACTAGTGAACTACTAAAAAGGAAAGACAAGGAGTCATGAGAAAAAGAATTCTCCCCCCCCCCCAAATGAACCAAACATACGCAAATGTGGCCAAAGCTGCCATTAAAGACACCCAGAACGCTAAAAATAGTATAAACTCTTAAAGAAAGCCCAGAGCTGTGTATTCTCTTACGTATATCAAGTGTACGCATACCCAGAACATCGCAATGCTTGGATCCTTGTCGAACTCCCTGAGGGAAGCCAAGTGTCCAATCAACAATTTAAAAAATACAATGGAGTCCCTGCTTGCCACGGTACTTGGGTAGCAATCCCGCTCGTCACGGTACCTGGGTAGCGATCTCTCTTGTCACGGTACCTAGGTAGCGACCCCGCTTGTCACGGTACTTGGGTAGCAACCCAGCTTGTCACGGTACCTGGGTAGATCCTTCTTGTCACGGTACCTGGGTAGCGATCCCGCTTTTCACGGTACCGGAGCATCAACCTTGCTCGCCAGTGTACCGGGATAGCGGTCGCACTATCGTAATGGTACCGGGATAGCGATTCTGCTCAAGACGTCGGGGTAGCGATCCCGCTCGTTATGATACCTGAACAGATAGCACGCACAAAGCTTCACCAGACTAGGAATTTGACTACAAAGGGGAGGGGTAGTCTGGAGGGCGCTCCATCCGATGGTGCTGAATCCTGCGAGTGTGTCCGATTCGGAGACGACATAAAATGGTTTGGCAAGGTCAGGGCGCCATCTCCCGCTTGGCAAGTAAGCCAATCCCCGTCGGTGGGTATCAGGTGTTGTCCTGTGCAACCGCGTTACAGCTAACATTTGGATGGTTGCGTGACCTCCATGCCCCAACGCTCGCCTTCCGGCCTCAATGCCTCTGAACATGGCTAAATACACATCTCATCCACTTCCCACATTTTCACCACTTTTCTTACAGCTCTCTCTTTACAAACTTTCTGCCGATGCCTTCGTTGGTCTTTCTTCTTAGTTTTGGATAATAACACCCATACTAAAATCTAAAACGGTAAAAAGTACAGATATAAAATTTTTGCCACAAAGTAGGGTCGGCAAACATCAACGCCACCATAAAACTAATGGATTCTGAAAGCAAAATTCCTGAGCATTATTTCCCCCTTTCATATTTCGGTTCCTGTGTTCGTTATTTAGAGTCGGTTCGTCGCTCTTTTATAATTATCTAATAATTAAACTAATTCTTAACAACCATGGCAACTATCTTTAAAAAAAAGAAGAAACCTTTTCTAAATATGAAAAGTACCGGTACGCGAACTACAGCGAAAAAAAATGGCTGAAAGTATTTTTGTTTTTAAAATTTACGTTATGTAAAAATCGTAGCGAGGGTGATAATTACGCCTGGGTATTGATCGCTTCTTAAATGACGTGGTATTATGTAAATTTACCTTCGATTCGTCATAATTAAATGGTTCTAAAACCTTTTATTAATTTGTTAAAAATGCATTAAAGCGGATGATTGGTTGATACGACTATGGCCGCAGAGGGTATTGAGTACGGCGACTTCTCGAGTAGGCAATCGCCTGATGGGCTCCTATAAAAAAAATATAAAAAAATGGACGGTTGGACGAATAAAAAAATAATATACGGTAATGTAATACGACAATGGAACCCAGACGTAATATTTATCTCTGAACATAGCATAAATGACACAGACAGGATAAATTCTTTTCCCTACGAACTCTTAACCAAAAATCACAGCGGAGAACGTTTTAACGGATGTGCAATAGCTATGAAAAGAGGGCTTGACTTCAGATCAATAAGTGGACTCGATGAGTCATACCTCGTACGGCAGTGGGCCTTCTGGTCCTAGCAACAGGGTACCAGCCCCCAAGGAGAGGGTATTTACCCCTTCACAACTTCCTGCAACTTTGTGTTCACGTCAGAACAGTTCTCTTTGCCGGCGACCTCAATTCGAGGACTGCTGCCTCAGGTAACATGTCGACCAACCCAGATGAATCTTGGGACGCTTATTGATAGGCAAATTATGACAAAAATTAGACCGAATTTCCTGAAATTCATTACACACAGATCAGACACAAAACCAGACATAATGCTCATAAGCACTGCGTTCCCCTACAAGTACTTCAAGGAGCCGGGCCCTCCTATCCTCAGCGACCATCAGGCTATCCCTTTAAAAATCTCAACCTCCCCCATTCAGGTCCCCATCACAGAACGCAAGAGCTACGCTCGCGCCAACTGGGCTACTTATAAACAACTCCTCGAAAATTACAACCCTGACCCCTTAATTAATGTCACTTTAGAAAAGATTGACGAGGAGTTAGATAAAATTACTAATTATTTATTAAAAGTCGATAAGGAAGCCATTCCCCGAGTTAAATATAAAACTCTCCCCTTCCCCTTCTTGGACCTTATAATAAAATCCCTCGAGAGGGAATACGGGGAACGGATCAATAAAGTAAACCTCACTGGCCCCAACACCACTACGCACAGACGAACACGACAGATACGCGACAAATTAATGACTCTTATTAGAGACCAACACAATGTACTTTGGGACAATTTGATAGACGGACTAAATATAGAAAACGACTCACGTACATTCTGGCAGACAGTAAAAAGACTAAGAGACGGACAGACACAAAAGACCATAAAACTTACACGTGACACTACAGAAATTATGGAGACGGAAGAAATCGAAGAAGAATTCAGACTCTTCTGGGTATCTATATTTAAGATATCCCCGCAAGAGAATGATAACTTTGATTTAGACTTCGAAAACGGAATAATAAATGATCTGAACGACTAGATACACAGAATCCATCCTCACCATTATGTATCACGGGAAAAGGATATGGAGGGACTCGGTGGTAGAATTACTGCCGAAGAACTCTCGGAAAACTTAAAATCCTTTCGTCAACGAGCACCACGGCGTACAAGACTGACACGGGGGGATTTTATTTGAGCCCCGCAAAACATCCTTCTAGGGCTCATGAATATCATGAATGCGTGTCTGAGCGTGGGTTACTTCCCTGACCACTGGAGGGTAGCAAAAATTATATTCATTCCCAAAGCCGGTAAGCCACCGGCAGTCCAACTAACTTCAGACGTATATCTGTCTTAGAATTTGCAGGGTAAGACTTAGGGAAATATTGGCGAACAGGGTGAATACGTTCCTCGAACAAAATAATTCACATAACAACAAACAACATGGCTTCCGAAGGAAGCGAGGAACGGGCACGGCGCTAGCAATGATCACCGAGAAATTGGCAAAAGTAAAAGCAGAAAGATGCCATGCAAATCTGGTACTCTGTGACGTCAAAAAGGCCTCTGGCAAAGTATGGAGGAGAGGCCTGCAATACAAAATCTTACAACTGGGCCTCAATCCCATACTTGAAAGGATTCTATGCGATTAAGTAATGGAAAGGAGAGCGTTTGTGAATATTAAAGGTTTCAATGGCCGCGAGTTCGAACTCGAGGCGGGGGTGCCACAAAGCAGGTATATAAGTCCCTTACTTTACAACATATACACCATCGACCTTCCCCAACCTCTGACCGAAGGCTCGTTATACGTCCAATTTGCGGACGATATAACGATGATTTGCACGACACCTTATCGAAATGTAAATTACATGGCACAGAGTACGGCGGTTGAAATCGAAAACATCAACTCTTTCGAGCGAATATGCAATATATTTACCAATGCCCCAAAGTTTCGTGTAATTCCACTATTCCGATTGACCCTCGGAGACATCCGTGTGAGGGGTGCACGAATCCCATAACCCACGAAGGGCACGGTTTCTGGGAGTCGCGTAGCTAAAACTACAACGAATGCTCGGAGGGACTTGGGGGAATTTTTCAGATTCCTAAACCTGAGTACCTCCAACAAACTAAAGATCTATAATGCATGCATTCAATCCAAATTCCTGTATCTACCGGTCCTTATAAACGCGACTCCCGAGACCCAAGTCCTTAAACTGCATATGGACCAAAATAAGGCCGTCTATATTATAACGAGAACCCGAAGGAGAGAGTGGAGAAGGCAGAGTGACTCCATGGTGAAATGGGGATAACCCCCATAAACGTGGAACTTCACCTGAGAGGAATCAAGCTCTGGGACAACGTAAACCGGCGCCTCCCTCCCGAGTTTGTACTCGAGCACATGAACTTTGATGACGTAAGACACGCAAAACTTATTAAAAGCAGCAGACTATTCATTGACAATGACGTCGACCCAATGTTCACTTAGATTTTGACAATAACAACCAACACAAAGCCAAACACAATACCCTTTCATTTAATTAGTCAAGTGCTAATTTCTCCCAAATTATAGCGCGATTAACTCGCCAAAAAAAAAAAATAATAAATAAACCAAATAATAAACAACTCAAGATCCGGGCGTAAACAACCCAGATAAAAAACAAACAAACGAAAGTCTCATCACAAAAAGCAGTAGGAATAAAAAACCCCCTCTGCTATAAAGGCTTGAATGCCTTTATATATATATATATATATATATATATATATATATATATATATATATATATATATATATACTAAAACGCAGAGATGCCCTTTCATTCTACTTTTCATTTTCGCTCTCCTATCATTTTTCCCCGAATTTCTCCTACTAAAATCCTCTACTACTATATTCCTCACTCTATATGTCCAAGTCCAAGAGTAGTTTCTTCTGAGACCTGCCGTATTTTGGTGAGTTCGAACTTGTGTGTCTTTTTATATTGTTGATGAGAAACTGACATGTAAGCGGGTGTTAACCGCCAGACTCGAGTACGGTACAAGTCTTTCTGCTTAATTTTTTTTTTACGATAAATTGATGGCAGTACTATACAAAGTTAATTTTGGGAGGGGTTAAAATTCATGCATTTTGGGTGACCGAGCTTGCGTGGTAGGTTTACATTTTTATGGTACCGTTAGCGCATAGTAGAGTCACCCCTTTCCCTCTCCAAATGATCGGGTTAATTGTCGGTATTTATTTGTTATAAATACGTGAAAGAGTTTAATCAACACTAAAATGGCGCACCAAGGACGATCTACTAGCATTGACCAGTACTAAAATGGTGTAGAAACCCAAGTTTGCCAGCACTGACAAGTGCTGGCAAGAAGATGCTTACCAGCATTGGCCAAAAACAAAGGACCCATTTACACCCATGGCCTATTAAAAAAAATATCAATACTTTTACTCCCAAATCAAGGGTAGCTGTATAAAAGAAGTAGTCTTATGGGGGACATGTTTGGTGTTCTAATATGGTCTACTTCTAAAAAGCATCTAATCGGGAGAATGTTAGGGGCTAATTGAAGGGTGGATTAGTTTATATATATATTTTATTCAAATGTTCGTACTGCCCTGTTGTACAGTGTCCTAAAAGTTATTGTGCAGTGGAAACACGCTAAAGTAAAGTTTGACTGAAAGTGAAGTTTTATTTATGATATTACAGTTTCCCCTACAGTAAATGCTGGAAATATCCCCTAAAGGCCTGAAGACAAGTCCACACTTCGTAAATAAAAGATCACTTTTATTAAAACTTGACTAAAGCCTCTTCCAATAAAAACTAACCACGTGTTATTTCTCCAAACCCTAACCTTCTCTCGGTGAATTGGTGTTTAGAACGTGGAAATTGGGGTAGAGCGCATATTAGAACTTCACGTATGACGATAGACTACATAGTATAACAACACCGAGTATTTGTTATGTTGCTAAGAGGAGACTAGCTTAAAGTTCTTTAATTCTTGACACTTATCAATGAGCACAAGCATGTATAAAGGACATATACTAATTGCCAGAGCTGGGCGTTGCGGCAACGAGTTGCGACTTTGCCGCACTATGAATTTCGAAGTCGCAAACGTTTTGAAAAAGTCCGACTAAGCAAAGTCGCACCGCCAATTTTCCGCGACTTTAAACAGGAACAAAGACGACTTTTTTTTTAAAGAGATTGCCGCGGCTGTTTGAAACCAGTTTTAAAGCCCGATCTGGCTAAAAATGTCAAATTTGAGTTGGTAACAGCTAACTTTATTTTTATCTGATTTTTAACTTTCCTTTTACGATAAATTAAATTCTTCACATTATATGAGACTGACGTTAGATGAAACTACCTAATCTTACCCCGCTCCCCCAAAGTTTGTCACTCTGAATTTTATTATAAATTAGTAAAATTACATACATTTTTCAGGCGTGAGCCAATTTTTAATCCTGTTTTGTCAGTTAAAAACGTTCGAGAACGCGTTATGCCTTGTGGCGAATTAATCTCATTGTCGTATTTTAATATGTGCTTATACTTTTCTTGTGTCTAAGACGAAAAAAATACTGTGTAGTGTAAGAAGTAATTAAAATCTAACAGCATTCTACCTTTAACTTGCCTAAAATTAAACAATATAAGTAAAAATTGGACCATCGTACGTAGACTAGGCCTTGGTTCTAAATTTAAAGATCATATTGATATAGCCTATTAAAGTCATATGGTTTAATCTTTCTTCGAATCCATTAGGCCACCCTATGAGCTTAGGAAATCTCGATTGTTTAGTAACTTAAACCGGTAAAGGTTAAGAGTGATCTCCTTCGCCGATCTGAATCTCTTATTTCATCATTTTTCACTAACTTTCTTTTCGTGACTTTTATTGTAGCTTAATTTATTATTAGTTACTGAAAATTCTTGTAAAGTTTTTTGTTTTTTTACACATTGGAAAAACTGAGAAATAGACATGGATAAGTTTGTGACAAGGAGCGGGGATAGGAGCAGGAGTTTTTCTGGCGACAGTGCAGCCAGTAGTAACTTCAGGAGCAGCACTCCTATGCTAAGCGAGAGCAGTGACAGGGATAGCCACATGCCTTTTTTTGTACCTGAGACTCTGACTGTGGAGGATGAGGAGACAGGGGAGTCTGGCGACCAGAGCCAGGCGGGCAACGAGGAGGCCGTCACAGAGCTGAAAAGCTGTTTGGAGACTCTTGAGAGTTAAGAAAATCGCCGCGCCGCTATAGTAAAGTAGCAAAATTAAATGTTAAAATTTAGTAAATTCACTTCTTTTCATGATCTAAAGATTTATAAATTTAAATATTTAAATTAAAAAAATTGTCTTTGAAACATTTCTATCTCTTTAAGTTTCTATGTCTTTGACAAATTTGTGAGGACTGATAAGAAGGTTGATGGGAGGTCTCTCAGGAAGATCCACAATGGCCTTGCTAAGTGCCAACATCCTGGCTGCAAAGGCAAGAAGGGGGTTTACCTACAGCACCCACACCAGGAACCACCTCAAACAGCATTACAAGAATGTAAAATAAATAATTAACTAAGTTTACAATTAATAACCGGCGCCGCTAATCCTGCTACTTTATGTAAGTTTTAGCAAAGAAGATTAAAAATTTTATCGCAAAGTTAAAAGTTAATATTTTTATATCAGATGCACAAGGGACGGTTCCTTCAGCTCCCTTCAGCCATTGAGGGGCTCAACAAGCGCGGCCGCTCCCATTCAAGGGAGAGTGAGGCCCGCAAGAAGCGCCAGATGTCCTTGGAGGAGAGCTTCAGGGCTAAGTTCAACCAGGAGAGGGCAAGGTAGTGTTACACCAGGTGAAAAAAATTCAGAGAAATAATAATAGCTATTTTAACTTTACTTTTTTAACTAGGGAAATAGCGTCTTAGCGTCTTGACGTTTTAAAACATTTTTATTAATTTTTTTTTAATTTTAAGAGCTCATCTGGAGACTGACTACTTGAGCATAAGTCGCCGTACTCACCACTGCCCAGTACTAGGCTACTTTAAAATAGTAACATGAAACCCACCCCCCAAAATACAACAATAAAATAAAAAAAGGAAGAAGGCAAGAAGCAAGCTCCAGGATCGGGGGAGGTCCGTCTCCCCCCGGCGCAGGAACGTACGACCTACAAAAATAACAAAAAACCACAACTAGTTAAATAAAGGGGAGAAGGCCGGCCTCGCCCCAAAGGTTGGTAAGTCCACCAGTTAATGTGCACGAGTTCGTCCCGAGTATAAGGGAGAGGCGGTACCGACCCCACCCATCCCGGTATCGGGACAAGCAACGTGCGCGAAGATCGCCCATAATGGAACATTCAGCAAGAATGTACGGAACAGTCTGGGGGACAAGGGAGTCTTCACAGTAGGGTGCAATCAAGCGCTCCATCGAATGGCGGCGCGTTCCGCGAGTTTGTCCAATTCGGAGACGACAGAAAACAAACTGAAGCCCTCGCGGAATTGGGGGGGGGGGGAGGTAGGTCCATGGGAAATTTTGCGGCGCAATGGCACGCAACTTTAGGTTCCCTTCTACCGTCTCCCATATTCTTTGCCAGGCTGCCCGTATTCCTGCCATGTAGTCGGTGTGAGTAAGAGCGAAACGCTGGTCCGGTCACCCAAGTCTTGCGGACTTTTTTGGCGCCCTCATCGGCTTGCTCATTCTCCGCAATTCCTACATGTCCAGAAACCCAGCAGAAGATAATCTTGACATCCGATCGGCTTGCCAAAACTGTGGTGTCACGGATATCGGGAACCAGGGGATGCGGAGATTCCAATGCCCCAATAGCACTCAGGGCGCTTTGTGAGTTGCTATAAATCACAATCTGTGGTCGGAACCTGGCAATTCGCGTAATCTCGCGTACCGAGTGGTGTATTGCCACCAGCTCGGCCGTGAAGACAGACGTAGCGCCTGACAGAGCCCTGTTGACTTCAAACAGAATGGATACGGTGTGGAAGCCGACCCCGTGTTGGGACCTGGAGCCATCCGTATACACTGGCACGATTCCAACGTGACACGAGGTGTGCTGCAAAAAGGTTGGGCGTAATACTCCCGGCGCTGTACAAGCTTTGGGAGCAGAGGCGTGGCGACAAATAGCCAAAGGTGGTACCATCCAGTGTGGTGTTCTGGGCAGAACCAGGTTCGCCATCAGCCTGAGAGCTATACCTAGCTCTCGAAGGAGTTTCCTCGCCCTAAACCCAAAGTGCTGAGGGTATGACTGGCGTGTCTCGGCGACATAGGCACCATAAAGATCAGCTGCAGGTGCAGTGAGCTGTTGACGACTGAGGGAAGCGCCGGGCTTTCAAGTACAGGCGAATAATGCACTGTGCACGGCGTAGAGCGAATAACATCTCCCCAGCATCGATAAGTAGGCTCTCAATGGGGAAAGTGCGGAAGACACCAGTAGCCAGGCGAAGGCTGGTGTGGTGAATCGAGTCAACTTTCCGCAATACACGCTCGGCTGCGGATATATAAAACTCGCATCCGTAGTCGAGCTTCGAACGAACAAAGGACGATAAAAAAGTAAGGCAGTAGCCCTATCAGCGCCCCAAGCGCTGAACGTCATGGAACGAAGAATATCCATGGCGCGTGTATAAGAAACCCTAAGGCTGCAAATACGAGCCTCCCAGGTGAGGCGTCAGTCAAATACAAGACCAAGGAAACGGTGCGATTCAACCACTTCCAGGCGTTCTCCATTGAGAAACAAGTCTAGGTCAAGGTGAAGCCGTGAATGGTGGCACAAGTAAATCACCTTAGACTTGGCCAAGGAAAACGGAAACATGTGCAATTCGGCATAGCGAGAGACGCGGTTCAATGCCTGTTGGAGTCAACGCTCCAGAGTTGGCATCTATGCCGCGCCAAAAGAGATCGAAAGCTCGTCCACGTAGAGCGTAGCGAGAACATCTTTAAGCAGCACTAAGGTGATGTTGATGTTCAGAAAAAAGAATGTGACACTGAGGACACTTCCCTGTGGGACACCCTCTTCCTGCTCCATTGGGCCGAAGAGGGCTCCCCCACACCCGTACGCGGAATCGATGATCTCGAAAAAATTCAGATATAAAGATTGGGAGGCGTCCCCTCGCCCCCATCGTATAGAGTCTCCATAATACTGTATCGTCATGCAGTATCATAGACCGTCTCCAGATCGAAAAACACCGTGGGGTATCGCTATATACGAAGGACGGCCTCGCAGACGAAATATTCTAGTCGGAGCAGAGCATCCGACGTAGAGTGGAACTTGCAGAAGCCGCACTCTGCAGAAAATAGATGGCCTCCGCTGTACGGAAAAAAAGCTAATCTAACATTCACCAATTTCTCCATCAACTTGCACACGCAAGAGGTTAGAGAGATTGGGCGGAAACCAGTCGGAGTAGAGTGATCTCTCCCTGGTTTGCAAAAGGCGAGCACAGTACCGATTCGCCACGAGTCTGGGAGAAGACCCTACACCCAGATTCTGTTGAAAAAATCTAACAGAAAGGCCATGCCTCGCTCAACCAGGTGTCGAAGCATGGCGTACGGGACATTGTCCGGACCATGGGCGGTGTCCGCGCACGAAGCAAGAGTGGAGCGCAACTCACTCACAGTAAACCTGCCGTTGACGGGCTCTCTACCTCTGGAAGTAAAGTCCCGTCGGTAGCCTTCCGCGACATCAGGGCGCGCATTGAATGCTGGCGGAGTAGCATCGCGGCTAGAGAATGCGGAGAAAGCGGTCGCAATGAATTTCACCACGGATGCGGGGTCCGAGATTGCGTACCCATTCTCCTGGGAACGGTAAGGGATTCCTGCGAAAACTTGCCCCGGATTCTTTTGAATCGCTTCTACACTTCTGCTAGAGGAGTCTCCCCGTTAAGTGAAGACAGGTATGCCCCCCAAGAAGAGCGGCGCGCGTGCTTCCAAATATACCGGAACCTAGCCCTAGGCCAACGAAGTTCACCGACAGTGAAATCATTCCAGCGGCGCTTATAGAGCATCTAGCCATAACACTTTTGCTTAAGGTCAGTCTCACACTCGGCTGATCACCATGGGAGTGGTCGGCGTGCAAAACGGCTAGACCTTCTAGGAATAGTAGTTAGGCCCGCGGCGATGAGGTTGGCAAAGAATAACTTAACGGCCTCATCTAACGACCTAAACTCCTCGACTGAGATAGAGAATTCAGTCATTTTCTGAAATGCAGACCACCGCGACAAGCACCACCGGGGCGGGCTCTCGAGCGGCAGCGGCCCAGAAAATGATATTTGAATGGGAAAGTGATCACTATGATGGAGGTCATCGACCACCCCCCAATCAAAATCAGGCTTTGATCCGGAGAGCATAAAGATAGATCGAGGTTAAGAAAATGAAAGGGGTTCTCGGTCAGCAAGGACTTGACCCCGGGGATTAATCGAGTAGTCTCCACAGAGGGGATGTTTACCGTTTAGATCTCCGCGGAAGAGAAACGGCGGAAGTCCCCCACGTCGAAGTAAGCTAACGTTTGAAAGTACACGAAAATAACAGTATACCTTCTATCCAGGTGCAGCTGCACAGCTACTGCCTGAAAGGAGGTATTTAAAGCGAAGAGAAGAATGGTCACATGATGCCGGGTGTAAATCGCACATCTTCCCTCCCGCCCGGCCCCCATGCCGCGGTGGTGGGGTCGAAAAACCCTTATAACCCCGGGAGGGTGGGCAGTGGGCATGAGCCCAGCATGGTCTTCTACAAAAAGATAGCTAACGTTGAACGGGAGGAGACAAGCCTCCGCAACTCCTCTCAGTTGAAGGAATATGTCTTCTAGGCCTAGCTCGGAGGAGACGCGAAGGCCCTCTTCGAAGATAAGACCCTTTAAGGGAATGGCTGTACGCTTCCCGGAGGCAGAACTCTGGGCGCTGTTGGCCGGACAATGCGCTGAAGGCGCTGTCACCTTCGAGGACTTATTAGGGGAGGTTGGGCGCGCTATGCGAGTCTTTTCCTCCCTCCGTCTCGAAACCTTAGGCACGCGGGGCGGCTTCGGAGGCGGGGAGCCCTCTTTTCGAAGATCCCCCGTCTCTAAGCCACCCCGACCAACGCTGGGCGTGGGCGAAGGAGCCAAAGCTCCTTTAGTGCTTTCGGAGGGCAGCTTCAGTAACCCCGGAAGATGGCCTGTCGACCAACTTCGCATTAGGGGAAACCGTCACGCTGAAGGAAGGGGGTGGGCCTGGTTTTAGCCGGGGATGGGTGTGGACACTTTGTACCGCCAGCTCTACCAGGGGAGCGACCGAGTTGGGTAGAACCCGCAGAAGGGTTCCGAATGTGCGCGGAAACGACCGTGCTCGTAGGCCTGGAGAGGCCAGGAGCAGAGGGTGTCTTTCTAAATATTGAGGCATAGGACCTCCCGGGCAGCTCCGGGCGCGCCAGGACCAAGTCCTTCACCTCGCGAAATAAAATCCTGGCCTGAACGGCCAAGATTTTCTTTTCAAGAAGATACACACCACATTGCTTTGAAAAAGTGGGGTGTGACTCTCCGCAATTGACACACTTGGCTACACACGTTGGACTTATCGTGTGCGGCCTTGGGGCAACTTACACTGATTTCTGGTAACCCGACTTTGCACGTCGACAGGATCGATTAGTATGGCCGAAACGGTTACAGTAATAGCACCTCCGTGGCAGTGGCACGAATGCCTTCACGCGGTAGCGATACAAAACCGGCACGCACCAACTCAGGGAGCTTGTCACAGTCGAACGTGACGAAGAGTGTAGGATTGAGTCTCGAGGCCTCTCCATGTTTTCTTATCACACGTTTGATCTTGACCGTCACATGGTCGGCCAGCTCTAAGGTAATTTCATTTATCGAATAGTCCACGAGTTCACTCGCATAAACTACTCCTTTCACGCAGTTCAATGTAGAGTGCGGCATCACACTCACCGGCGTGCCATCAAGTGTCCGAAGAGTACTAATCATGGCCGTCTTGAAGGGATTCAACGCATTCGCCAGAAGGTTCCCGTCCGAGAAACGGGTCACCTTCGGCTCTCTAACAATCACACTAGCTAAAGCTCTCCTCTGATGGATCATGTTACCCTTAGCCAACTCGCTGCCACCAGTGGAGCAAATAACAAGGAAGTGCGTGAAGCCAGTGGGCTCGACAAACGCCGGGTAGTTTCTGAATGGGAAGCCCCGGCGTAATCGAAGCTCCGTTCTGCGCACTTGTAATTTTGGTCTTTGTCAGAGACTCCGCACCCG
Organism: Ceratothoa steindachneri; assembly: GCA_963969495.1. Lineage (NCBI taxonomy): Eukaryota > Metazoa > Arthropoda > Malacostraca > Isopoda > Cymothoidae > Ceratothoa > Ceratothoa steindachneri. The sequence continues at coordinate 44,042,010 of OZ018335.1, forward strand.
GTGGGGAGGGGGGGCTTGCGTGGACGGATGTGCCGATCTTAGCTTGGTCGCTTACCGAAGTAGCAGACCCATCCATCCCCGCAACCCCCGCGGATGGAGGGGAGCCCCAAGCCATTTTAGTCTTTTTCCTGTTTCTTTTCTTTTTTGGAGAGGAGGGCGGAGAATGAACCCGTTTCTTCCCTCCGCCGGCAGGAGCCCCCAGGCTAGATGTACCAGCCTCAGCAAGGTCTTTCTCCGAAATATGGAAGGTCTCGGCGGTCGCAGGGGTACCAGCCGGAGGAAGAGATCTCTGCCCTCCTTCTAAAGTCTTTGGGACCCGAGCCGTCTGAGGAGGACCTTACAAAGGGGCGGACTCGGGTTCGGTGCTTGCCGCCGAGCCCGGATTCGCCCCCATGAAAAATTCTACTGTCTGAGGCTGGGTTGCCTCAAGGACCATGTCTATCTCGAGGGGGAGGGGCTTCATGTGGCCATCCCCCCAGGACATCACAGGTCCTATTTGGAGCGGTCTCTCTAGTCGGGTTAGGCGGGGGGGGGGGGCACGTGCCTTGACCCACGCCGATGGGCCCTGTCTTCTCTCTTCCCCCTAAGGGGTTTGCCCTACCGATCTGCTTCAACAGGAAGTGGCCGGTTATGAGCTGCCCCCTGGCTTTCTTGGTAGTCCCTTGGGAAAGTAAACGAGGGACTGCCGTGAAAAGAGGAAGGCACCCGAGGGAGACTCCAAAGAAGGGGATGAGGGGGAGCCCCCTGCACCCGTAGGCAATGGAGTGGAGTAAGCCTCCTCTCCAGTCAAAGAGTTTTGGAGGTTATCCTGCGATATCACAGGTGGGGGGGGGGAGGGACCTTCATTTTTTCTGTGGAGCTGCCCGAGGGCGGCTCCGAAGGTGGACGGGTGGAAATTAAGGGATTTTTTTTAATATCATCATTGGGCATGGGGACCCTATTATTTTCATGGGATACAGGCGCTAATCACCCCTCGCAGTAGCCCGCTCTGCAAGGCGTGAGTACGGAGCTGGCAGAGCCAAGTGCCACCATTTTGGGCCACCCCTCCCACCTGGTGTCCTGGCAGCCCTTCGGCATGGCGGCTCCACCTTGGGGACGACGTAAAAAGATAGATAGTGAAGTGAAAAGGAAAGGGGAGGTGATGAAGGTATTGGTGGGGATGAAGCAGGTTGTTAAAAACTCACCATCCGAAACTGGAGTTGAGGGGTTAGAGAACATAGTCCACTTCCCCTTCAGCCCCGATCCGGGATAATTGGCTGAGAAGAAGGTCAGCATCTACCCTGTGAAAATAGAGGCCGACAAGAGAAAGTTGTGGGAGAGGCTGTAGGGAGAGTGAGGAAGTAGGGAAGAAACACAGGCTGTCTGAAAGAAGAGGCTAAGCTGGGGCCGGACGGGGCGCTGAGTCCCGTCAGCACGGTGGCTAGGAAGGCAAGTCGACGCGACACTTGAACGGGCTTTTAAAATTTTAAAATATATTAATTTACATATTTCATCTTTAGGTGGTTCATTGAGACAATGACGCCACTGGCTGTAGCTGACCATCTCAGCACCAAGAGGATGTTCTACCTCGTCAACCTTGAGTTCCAGCCCACCTCCAGGAGGAATGTGGGCAGGGACATTAACAAGCTGATGGAAAGGGGGAGGACTCATGTGGTCAACTTCTTCTTCCACCAGAAGACAGCTGGACCGCCCACAACAGGGCCTTCTTGAGGATGACAGTCCACTGGATTTACAGGACAACTTCAAGAGGCACCATGCAACTCTGGCGTGCAAGGAGGTGAAAGTAAGAAAATTAAAAGGTTAAATTTTGTAATTCTTTACCTTAGGCGCTAAAAGCTATAAGTACCTATGCGGTATAAATTTAATTTATAAACTAAATCAATAATTATTGTCTTCAGGAAAGGCAGACGCACCAACTCCTGTGGAAACTCATCACAGCGATTCACCAGGACTTTAGCATCCATGGCAAGGTAGCGGCCACCACCACGGACAATGGCGCCAAATATGTGGCCGTCTTCAACACCTTTGGCGAGGACAACCAGGACCAGGAGGACCTTTCTGTGGATCTCCAGGTGCGCCTGAGGGCTGAGGGGGCCAACCCAAGTCGCCGCCTCACCACCGCTGTAGGTACTAACAATAGTGGCATCTAGCGCTAATATATTAAGAAATAAAGATTGAAGTCATTTAACCAAACCTTTGAATTTATTGAATATTTAAATATCTTACTGTTTCAGCGCCCACACAGTCAATCTGTTGGCGACAACAGATGTTAGGGATGTCCAGGGCTGGAGCAAGAGCGGTTCAGAGTGGAAACTCCAGAAGAGGTCCCCAGTGCCGGCCAACCAGATCAAGGAAGCCGCCAAAAGAAAACTGAAGACTCCACTGACGACTAGGTACTATTATAAGATTTAAATTTAGCATAAGAAATTGTTGGCGATTATATACAATTGGATTTTGTAAGTTTCTGATTGTTTATTTCAATAAAATGTTATATTTCTACAGATCAAACTCCCTCTATGATTGTGTGGTGGTCCTGCGTGTTGGTGACCAGCTGGATGCCATCAACACCATCCTGATCAACCAGCCCAAGGGGAGTTCTCCCATCACAGAGATGGACATCCAGGTAAGCATATAAAGTAGCGCGATAATAGCGATCGTTGTTTTAATATTTTTACTTAGAAATTAAATTGTTCTAAATTTAATTATATAAACTTAGTTAACTGAACAATATATTAATGTTCATTTTTCAGGTCCTCAAAGAGTATAAGATGGTGATGCAGCCTATGGCGCAGTGCCTGGACATGCTTTTCAGGGGGAGAGAATGCCTACATGGGCACCCTCCTCCCCAGACTCTGGTTGATGAAGGCCAACCTGGAGGAGCAGAGCCAGAATGGCGACCTGGTGTTAGTCAGGCCCCTGGTGCAGGCCCTCCTCAGGGGCTATGAAAAGAGGTTTGGCCACCTCTTTGAGGATGGTGACCTCCTTATGGCTACAGCCACCCACTCCAACCTAACCCCCAAGGCCCTGGATGGCATTTCCCCTGACAAGGTAAAGGAGATCAGGGGCACAATCACCAGAGAGATAAGGGCCTTCATCAAGCCCAGGGAGGAGGTGCAGCAGCAGCGTCAGCCTGGCCAGCCAAAAGTGCAGGAACCCGAGGACTTGGACGCCCGCCTCTTCAACAAGTTGTTTGCTAGAGGCCAAGACAACCGGCAACAGGATGTGAAAGAAGTCCTGAGGAGATCCATGGAGGAGTGGGTGCCCTCTAAAGACGAGCTGGCCTGGTCCCTCTTCCCCTACCAGCACAGGGAGGTGTGGGTGGACTTATTCATTAAGTACAATACCTCCCTTCCCAGCTCTGCAGCTGTGGAGAGGCTATTCAGCACGGCCAGGTACGTCCTCAGGACCAAGAGGTCATCCCTGGATGAGGTCAACTTTGAGGAGCTTGTGTTCCTCAAAGGGAACATGGACCTCCTGGAGGAGAAGATGTGCCAGGAAGACATGGAGGAGGAGGAGGACCTGTAGATATTAGTTTAGGCTGTGTTTTAACTAAAACAAATTAAAAATAATAAATGTGTTTTTATGCCTTATAAAAGATGTTTCTGTTATCGCGCTAAAGTTTACTTTGTAATTTAGTGGAGTCGCCCCGGAAAAAAAGGGTCGCAGTCGCAAGTCGCACTGGGAAGGGGGGAGGAAAAAATAGAGTCGCAAGGTCGCACTCGGACCCGATCCGGCGGCAAAGTGGCACCTGAAAAAATTAAAGTCGCGCCCAGCTATGCTAATTGCAGAAGTACTTTTGGTGTATTGGTTGAAGTTGCGGAAATAAAGGCAGTAAAATAGGCGCTAGGAGCTTTTGTAATGAAATTGTTAAGAAGACTGATCATGAGTCAGAGTAAAGATAGGAAACAGCAGCCACGTTAAAAACCATTCCCCGCCCCCCTCGATCGGGAATGAATAGACGAAAGCGGGTCGGCGACGAGCCTACGAAATTCGCCGCTGAGACCAGCTCTTTTTCCTCTCGCATCTGTCAGCTTTAATGAGTATCTAGTTTAGGAACATGGGCCATCATGGGGCCTTTATCAATAAAGGGGCAGTTGGTTACATGTTAAAGAACTCAAGGATTGCTGGACTATTAATTTTATTCAATAAAATCCCCGCCGGCCTCAACCACGTCCTCTAAGGGGCGTAGAAACCTGTTGCAGACCTTCTCGACGGCCCCTCTGTTTAACTGGGTGAAAACTGTCGTGATCCTGGACATAAGCTCCACCTTGGTAGTGCACAGGGACTTGGTTCTCTCTTAACAACCACGCTCCACACATAATAGTCGAGTGGTTGCAGTCTGAGGAGTTGATAGGTCAGATGTTCGGAGTGAGGGTTAAATAGATTGCCTGACAGCCAAGATTGGGTCATCATGCTTGTGTGGCATCGTGCAGAGTCCTGCTGACAGGTGTACGACCTTCCAACATCCACTTCATAGATCAAGGGCAATGCCATTTCATCCGTGCACTTGATGACGTGGCCCTCGCTACTGATACCTTAAGGCCTAACCACTACGATGTGGACAGGAAACTTGGTTTACATAAATCTCGGTGCATCTTTGGGGGGACACAGGACGGTTGTTTTGCGAGTTCACCATCTGGTCCTGTCAGAAATTCTTTTCGCCTGAGAAGAACCAAAATATGTAATGCTTCAGGGGATGCTTCAGTTTGTTTACAAGCTTCCCGACACGTTCCTCCCGCTTCTCCATCTTCAGCGACAGAAGCTGTCCCTTTTCTCACCTTGTATGAGTAATAGCGGAGGTCCTCATGCACTAAATGCCTGATGAGATAATCTGACACTCCCTCATCCCTGGCTATAGATATCGACTCGCTGGGATCATTGTAAATGATAGCTTGAACCTCCTTGACAAATTCGGGGGGTTCTTTTCGTATCAGAACCTTTGAAATGACTCGTCCAACTCCCTCTCCCTCTGCACCTTCCTCAGATTGACACCCAAGTACTCAGAGATCTTCGCATTCGAACTCCTGGTGTGAATCCCGAGCAGCACAGATTGCCTTTTCATTTTTTTTGTTTTTGTAGGATTGAATTCAGCAATTTTGTCGCTTCCTCTATAGACGATGCACAACTGAGTATACTATTATAGGAAGAAGAGAATCGATGCAATACGCATGAGTGGACTTCAGAATTACCAACCGCGACTTTATGTACATTTCTTATCACGGGGCCTTTATGAACATTTCTTTTCATGGGGCCTTTAGGAATATTTCTTATCATGGGGCCTTTATGAACATATCTTATCATGGGGCCTCTATAAACGCGTGTTATCACGACGTCTCTATGCTATGAGTATTTGTTAGCATGGGCCTCATCTGATGGTACCCCGCTCATAAATCCCTAAAATGAAGTTTCATTCGAAGCCTTCGCCCATTAATGGGTCATTGGGGGAGGGGGCAATAATGGTCTGGGCGAATTTCTCGAGCGGTTACCTGTGGTTTGCTGCCATTAGGAATGGCAGATGGCAGTGGTCCCTGCCCACGGCTAAGGTTTTCCCATCGCCATTACTGCGGTTGACTGCGATGCCCGTTTCTTACAGTACCGCTGTTTTAGCAGCATCAAAGACCCTCGTGCTGCTTCGTTCGACTCAGCCAAACGCTCTCCCAACACTTTGTCTCTCACGTCTATTTTGCCACCCATGAATTATAAACATGGTGGCATTCCACTACTTCACCCTCCCTAAATCAGGCGATACAGCTGCATTTGTATACTGCATTACTACAGGAGTTAATTACCACTACAGTAAGGGTGACAAATTTGGGGTCCCATAGATTTTGACATATACGCCTTTATTGCACATGGAGTGAAAAAAAATATGATCTTGTACAGTTCGTTCATACATTCACTCAAGCTGTTCTCGTAGTCTTATGGACTGGATTACCACTACCTGGTTGTAGGGTTCGGTCGCCAGTGAGAGCAGACACAAAGAAAATTATTGAAGCGTTCGTAGGAAGCTGCCGCTCACCATAGCGAGGCTCCGAGTTTGACGCACACACGTCCATAGCCAAATGCAACACGACCAACTCTTTCTCATTCTTTGCACTCACCATACACATCACTCTCCCATCTAAAGGAATCCACCAGTGTTTCCAGTATACACCTCCCAAACGTTGAGCGGGTGGCTCTTCCTTGAGCCAGGAGTTTTAATCACAGTACTACCGTTCTTAGTGTCTCCGCCCCATGGTATCGCGGGGATCTTACACGCAATAGTTGTTGCCACAATATGATCTTAAAATATCCAAATATTATGTCCTCGGGCTTGTCATTCTTATTTTTATGTTGGTTTCACTAGTCGGGGGCTCCCGCCTCTAAGACCGAATAATGGCTTCCTAATGCCTTTTGTGCTTCGTCATTTAGAACTCCATCGCTATGAAGGGGGGGGGGCTTTAGTATGGACAAAATGATGGGTGGCCTTGTGTTGAATGGGGCATACTGGGGGAGGGGTAGTGGTTTTTAGCAGCATTGAAGTGCGCCGACCACGCCTTGTGGAAACCTGGTAGATGTTGAAGTCTTTGCTCTGAACTCTTTTAAAGCGTTCTGAGGGATTTTTCCCTCAATTCCCTCGATGTTCAGTTGTAACGGTCGCGTTTTCCATGCAATAAAAGTTCGTTTAAAAATGTTCCTAAGGAAAGAGAAGGAACACGTTCCAAGACTAGCGAATTTTATTTTCGTAATGAGCTAAATTTACTCCATTAATCTATAAATCTATTCCATATTAACTTTATTTTTCAAGTTCGAAAGCACTTGGAATTCGTGTTTCTTCTTCCCTCTGGGGAGTTTTAGCAGTGCGAATTTGGGGATGTATATATTTTTTCCTGATGCGGTGCACAAAGTGGGCGTTTAATTCGTGTTTTAACGACTAATGTAATTAATACTTTTGGACTAGATTTAACTCATTACAAAAATTAAATTAGTCATTAATGCATTCTGGCCATCCTGTAGGAAGTGTGTTCAAATGTCCCATCATGTCGGGTTGAAAATCCTCTATCCCCCTGACTATTGCGCTCAGTGACGTCATCTCCGCCAGACGGCGCTTGTGTCGAGCGGACTGTTTGTGCTGCTTCGATTCCGGCTTTAAAATCGTAGACGTTTGTAGCAGGGTCGCCACAACTGGTACTAAAGTACCAGATTTGGTTCTTTTAGGGGTGTCTAAAACAGCAAAAGTACCAAGAATCAAATCAAGCCAATTTTATCATGTATTCATTTAATTAGATTATTAAGTATGATGAGGGTCTCGTTATTTAAAACATAAATGGTTCTATTGCACTAATTTAAGACAAATTCTTGTATTATCTCTCGTAAAATTTACATTTGGTTCTTTCTGGTACCTTTTAACTCCAAATTTTGGTTCTTTTTCAAATTTGCTTTTGACAACCCTGGTTTGTAGTCTTGTGAACACTCTTGTGGCAATTATTAGTTAGAGAAAGTGGTCTAAAAACGTTTCACATTGCAGATGATGATTATCAATTGACGTCATTGAGAGGTAATCTACGAATACTGATTAATAATGTAAAAAAACGCCTGAACTTTATCGAGCAACGGGTATATTTGCATAATGCTTTCTCGAATCATAATCCCATCAATGCATAATGAGACGCACGATTGCATCCTTGCAACAATAGGTGTAACATAAACTCTGTAACCTCACAATGCATGAATAAATTTCTTGCCATTTGAAAACGGCATAGAAGAACTCTATGCTTAAAAGGTGCGAACTTAATACAGCGCTCCTTCGTTTCGGGTCAATGTATAAGTATGACAGTTGGCTAGATAAACGGGCTGGTGATATTAACACACAAACACACGCTGCACTCAATCTTCGTTTGTTAATTAGCCGTTCGCGTAAGAGACCGAAAATGGCGAAGTAGAGGAGGGAAAGCCGTGCGCGCGAATCTTAAGAAACCTGTTTGCAAATCTCAACAGATTCCAGAGATTCCTCCAGCTCACGCTGAATCCGATCTTGCCACTATGACGTCATCACCTTTATCGGAGTGCTCGCTGTTACATTGGCGCCACTTTCGGCCGTGGAAAGAGCGCAGGATTCAAATGCCAGCAACTGGAGTTTTAATTTCACTTACCGCTTCAAACCGCGTCGTTTAATTAGGCGAATTCGCTTTTTAAAATGACATTTGGTACGATTGTAAGGCAAAACGGAATTTTTAAAGTAGATCAATTTCCGACAATGAGGAGATTAAGACTGGATTTTAATGTGGGTGTCATTCACGTTGATGTACAAGAGAGCGCCAAGCTTCCGTTGAGCTCTCGAACTTCGCTTTCACAACTCTCAGAACCACTTTCTTTATTAAACATGCAATTACTGTAGTTCTTTTAAAAGAAAAGGAAAATAATTTTTAGTATACAAAAAAATCCAGTTATGCAGCAGCTTCCAGCATTGTTGACGATGCTTTCCTAACTAAGCTATAGGATATCTTTCCTCAATTAGTCATTTCGTTTAGATGAAAATTACGATATGGTATTTTTTCTATCTTTATAGGAGCGTAAAATTGGGATTTAGGTGGTGATGGTGTAATGACTTAAATAAATGGTAATCAGATGGTGAAAAGGGGGCCGGCGAATATTGAGGAGGAAGAACCATTAATTTTTTTTCTAGGGTCAACCGTGCCACGTGTGGTCGAGCATTGTCACAAAGCATGAAAAAGAGTCCCTTACGATTGACCAGTAGAGGACGTTTTTTGTTTATGAGCTTCATTTGGATGTTGCAATTGTTAAACATATCCTCTGAACCACGCTAATAGCTTGGTAGGGAAAGTTAGAGTTTCTCGGTTCTCTGTGAATCAATTTTGATGAAACTTTTCCCAGCTGGTCTGCACAATATGGCAACACTTATGTTGCGTTTTTATTATGTTGTTTTAGGGATTTGAGGCATAATAGCCGCCAGTTACGGGGGAAAGAAGCACAAACAAGCAAAGTCATTTTCACCGCCGACGGTCGTCCCTATGTACCGAAGACCACAAGGAACCGTATCCTAGGGAGCATTGCTTCCGTGCGAGCTCTCCTGAAACTGCCTCCTATAACACACCGTCACAAGACTTGAAGGTTTCAATGGACCCGGAACTAAATGACGTTGCACATGAGTTGTGTTCTCTTCACTGACTAGACCAGGGCGATGACGGTCCTGACGGTTCGGCAAATGGTTGTGTCTATTTCGGAGATGAGCATCACTAACGTTTGCGACGTCCACGACAGGGAAGTAAAGTTATGTTGTAAGCAGATATAATTGGTCAGAATTGTTGGCCCAGTCAGGGTAGCTGATGGGGTTAAAGTGGCCAAAGCTGCCTAGTGCAATCTCTTGAAGGAGGTCTTGGATCCCTGGCTAGATGCCATACCGTTGTCACCTCTGAGTCTAGTTTTCATGCATGACAACGCTCCACCCCTCTTCTTGGGCTACCCAAGCGTTGCTAGGCTCTTATGCTATGCAAGGTGACAAGTTGATGGTGTGGACGCCAGTCTCTCAGGATCTCAGCCCAATCGAAAATTAGTGGTCCATCATTAAACAAGATGTTGATGCCGATGGACCTCAATTTCCTTCAAATAGAGTCTTATTAAGAAATTGACAGACTCCATGCATGATATGGTTTTTGCAGTCCTCCGTCGAAATGTCGCTGTGGGCAAATAATTCATTATGTCTATCAATCATTTATTATAATTATGGTTTTCTGTTGCGCAAGGCTTGCTTAATGTGTATAATTATCCTTCGTTTTCACCCAAAAAGCGACGAATCTGAAATAAAAATTGAACGACATAACACAGCATAATGAAAACATAACTTTAGTGTTGCCATATTGTGCAAACCAGCTGGGAAAAGTTTTATCAAAATTGATTCACAGAGAACCGAGAAATTCTAACTTTCCTTACTAAGCTATTAGCGTGGTTCAAGGTGTACCGGTGTATACACATGTAGGTCTGCAGTAAGTGTTTGATAATTATTAAGGAACTCTTAATGAATAACTTCTTTTAAGTTCCACCAAATGCAAAACATAACCTACTGATGTAAGAGACCAGCCTAGTAGTAGTTTTATTAGCTTTCAAACTATTGATTTTTGCACTTCATATTACAGTAAAGAACCCAATTCTCATCTCCCGTAACAATTCTGTCAAAAAATGGCGCACCGGAATTTCGAGCCAATAGAGATGAAGCACTATTCACAGGTAGTCCTTCAGACAGCTTATGTCACCTCAACACCATTTTTATAGGTTAAATAAAAGGTCTAAGCATTACCTCGAGTATCTTTAAAGTTTGCAGCACATTTGGAACAAGTTAAAGAACTATTTTATCACTTCACTTCACTAACTCTATAATTTAAGAAGGGGAATTTTTTGAGCATTTGAATAATAATTTCATCTTAGTTTGGCTATGACTTATGTTTTTTTATCAGATATTTCTAATATTTTTTTTCTAATATCAAAAAACAAAATGGTGAAGTTCAGAAATAAATATAATTATCGAAATTTTGTTAATTTTTAAAACCCAAACAATTACAAATGGTGAAGTTCAGAAAATTTATTTGTATATATTCTATAACTCTATATTTTAGCAACGTGATATTTTGAAAGGGATGAAATTTAGTTTAGAGTTTCTTTGTAAAATTATTATAATTGGCGAAGTTCAGAAAATTTATAAAAATTTATCCGTGGCTGCTTTTTTTTAGATTTTAAATTTTAATCTTAGTAGTGAAGCACAGACTCCCTCCCCTGGGGAAGTAGCGAAGCCATTGCTTGGTGTCTTCTAATAAAACATTAATTCCTTGGCACCCTAATAACAAAACATTTGTACTAGAAAAACACTAGAAAACTCCCCAGCCAAATTTAGTGAACTCAAGGACAAAATTATACTCAATTGCTACCAATTTGACCGTTCATCAAATCGGACATTACCTTTAACGAGATAGATCAAAAGAATATCAACCGTTTAAAAATATGAATATAAATTTCTGTTCTCAATCAATAATAATAAAAAAAAATCGACGTAATCAGGCAACCATCTTTAGCTCATCAGATTGCTTACTTTTTTTTTACAGGATATTGAATAATTAAACATTTCCACAATCTTCTAAAACTTGGGGGTGGGATGAGATGTTTGCAAAGGAAATTAATACTATGAAAGCGATTGATTCGCTTAGGTGGGAAACATTGAAATGATACGACAAAATTAATTATAATTCCTGGCAGGAATAATTACCTAGATGATTCTAGATAGATTAAATAACGATTGGGAGATTAAAATGAAATATTATTTATTTCCTATCATCTTACCAACATAAATATAAGTGTAAATGAAGGCAGACCTTTTTGTATGCAGATTTTGTTAAAGACCATATTATATTTCGCCTTTATTAATTTTCTTTGGAAACTTTCCATTTTTCTTATTATCTTTTTTTAGTTCATCTTGTAGATGGTAAACAACTTCTCCTACATTCATCTATTTTTTTAAATGAAATGTGTTTGGTAAAAACCAAACTTGACTTTAATTGCTGAGCTTTCGAACTATGCGATCTTCTTCAGAGTGTCTTTCCTCCTTTATCGGCGAAGAATGGTGGAGTCAGAATGAAAGAATAGGTGATAGAAGAAGGGATGATAGATGAATAGCATGAGATAGGGTGTTTTTTGTGGTTGATGAGGAGGGGGATGAAGTGTAGATTTGAGGTAGTGTGATTAGCCAGGTTACTGACTGATCTCTATTCTGTTGGTTTTATTTGCGTTCTTTTGATTCTTCTAAGTTTATTTTTTGGTTTCTTCTATTTCCTTGGTCCTATCTTTCTTTTTATCTATTTTACAATCTATCATTTATGTACTTTCTCAAGTAACGTTTCTTCTAATTCCTTTTATCTTAAGGGTTTCTTTTTTCTAGTTTATGGTTTGTTATTTATGTACCTTTTCAGGTAACGTTTCTTCTAATTTATTTTGTCATTATTTGGGTTTCTTTTTATCTAGTCTAGGGTTTATCATTTATGTACCTTTTCCGGTAACGTGCCTTCTAATTTATTTTGTTTTGTGGGTTTATATTTTCATATCATTACTACGTAACGCATTCATGCCTTTTTCTTGAGTTTGGCTTTGATTTTATGTCCGTTTCGTTATAATCTTGTTTCACGTCAAAATTTGGGTTTCTTCTTGTAGCAGACGTTGTCTGCTCCCGGGCAATGATTTACGAACTTGATTCCTCGGTGGTATAATCAGTTCCCTACTCGTTTCTGGATGGTTATTTTCTATTTTTGACCAAATATTTCTGGCCCGTTTTTCTAGGATTTTATTGATCGGGTCAATATTGTCCCTTTCTATTATTTCCTGAATTCTTCTCCTGTTTGTAATTACTCGTAAGTATGCCGCCTTGTTTTGAATTCTTTGTAATTTCTTTTTGCAGGATTTTGATGTTGAATGTAACTGAATTGGTGGGTATTCTAAAACTGATTCTATGAAGGCCTTGTATAAAATCCTTTTTCTTTGTAAATTCATGTGCCTCAGGGAATGAATCAGTCTAAGACCCGTGTTTGCCTTAGCGATCTTGGTTTTGATATGGTTGTGATAGCCTCTTTTGCCTTTATGCAGGCCCAACACACTTCCTTCAGTAGAATATTCGTACTCTGTTCCGTCTATATTTATCTGGTCCGTTTTTCGTCTGAGAATTGCTGTCATTTAGAATTTAGTCGCATTGGTTTTAATCTTCCATCTCTTTCCAAATTCATTTATATTTTTTATCTCCCTTTCGGCAGTCCTTGCTTGCCATCTGGGGTTTGTCGATCGTGATGCGATTACCTGGCTGATATCCTCCGCATACTGTATATTCATATAGTCCGGTGATAATGGAGTATAGGGTAGGGCTCAGGCACCCCCCTTGCGGGACCCCGGTCTGAAGATGGAAAGTGGGCCCTTCTTGGCCTTCAATGCTAATAAGTGCCTCCCTATTCATTGCGTAATCAGCCAGTAACCTCTCCATCCTGATGCCGAGATTGAGGCGAAGGAGTTTGAATTTTAATCCCTCGACCCAGGCCTTGTCAAAGGCCTTCTCTGAATCACGGAGGACCACGTCCATGTAACCCTTTTCGACAGAGGCTTGTGCCAACCTTTCTGTCATAATTGCTAGTGCCATGGTTGCATCTCGTTCTTTTCTAAAGCCATATTGTTGTTTGTTGTATTTTCCTTATTCTTCTGTTTAGTACCTTTTTGAAGACTTTTCCCACGAAGTTCAACAGCGAGATTGGACTGTAGTTCGAGACCAGGTTTGGTGGCTTGCCTGGTTTTGGCAGGAAGACCATCTTCTTTGAACCTCTCTGGGAAGGCTCCAATGTTTAAGTAAGCATTGGAAAGTTCGGTAATGCACCTGACTATGTTTGCGGGGGCCCTCTCGTAATTTTGTTTTGTTAGTTCTGTTGTACCTGGTGCATTTTGTTTGAAGGCTTTTATAGCACTTTTAACTTCCTCAGTCGTTATCGTCGCTCCAGGTTCGTGTTGTTCTTCTGTACTATTGTATACCTGTACTGCCGGTGTCATTCTATGTATGTTTGTTTGTATGAACTCTCCAGTGTTCCCTGAATTTCTCCTCGATCTCCTTGTTGTTGGTGGTAATTTTGATTGGTTTCCTGCGAGGTCGTGCTTTAATTATATTATTAATTTCCATGCTTGCTTTAGATTATTTGTTGTTTCGGCTTTCTTTACTAGTCTATCCACATTTTATCTTGCTGTTCTTCTATTAGAAAAAATATCTCTCCTTTCATTTGTTTTAATTCTTTATTTCTCTGCCGATTCGTTCCATTATCTCTAATTTCTTGATATTTCTTTTTAATTTTTTCGCCTACCTCTTCATCTCCTTAGTCCACTTTGGGTACGGTAAGGTCTTGTATTTTGTCTTTGGGATGGTCTGTTCGTCGGCTTTAATAATACTGTTGATCATATTGTCTGTTATTATGTCAAGCTCTTCCCGGTTCTTCCCCTCCAGGTCCGATTGGAAGTATTCTTCTAGCACCGTTACGTATTTTGTCCAGTTCGCCTTCTTGTAGGATTTTCTAGTGCTTATGGGAACCATAATTGGGTTCTGGTTTATAGTTATCATGATTCCTATGTGGTCACTACAAGAGATGGGGACTGGTTTCATATAAAAGTTGTATGGAAATCTTGGGGTTGTCATTACTATGTCCGGCCGGGTAGAGGCTCCTTCCGGTTATATAAGGCGGGAAGTCGGGGGCGACTCTTTGGAGATCGTCCTCTTCTTGTAAAAGCGAATCTAGGCACGCTTACCATTCAAGGAAAATAAATTTAAAGGTATTCGCTGCCGAAAGGTGCCTTTCCCTAAGGAGATGGATGCCCTTGACGTATCAGAAGGAATAATATTGGGGAGATACAAATTTGAATTCACCTCGGACGACTGCAGTGAAAACCAAGTCGAGGAGGCTTTACATCAAGGCTTAATAAAACTGACACCTGAAACCTTTATCATTCTAACGGACAGTGAATGCACAAAAAATGTATAAAAACAATCACGCCACCAAACACTCCACAAGGACCTAAGCTTGTAAGAGAATAAGTCCTAAAAAAAACATAAACACACACAGGAATCTATAGTGAACAAGCCAATGGACACATTAAAATTATTACATTTTAACTCCAACGGTTGGACGGACAAAAAAGTACTCTACGGTAACGTAATACGACAATGTGACCCAGACATTGTATTTATCTCAGAACATGGCATAAATGACACAGGCAGATTACATTTTTTGCCCTTCGAAGTCTTAACCAAAAATCACAGCGGAGAACGTTTTGACGGATTCGCGATAGCTGTGAAAAGAGGTTTTGCCTTCAGATCAATAAGTGGACTCGATGAGTTATATCTCGCTGTGGAGATCCGTACAGCAGTGGGGCCCCTGCTCCTGGCAACAAGGTACCAGCCCCCAAGGAGAGAGTACTTACCCCTTCACAACTTCTTGCAGCTTTGTGGTCACGACAGAACCGTTCTTTTTGCCGGCGACCTCAATGCGATTAGTGCTGCCTTAAATTACACGTTAACCAATCCAGCAGGCAAGAATCTTGAGACACTTATTGAGAGACAAACTATTACTAGAATTGGACCAAATTTCCCGACATACATTACACACAGATCAACCACAAAACCGGACATAGTGCTCACTAGCACTGTGTCGCTGTTTCCTATTTTAATCAGCTCATTTCTGCCCCCATTTTAAAGTTGCCCAACCCGGAAAAATCCTTTGGGATTAAGACCGACGCGTCCAACGAGGGCATTGGAGGTGTACTCCTTCAATACGAGGATGACGGAACGAGTCATCCAGTTGCATATGCTAGTCGTCAATTATTACCACGCGAAAAGAGATATGCCACTATAGACAAGGAGGCTCTATCAATTATCTGGGTCATAGACAAATTCAAAATGTACTTGATAGGAAAAGAATTTCAGATGGGGACCGACCACCGTCCGTTAGCCTATATTCGGAATGTACGACACTCCAACGGCCGAACTATGCACTGGAGTTTACTCTTGCAAGAGTATCAATTTAAAATAAATTATATAAAAGGTTCCGATAAACAGGTCGCTGACGCACTCAGTAGGAATGCGTTACCAAATAGTGTAGATTAATTGTATTCGTAGGATTAGGATCTCAAAGGAAGTATATACCGTCTTGTACGACTTAAATTAGATTCTCTTGTAATATAATTAGTTAATGTATATGTCTGAATTTTTTAACGCTCAATGTCTATTTTTTTGTATGTATATATATTTGTACCCATTAATTTACGTATAAATTATTATTGTCCCGTATGTACTAATTTTATATCATTTCATTGTTCCATGCCCGTTTTTTTTTTATTAAGTTGTATTAAAGGTTATTTTCCCCTGTAATCAAAAGATCAAAATAATCATATGTATTGAGGTGATACTAGTTAGGTGCAGGAAGGTTCGGTTGGTGCAAGAAAACGAGTTCCCCACAACGGAGCTCTATCGTTGTCCCTTCTCTCTTTTTTCAAAGTGACAACTTCCCCCGGAATGGAGGGGTGTGATAGAACGGGTTGAGGCCGCGTTAATTTCAACCACTATCACATGTTATTTAAAACCACGATGCTCCCCACGTGCATCTTCGCTTTAAAGCTGGGCGCCTTATCGCAGCCACCTGAGTCAATGTTTAAACAAGGAGGTTTATCATCCCCCCCTCCCGTTCGCCCTATCCGCCGATCACGCCAGATTGAATTAGGCTTATGGGCGGATAAGGCTTGTTCTCAGGCTCGGCTGTGCATTCCCTCGAAGCTCCCTCTCCATTGTCCCCCACGCCAAGGAAGTGTCTCGACTATTTAGATAGAAACTTTAACACTAAGATCAGATTGGAGATCCAGATTTTCGTCGCGAAACATCACCCCGACCCTCTCTCACTTTGTGCGCCAAGGGACCTCGACCTCGAGATTCACCTTCACTTGTCCAGAAGGAGGACAATATCCCTTGAGTGCCAAGGTTCGAGCCTTCGTGACGCCGAGTCCACAAGGCTTCCCCCCTGTTGTTCAGAAGAGAACAACGTAGAACAGCCATTGTTCGTTTGAGCCCGTTCGCCAAGAAACGGTTCTCACCCTTCCTTTGTTGTTCAGAAAGAGAACAACGTTAGAACAGCCATTGTTCGTTCAAGCCCGTTGACAAGAAACGGTTCTCACCCACCCCCCCCTGTTGTTCAGAAGAGAACAACGTAGAACAGCTATTGTTCTTTTGAGCCCGTTCGCCAAGAAACGGTTCTTACCCTTCCCCCTTGTTGTTCAGAAGAGAACAACATTAGAACAGCCATTGTTCTTGAACCCGTAGACAAGAGACGGTTCTCACCCCCCCCCCCTGTTGTTCAGAAGAGAACAACGTAGAACAGCCATTGTTCTTCAAGCCGTTCGTCGAGAAACGGTTCTCATTCCCAAGACGCCACGTCAGGATCATTTTATTTTCCCCCTTCGGCTGAAACTCGCCAGCGGACCGAAAATTCCTTCACTCCACCTTCCTCTGCACACTAAGTATAAATTACGTAAGCCGAACGTTACCTTTGAGTATTTAACCCCTTTGTCAATTTTATCCTGTGCTTTAAATGGTTTAGCGAACCATCACCTCCCTTTAACTTTATATTTGTTTTACCTTTTTAAATCCTTTAATCCTCGGATTAGCTCGAGTCCCCACGACCCTTTCCATTCTCTGTTTATGTCAATATTTTCCGTTTTGTGTGTTGTTGATAGTTATTATTAATAAAACTCTATTTTATTAATGATAGCAATATTATTATCCTTGAGCTCAGTTCCACTTCTTAAGCATATCGAAGATACATAATATCGGCCAGCCAGACATCCACGCACTCTAAAGATAATTAAAGAAGTTCCCTCAACGAATAGTTATATATGGTATATCGTCGAGAGTCCATTCTACGACACACTGTGTTTCCCTATAAGTACTTCATTGAGCTGGGTCCTCTTATCCCCAGAGACCACCAGGCTATCCTTATAAAAATCTCAACCTCCCCTATTCAGGTCCCCATCCCAGAACGCAAGAGCTACGCTCGCGCCAACTGGGATACTTATAAACGAATCCTCGAAAATTACAACATTGACCCCTAAATTAATGCCACTTTAGAAAAGATTGATGAGGAGTTATATAAAATTACTGATCATTTATTACAAACTGATAAGGAAGCCATTCTTGAGTTAAATATAAAACTCTTCCTGCCCCTTTTTGGACCCCTAGAATGAAATCCCTCGCGAGGAAATACGGGGAACAGATCAATGAAGTAAACCTCACTGGCCCCAACACCATGACGCACAGACGAACACGACAGATACGCGACGAATTAATGACTCTTATTATCTTATTAGGGACCAACAGAATGTACTTGTGGATAATTTAATAGACGGACTGAATATAGAAAACGAATCGTGTACATTGTGTCAGCCAGTAAAAAGACCACGAAGCGGACAGACACAAACGACCATAAAACTTACACGAGACAATACAGAAATTACGGACATGGAAGAAATCGAAGAAGAATTCAGACTCTTCTGGGCATCTATATTTAAGATATCCTCGGAAGAGAATGATAACTTTGATTTAGACTTCGAAGACGGGATTATAAACCAGCTGAATGACCAGATACACAGAACTTATATTTACCATTGTGTATCTCAGGAAAGGAATATGGAGGGACTCGGCGGTAGAATTACTGTCGAAGAACTCTCGGAAACCTTAAAATCCTTTCATCAACGGGCACCTGGGCGTACAGAACTGTCACGGGAGAATTTTATAAGAGCCCCACTCAACATCATTCTGGGGTTTGAATGTGTGCCTGAACGTGGGTTACTTCCATGACCACTGTAAGGTAGCAAAAATGATATTCATTCCCAGAGCCGGTAAGCCACCGGACAGTCCAGCTAACTTCAAGCCTATATCTCTCTTAGAATTTGCAGGGAAAGTCTTTGAGAAGATATTGGCCAACAGGGTGAACACGTGCCTCGAATATAATAATCTACACAATAACCAACAACATGTCTTCCGAAGGAAGCAAGGAACGGACACGGCGCTAACCGTGATCACCGAGAAGCTAGTAAAGATAAAAGTACAAAGACGCCATGCAAATTTGGTACTCCACGACGTCAAAAAGGCCTTTGACAAAATCCTACAGCTTGGCCTCGACCCCATACTTGAAAGCATTCTATGCGATTACGTAATGGAGAGAGAAGCGTTTGTGAGCAATAAAGGATCGATTGGACTGAGTTCGAACTCGAAGCGGGGGTTCCAGAAGGCGGGTGTATAAGTTCCTTGCTTTATAACGTAAAAACCATCGACATTCCCCAACCTCTGACTGAAGGTGTTTGTTATACGTCCAATTTACAGACGATATTACGATGATCTGTACGACGCCTTATCGGAATGTGAATTATATGGCACAGAGTACGGCGTTAGAAATAGAAAACATCAACTCTTTCGAGAGTAGATGGAAGATATCTACCAATGCCCAAAAGTTCCATGTAACTCCACTATTCCGACAGACCCTCGCAAACATTCGCGTTGGGGATGTACGCATCCCATACTGCACGGAGGGCACGGTTCTGGGACTCCGGATTACGACTTGTGGATATGGGAGACATGTAGATGGAGCTTCAGCGAATGCACGGAAGGACTTGGCGGCGGAATTTTTCAGATTCTTAAACCTGAGTACCTCCAACAAGCATAAGATCTACAACGCATGCATTCCCTAAAACTCCTGTACCCCCAGCTACCTACAAACGCGAGTCCTGAGACCCAAGTCATTAAACTACAAAGGGTTCAAAATAAGGCTGTCTATATTATAACGAGAACCCGAAGGAGAGAGAAGAGAAGGCAGAGTGAACTCAATGGGGAACTAGGGCTGACCCCCATAAACGTGGAGCTTCACAGAAGAGCAAGCAAGATCTGGGACACCGTACACTGGCGCCTCCCTTCCGAGTTTGTACTCGAGCACATAGACTTTAATGACGTAGGACACGCCAAATCTTTTAGAAGCGGCAGACTACTCATTGACAATGAAGTAGACCCAATGTTCACTTAGTTTTTGCAATACCAAAAAGCACAACAAAGTCAAACACATTCCCAATTCCATTCAGAATTAGCCAAGTGCTA
The DNA here is from genome assembly GCA_963969495.1 of Ceratothoa steindachneri. Lineage (NCBI taxonomy): Eukaryota > Metazoa > Arthropoda > Malacostraca > Isopoda > Cymothoidae > Ceratothoa > Ceratothoa steindachneri. The sequence goes on from OZ018335.1 coordinate 44,061,700, forward strand.
ATCCACTAATTTTAACACGACTAACTCGCCCAAATTAAAAAAAAAACACACAAAAAAATAAAATAAAAACAAACAAACAATGCAAAATCCAGGAGTAAATCTCCCAGATAAAAACAGAACAAAAACTCTCTCCACTAAGCATTAGGGACCAAAAACCCCTCTGCTATAAAGGCTTGAATGCCCTATCACCAGGGACCTGTCTTTCATCCTACTTTTCGCTTTCCTATTATTTTTTCCACAATCTTCCGCACTATTTCTCCTGCTATATTCCGCAGTTTATATGTCCAAGGTCCTCTTTGGAGTATATTTCTTTCCATTAAAAGTTCCAGGCTGCGACCGGCGTTGTTCTTCGTATTGTAACCTGAATCGTGTAATCGAGCATTCAGGTCCCCCAGTAAGATGGTAGGGTTGTTTTTGTTGAACATCTCCATCACTGAGTGGACCGGGATGTATGAGGGACAGGAGGTTGGTAGGCCGCCACGACCGTAAGTGGGGTATACTCCATTTCTATTGTCGCTGCGATGTAGGCCTCGTCTACCTTGCTTTCCTGAGTATAAAAGATGTTCGTCTTTACTGCGATGGATGCACAATCGTACCTCTCTCCAGTCGGGTTCTTTTTTATTATGTTATAGTTATTAATTTTCATGTGAGCGTTGTATTTTAGTCCATGTTCTGAAATGCAGATTATGACTGCATCCGGGCGTCTGAAGATATTACCGTATTGGATGGCTTTATTTTTTCATCCATCTGTATTGATGTGTAGTATCTTAATTTTACTATTTATGCTTTCCATTGTTTTAATCTTGATTCTTTGTTTTGTTTTTTTGTATCTTCCGTTCTATAGTTTGTCAAAAGTTTCTTTCTTTAATAGTTTAATGTCGTTCGGGTAGAATCGGATGCGATCTTCCAAAATCAACTTTTCAATTGAGCCTTCCTCATGTTCGGTTACGTAGGTCCATTTACATGTGCCCTTTTCCAGTCCTTTCCTTATGTCGGCCGGTCTGGCCCCTTTTGACAGGGGGTAGGCTTCATGTACAGAGATACGTAATTTGAAATCTTTAGCTTCGTATCTGCAGCCTTCTTCATTTTCTGAATCGGTATTTTCTTCCTTGTTTTGTCTTTTATTTGCCTTTTTAGGGGTCTTCCTTTTCCTTCTTTTTTCTGTTTCTTTCACTTCTTATTTTTCTTCTAATGTGGCACCTACTTCCAGCATGTCCTTCACTTGGAGGGTTTTGCCGGCCGTGATCCGTATATCAGTGCCGAGGGGGGGTTGGGCGGAAACCACATTTTCCTTATTCCGTTCTTTTCGAGGAGCAGGTCAAGTTGTCTCAGTGTATATAGGAAGAAACCGTGGTTTTTAATTCCCTCGAGGAGGAGGCACCCCCCGCTAGCGACGGTTGATTCCGCTCTAGCCAGCAAAAAGTCCGTCCCTTTTAACCCCTCGAGAGGAGTCCACCCGGGTCCATCCACCCATTCATCATCATCCTCACCCTTGACAGCCAAATTACCGTTGTATTATTGACCAATATGTCCCTGGTTAAGCTGCTGTTATGCCCGGTCTCCATATGATTTTGGGGGGCTCCATGTTGCAGATGCATTGTTAAACGCCTCGAAAGTGTGGTGGTAGTCATACCAACGTATTTTGAGTTGTTTTAAAGTTACAGTCTTCATTCAGGAGGGTAACTCGTAAACTATGTTCGTAGACTTAAGGATCGAGGGCAGGTGTTGTTTTTCATAATGAGATTGTTAACGTTTGTCGTTTTATAATATATAATCATCTGGGTCTTGTTCGTTTGCTTCTTAACTCTGATGTTACGGTTAACAATCTCCTTGATGTTCTCTTTTCTCTCGCTCCATTTTATCATGGTGGTGACGAGGGTAGGTAATAATATTTAATTATGCAGCGGGCTCGAAGACGCTAGGTAATCTATGGTCTTCTTTTAGCTTTTTAGGACAGGAGGGTGGGTTGTGAACTCGCTTCTCTCTACCCCAAGGCCGGAAAACCAGCCCCAGCCATGTCACTCTCCGAGATGGCCAAGTTTTCGGTCGACAAGGGGGCACCAGGCTGGGAAGGTAAGTCCCCCCCCCTCTCTTTGTACTGTCTGAGGCGGATGTTACACAGGGGCGGACTCAGGTTGGGTGTTACCTACCATCTAACCTAGGATCACCCCTAAGACCCTACCATCCATCTCCACCTAAGGTGTCGGGTATCTCGATAGGGAACCCAAAGGACCTATGACCCGTTAAACACATCATTGGGGTCGGCCCCCATCATAGTGACGAACCTCAGGTCTGTAAGGTTCGGGGCAGAGCTCAAGGTCGAGGCTGCCTCTTATCCGTCTAAGGAGACCCTGAGAAAGCCCAGGAGGAAGCACCTCCTCAAAAAAGGGAAGATGCCTGAGGGCGGCCCAAGAATGGGTAAAGGAGAAAACCCTTTACCTGTAGGGAGTGGTGAGAAGGAAGCCCCTCCAGGGAACTTAAGTGAGGAGTTGAGGAGGACGTAATCGCTCATTGCCTCATATTTTATTCACAGCCCCTGCCCCCGGCAGCCCTACTTGACCCGCAAAAGTGATCAGTCAAGTGGGGCCTCTTTCGTGCCGCGTCCAATCCCGTTGACAGGCAGGAAACTCCATCACCGCCACTCGGTGCGAACTCAAGACAAAACGCTACAGAGGGTCCGGTAGGTAGACAGGCCGGAGTGGCAGATCCAGATTGGGGTCACTACACCCGACATCCAGGGACGAAGTCTTGTTAGCGTAGTAGAAGATCGGGCAAATGAAAGGACCGGGGGAACGCACCAGGTTCACCAGCACTGAACCGAGAGGGAGGTTTCGTATGTGGTTGAGTCCATCCTTGCGGCACTTAGGCCGGGGAGATGTGCTGCTCCTCCAGTTACAAAGTAGGGTTCCTCCCTGCAGCAAACTGGGTCATGTTTCTCCTCCAGGTTTCATTTGTATCAAGGGGTATCTCCCCGAGCTTCACCAGGGGCCTTGGGGGTTGAGGGGATTGGGGTAGACAAAATAGATGATGAGAGGGAACAAGGACGACTCTCGCCAGCTTCCCCACGACCATCAGAGAGCTGATGTCGACGCAGTGATCGATGCCTTCCCTAATTTCCACTCGAGGCCTCGAGAGCACGTCCAGCTCCTCCAGGTACCAAGTGCAACAGGCTAAGCAGGTGAGAGAGATAATATATATATATATATATATATATATATATATATATATATATATATATATATATATATATATATATATATATATATATTAATTAATTAACCCATAGGAAATAAGGTAAGATGATATACAGAGTGTATAGGTTCACTTTCTTTAACGGGTAAAAGTCCTTTCTAATCTATGTATCATCCATTTTTGCTCATATTAAAAAAAAAACTTACGAAATCACTTGTGTATTTCATCTTTTCTTATTTCCTATAGGTTAAAAACTTCCAGAAGTAGATCTTATTTATATGCCTTTACCCTTCATATCCGGTATTTAATCCCGTCTTTGATAATATTTCTCTATTCTGTGTCCTTCCGCTGTACATGGGCTGGGCACCACTCTGTTGTCTCATATATACCACCTCTTAAGTAATTCGTTATTCCTTGAGAATGAACTGAACAAGTTCGAAAGTACTTGCAATCCGCCGTTCATTTTCCTGTGGGATTTTTTGCATTTATTGCTCCATTCACGCACTTCTTTGTGAGCTTCTCATATATATATATATATATATATATATATATATATATATATATATATATATATATATATATATATATCCAACACACCGCAATAATATATAAAGAAAGAACGAGAGAGCGTATGTGTGTGTGTGTGTGAGAGAGAGAGAGAGAGAGAGTGTGTGTGTATATACGTGTGTGTTTCAGTGTCATTGCGAATATAAAAAGTAAACTAAGGAAACGCAAGTGTTAATAAATACATACTGACATCCCTGAACGTCAAGACTGAATAACTAAAAATTACATAATAGTTCAACGAGACAGACGTTCACTTTGCCAGACTGATCCTTTGTGGACTTGAATTCAATCACCCCTATTGCGCCTCCACCCATTTCATTACTCCTCATCCTACCATCGCCACCATTATTATCTCCTTACATTAGAAGGGGGGTGTAGGAGGGAGGGGAGGGGGTAGCTTCGTTTAATTCGTTTTCCCCTTTCAGTCACTTCCATGCAATTCGCAGACAATGAGACCCGTATGCTGGGATTCAGCTAACCGAATGGCACGTCAGACCTATTTTGAGGAAAGCGGAGAAGGGGTAGACTGTGCCTGGCCTTTCTTATTAAGGAAAGCGGGGAAAGACTGGACCAGAGGTGGGGGAACTTTTCCTGTATTGAAGGCCGCATTCATAAAATTTTAATCAGATATACTGCAAGTTGCACATTATTTTGTATATAACAAACTATTAGTACTATGTATCAACTCAAAATGGAAACAAATGACGAATTCTAAAGTTAACTAACATTTTAATGACCTTTTTGCGAGTACTTTTTGTAGGAAGGGAATACAATGATTTGATCTGCAAAATTTGAATTCATTCATAAGGACGCCATTAATGGCCAAGGTCATATGATGCCTAAATACCGCAGGTTCCCCACCCCTGGCCTAGACCGCTGGTCCTTTCTTTTATCGCTTATATTTATTTAGCCACTCGTTAATAACCAAATAGGCCCGTTTTGTGCCTGAAAGAGAAATGGAATTTGTACATAAACAGTAATATTTTAGTTACTTCTTTATTGAATGATCGTAGACAATAAGAACAGCACTTCCACATTCATATTAAACCATTGATAATCAAAGGCCTCGTTGTGCGTTTGGAAGAATTTGCATACGACTGCTTTTGTGGACGTAGACATTAAAGTTTCATAAACAGTTAAATTTAATAGTTCATCATTTAATAACAACAAACTTCTTATTAAAATAAATACTTCAAGGGCTGAATACTGGAGTAAAAGTAGATTTCTGTATGGTTCTTAATTTTTAAGGGCGAGAGTTTTGGTTTGGACATTAATCACTCGAATGCCAGAGGTCAATTGTGTATTTGACACGATGGATCCTTGAGAAGAAGTTTAATGAGTTTTTGTGCATTTCTGAACCCAAAGACGATTCAACATAAGATAAACTGCTAAGTGTTATCGTCCTACTCGACGATTAAAATTCTAGCAGAGATACAGGAATGACGAGTACAGGTAGAGGATTTTCAAGAAGTTTATATACAGAAGTGTCCCTAAAATGCTTACAGTTTAGGTCGGGTGAAAGTTAGAAGTTGAAGGAAGCAAGAATTCTGGCAAACAAATTTATGAAAAACAAATCACTTCGTCCATCTCACGTCATTCTTACAAATTGCTGAAGTTTTCTTTTTTGCAAAGACATTACGTTTAGCTAACATACTAAACCCATATCGTAAAAGCAATTTAAGCCTTCTTCACCTGCTCTGCCAAACATATCTCGTTTTAAATTCAAGGGGTAGGATGTTCAGAACCTTAACAAGCAAAACTGAGGGTTCCAATAATTGTTCTAGTTATTTCAAGTTGGATTACTTTTTTTTAAAGAACAAACTCCTTTTGAAAAAGGGCAAAGTTATAAGTTACCCATCCGAAGGCAGATACGCCTCAATGGCTGCGCATCCGAAGAAAATGAAACGACGCGAAACTGATTAAAAATGAACACGACACGTTCACTCGTCTAATCTGCTTATTTGTTCCATATATATATATATATATATATATATATATATATATATATATATATATATATATATATATATATATATATATATATATATATATATATTGCAATATTTGCCTTGTTTCAGAGGTAAAAATGGAAATATGTTACAAAGAAAAATTTAGCCTGTCTCTTCCTTTGGGAAAGTCACACACTTCCCTTATGTCCCACACTTTTCATCAGAAGCTCGATGGAATTTAGTCTTCCCATGGGGGAAGCAGATGATTCGCTTATGAAAGTATGAGGCCTTTAAAATGCGCTTTCGCTTAACTAAAGCCGAGCCGGCAAACAATCATTTTTATTTGCATTTGGACACATTAGGCATTCCAGAGCTTAGCAAAGTCAATATAATTCTTGATAGAGGGAAAGCGTTCATATTGTGATAGTGGAGGCTACATTCCCACTTTTCAGTTAAAACTCTACAATCCTAAGGACCATACACAAACTGCTTTATCACACGAGCAGAGACATACAAGATTGCAAAGGATCTGCCCATTGCTGAATCCACAGCCTCCGCCCATTTTCCCTACACATAAATATACAATTTCTCTCTTATCGAGATAGTGTATGACGTCTTCATTCCATTCGAGTTCTTCCTGTCTTATGCTACCCCAATTACTTCACTACGCTCCATTTACCAAGGAAACATTTTAACTCACTTAACTCCACTCATTCACACCATCAAGCAATCCTCGGTATGTACACAGTCGGAAGTATTAATTCCCGCGTTGATAGAGATCACTCACCGTTCATTCACGATTTCAATTCATTTTTAACGTTGAGTATTATTTTTATTATTAAATAGTGATGCAAACTACTTCTAATTCAACCTGCGTTACAAGAAAGGGAATACTAGCCTACTAGGTGAATTGCTGCATCGAACTGTTGCCAAATAAGATAAAAAAACAGTATTGGTATTTATAGGAGTTTGGGAGTAGCGTCAAGTGCTGAAATCTCACATGATCATCTCAACATAAATTGGAATAACTATAAACATATGTATGTGTGTATTGAAGGCATCTGGCAAGGACCAATGTTTACATCAAAACCTGGCCCAGCTTGAAATGTGTATAGATTTAGGAAACATAAAGGAGAGGCATGGAAGAGTATTTAAGGATTTTGAGAAAGTGAATGAGCTTTGGTTTGAAACGTGACAGATCGTAGTAATATAGTAAGAATGAAAATATATTGAGAGCTCTTAAATACCTGAAAAGTAAGAGGGGAAGAATAGAGGTATTAGGACACGATAAAGGAACAAAGACCCTGTTCATTATCCTTAATGTTTCGAGCCCGCTCGCTCACCTTCAGGTACATTATTAAAAAATATTAAATGGAAATCCTTTAAAAATTGTTGACATATAAAGTTAGGACAATGATAAAACCCCCTTAAAGCCTTTAAAAACAAACAGTTTAAATAGATATTGTAGAAAAAAAAGAACACAAACAGGGGGCAATGATAATAAGCAAGACCAGTTTACCTTCATCCTCTGATATCTGATACTCAAGTGAAAGAGACCAGAAAAGAGGTTGAGTAGGACAGTTTTGAAGGTCGTGGAGTTTTAGGATTTGAAGCGACACGGTAGTGGAGTGGTATGGATTTAAAGGGTGGGAGTGTGTGGGGGGGGGGGTAGTTTCGATGTAGATACATTCTAGAATTCTTAGAGATATCCTGTTTTTTTTTGGGGGGGGAGCCTGTCTGAGAAAGAAGGATGGTTGGCTGCAAGGGTGCAGATACCTCAGGCATAAAACGAAACACAGGTGTAATAATTATTATTGGTTGCACGCACACAAAACTGCTAATAATAATAATAATTTAACGTTCTAAAGAATTAATAAGTTGAGCAATAACAGAAGACAAATTTCGAAGTTAAATTTTGAACTATAGAAATAATAATAATAGAAATAACAATAGTAATGATACAACTACTAAGGGAAATAAAAATAATGGTAATAGTAATAACATTAATCATAATAATAATCCAGGATTTTGGACTTTAACGTAAATGCTTTGCAAGGAACTTGAAAGTTCCTGCATTAGATAATAGACTTACTTATACCCTACCATAACAGGAGTGTATTTCGTGTGTAGTTTTGGCAATAAATTACGATAGCGAGTGTAGAAGGAATGATTATTCAAATGTTTGGGGAGGCTAAAATTGGAAGGAAACCTTATGCATAAAATCAAGCTAAAAATCGGGAAAACAGAATACACACGGAGTCCATTAAATAGAGAACCAAAAAGAAAAGTCAATAATTTCTATAGATTTTATTATATCAAAGAAAATCCTATATCATCAGAAAGAACGAAAACTTAAGTTTTATTTCATTTCTTATATTTTATAAATCCTATTTATTAAATAACCGTTATTGCATCTAGAATATTCACCCCATATCGCAGCATCAAAAGGGACATCAGATTCGATCGATTTCCAAATGGGGGTTGGCCGAAACCCTTATTAGGCATCCCTAAAAAATGTGACACGACCCCGAAATTTAATATTTTGGAACCTGACACAAAGATTCTATCCATAGGAAGGAGATTTTTGAGGAGAACAGGAGTGTGTGATGGGGGGGGGGGGGCAAAATGGACATACTTACGTGATCAGCACAACAAATTTACACTTTCACTGAAAGCCCACACGACACGTTGCGCACCAAGAGCTAAGAGTGTGCGTACCATATGAGAACGTTGTTTTAACAATTGGGAAAGACATCTCACGAGACAATATTGGAATCTAGCCGTGTACCACATGTGGCCCATTTTATGTTTGCATAGGAATAACTTCTCGTCCAACAAATGCGGCAAAGTATTACCCATTTTAACACTTAGATCCGACATCTCACTACAACCTGCCTTTATCAGGCGAATCCAGATAATAAAAATAAACATAAATGTCAGTATGACAATCACTGGAGGACCCGAGGGCACTAGGGGGCGGTCCTTTTGGGGAAAGAGGTATCAGGAAGTATGTTTGTACACCAACCAGCGTTCAGGTAGAACCTTCGCCGCCCCGAGGCAGTGTTCCGCGTCAGAGGTATGTGGATATAGATACCCATCGACAGGATCCCTTGGAACAGAGAGTGTGTGTGTGCTTCGAAGACGGGAGAGGAAAGAAAGCAGTGTTGTGTGTGTGATGAGAGGTGTAAGATCTACCCAACCGAATACAGGGCTGAGCACAGCGCGTCCACCAGTCGATAGCCAGATTTCTCCGTGCGCTGACGTTTGTGCCCACTCATGCCGGGCTTCGGGATCGAACCCGGTACAGTAACCTTGACAGACCAACGCCGTATCCACTCGGCTACCATGAGCTCTAATATAGGGGTGAGTTATCTAAACCTATCCATGTACCGATTATTTCCCAATTTGTAGGGACATACGGTGTGTACACATGGGATAATACGTACACGTGTCTACTAAAAATCCGAAACCAACGAGAGCATCTCCGCTAAATAGTTTGTAAGGGGTGATAAATAAGGTGGTCAAGTTAGGGGATGTGAAAATGTGCGGTCGTAAAGAAGAGACTATTTGGATCTGCCAGGATCGAGAGGGCGCATAACTTCCACAATAATGTTTCCATGTTGGCGTTGGGGCAGGGAAGGCACATACTGGGCATGTCAATGCTACGCATACCGCCTCCCCCCCCTCTCTGTTCGGAGCGCGGATGTGCATGTACGCTCAAATGTATATCGTCGACGTAATCGCGAAATTGGACAATTTCTCGAACCGCCTGCGGGAAAAATGAAATACCTACAACGCTGCATAATTACACGCAAGAGCATTTAGCGAATAATTATGACTTAAACATATTTGCACATATATTAGGCTGTCCGGAAATTAATTTCGTTTTCATTCGACATTTCTTGATTAAGAAAAACAAATCCAACCCCCGCAAAACTTAATAATAGACCCTAAAACCAACGAGGGCATTTCCACTAAATTGGTGAAATAAGGGGTAGTAAAAAATGTCATCGACATCACCCGGAAAGAACCCCAGAAAGGAAGCAACTCTCCCCTCATTGTGGTTGGTGCCAAAGAGGTTTGGAACCTGCTTTGACGACAGCCCAGAACCTACAAACAAAAACTTTAGGATTACAGAACCCCTTTGGAGTGGGGGTGGGGGGATGGCCCCTGTTGAACTGTGTGGCGGAAATGGCTTCATGTGTGTACGTTTTACCGCCCGAACACACACACACGTATATCGTATTACAGGCTCAGGCGAAGGAAGTATTCGGTGACACCCCACAAAGGAAGGAGTAATTTGAGTCCCTCCCCACGCATGCGCTTAATAAGGTCTAAGGAGGGGGGAGGGCCGATTGCACTTAAGAAGAGGAGCAGGGGTTATATATGTTCCGCAAATTTTAACATCCTCCAACTACACCACTTTTCAGATTTTTCCTTACAAACTTCCTGGCGGAAAATTCCCTCTATGGTTTTCGCTTTGAATTCGTGGAGAGTGGGGGGGGGGGGGAGGCGAACCACCAACCAACCAAATGGAAAAATGTGACAATGGAAAAACACGAACAAATGGAAAAATCGACAAAATGGGAAAACGTGAACAAATGAGAAATTGGGTAAAATGGAAGGTTGGACAAATGTAAAAAATAAATCTATCTTCACGATATGGCGAAGATGCCAACGTTGATTTTCGCTTATTCTACCTTTGATCAGACCCCCCCCCCTTCCCCTCTATGTGACCTCCTCGGATTATACTAGGATTCATATATTTCCAATTTGGGCCAAGTCGCGCATCCCTTAATTCTTAGATCCCCAAGTAGTCTCTGATTCGGCTAACGCACATTTACAATTTTCACCCCAACTTCACCTATTTTCAAAGGACTTTTACGAGGTGACCTCATTTTTTATATCCTCCCTCTATGAAATGGGGGGGGGGGGTTATCACCTATGGTCTTAGCGGGAACTAATCACTCAAGGCAATCATTCCTTTATGCCAAGCCCCGAGGCGAACGTCACCTTGGCTGGGCATGTGTGGGTAAATGGAATTCATCTTCTTTATCACCTGTCAGAAGTACACACACACACACACACCGCCCTTCTCTCATTTAGTGCTCATTCCCCCATCGGGTGGCGATTTTTTGTCTATAGTCTCTCCATTTACTTTCGAAATATATCTTAGTTTTTCGCATAAATTTTGATTTTTTTTTTCGTTTCCCCGCATTTTTGTAGCATTTTTTAAAAGTTTTTTTTCGTTTTTAGTATCTAATTTCGAGTTTGTTTGTTTTTTGTTTTTCCAATTTTGCTATGCAATTTTTATTTTTATTCTTTTTTTGTCCCTCCACTTTTGATTTTGTCGCCTCTATTTTTTTTCTTGTTTTCTTATCTTTTTATATCTAATTGTTATTTTTCTTGTATTTTTTTTCACATCCAATTTTGAGTTTAGGGCTTATTCTTTTCGCATTTCTGAAATGAGCCTCAAAATTAACCGTCCCTCAGTGTGTGCAACGCCGTTTTGACGTTTCGAAACTTTCACCTGTGACGTTGCAAAACACCTTCTCTTCTCGCAGCCCTCATCCAGAGCAAGGTCAGAGCTGAGCAAGTCCAAAGTGACCGAACCCGGCGCAGTACACGCATGTTCACCCCTGTTAGAGGACCCTATTAAGGTTTATTATTATTATTCCCTTTCATCTTCGTTTCACATAAGGCAATCATCATCTGCAGTCTCTCTCTTTTACCATAGTTATTATCCTTGTCCTTCATGTTCGTCTTATAAACGCAAGCAACTGCCGTCTTCCTCTTTAGGTTAAGGTAAAACCCCGTCAAATATAGATAAATTGAGAGATTCGAATATGCGTGGAAGGTAAACAACCCAAGTGGCTGATCTTTAGTTGAGTCACATTGAGTCAATTCTCTCCCAAAATATTTGATGGGGTTAAGGTCACGAGCCTGACTGAGCCAATTTAATAGGTGGATTTTATAATTTCCAAGCCATTTCCTTTTGTCCTTGATGGCACATCAAGATTTTTTTTTTTTAAGAACTCATCTGACGACTGCCTATTAGGGCAAAGGTCACTGCAATCACGTTACAGCCAAATAATAAACACAAAAAACATTCAAACACAAAATAACAAAACAATTAAAAAACAACAGAAGAAGCAAAAAAAACACGCTTTGGCGTCGCGGGGAGGCCCATCACCACCCGGGGCAGGAATTTGCGTCCTACACTAAATTAAGTCAAATAAAAAAGAGGTCATCCTCCTCCAAAGAGTCAAGGAGTCCACAAGTCTGTGTAAACGAATCTATCCGGAGTACAGGGGACAAACGGTAGCGACCTCGCTCGTCCCGATACCGGTAACGTGCACGAAGATCCCCCAGACTAAGACATTCAACAAGAATGTGCCGAACAGTCTGGGGGACAACGCAGTCGTCGCAGGCGAGCGCCCCGCGCGTGTGTTCGATTAGGAGACGACAGAAAGCAACCTGAAGCCGTCAAGGTATTGGAGGGGGGGGGCATGGGAACAGTCACGGCGCAATGGCACGCAACTTTAGGTTCCCCTCGACCGTCTCCCATCTTCTTTGCCAAGCAGCCCACCGTTGCCTTGTTTTATCCTAAGGGCTTTGGCTAACGGGGTGATACTTTTGGCCAATATCAAGATACAAGACTCCTCGATTCTTCCCCAAAGGGGGGGAGGGTACCCTGCCTAGACAGGTCGCCAGATAGCCCCTTAAAATAAACCCTGCCTAGACAGTATACCTGGTACTAGGATTAGCGCCATCCCGGCCACAGTGCCCCCGGTAGTCTTAAACTAGATTGAGTCTACCTGTGATATATTCATTCTAAACCTCTCTGCCACCACTTTCCAAGCCTTTTGTTACCTCCGCTGCTGGCTGATTTCACAAGCTAGTCGCCGATCAGCTTTCGTCCATTGGTCCCCGATCGGGCACGATGGATGCTGGTTCACCCCTCACTCTTGGTTCCGGTTGTGCCAGGGGGTATTATCTGCAGTTTCCCCGGCCCCAAATTTTCTTATTTATTCTTTCACGCCCCCGCAAGGGGGTGCCATGTGTAGAATTGCCAACCTTTTAGCTGCTCACATCTGGAGAATTGCGGACCCTTCCGGCCCCAACACCCGTAGTCTGCTTACCCTGAACCACAGTACATATGAGAGGATATGCGTTTATACATCTTCTGTCTCTCTCTTTACCACTTTCTATACAGATCTCCTCTTACGGTCATTCTGCGGGAGATGCCCTCGTTGGTTTTCGCTTTACCTGGGGGTATATCCCATCAGGGATATGAAACCCTGTCCCATGCGAAGAGACGCGTCGCCACAATCGTCATGTTTTACGGTTGAGGCGGTGCCCTTTGGTTTGTTCGACTCGTACCTGCAGAGGGTCGGAGTAGCGAGGGCGATGTATCTGCTACAAATGAAACGTGGAGGATCTGGAAGTTCTCCCACTCCCGATGCCAAGAGTTGTGCACCCTCCCGGTCGCAGAGCCTGCAGGAGAACCTGCGGCTATTGCAAAAGTCATGTTACACACGTTACGCAGCTCTTAACAAAGGGCACAATGATAGTTTTGATGCAGTTAGACCCCTTTTTTTTTACTATATAAATATGTGTTTAAATTGTAATATTAATTAAACGTTACGGATGAAGTCCTTCCTCATACTGGTCCACATGCGGTTGAAAGAGGACTTCAGCTCGTAGAAGTTGCTTTGGCGGACCTTGCCCTCGACATGCGCCCACACGCTGTAGTCGAGGGTATTGAGGTCGTGGGACCTCGGCGGCCAAAAGTCCTTTGACCTGAAGTTTATGTTCGACCACAACCACTCTTGCACGTTCTTGGCCGTGTGGGCCGAGGCAACGTCCTGCTGAAAGACGTAGTCCGCCTTCTTCGTGATCTTTATTACCCAGGGCAGGACTTTCATTGTCAAGTCGTCCCTATATTCGGGTGTGGGTAGCCTGTAACCGGCCGCGAACCAAACTGGCGGCATCTTTTCGCCATTCGAAGCCACGACGCCTAGCATCATCACGGAGGCCGTGTGCTTGGTCGTAGGCACGTAGCGGACCTCGGAGACGTCCTAGCCGAAGCTTACCCCGCGGTCGTTCTGCTTGGTGATGACCGGATCGACTGTGAAAGTTTTTTCATCAGAAAAAATGAAAATTTGATTGCCATCACACTTTTAAGTCTTTGAATGCGATGATAGAGCTCCCAACATTGGTCTCCCATACGGTCGGTGAGCAGTCTTTTCCATTCATCAGAAGCTCTTGCCGCCCTCGTCCTTGACAGCCCTGGACACCGTGATGTTCTTCTTCGGAGCTCACTCAATTTTGAGCTACAGACACTTTCGAAGGCCTTTCTCACAGCTAAACGGTTGAAAACTTGAGGTCTACATGAACGAGGTTGATCTTTGAGGTCTTCTCCGTTCTTGAGCCTCTCTGAAATTCTGTGGACGGTCATCCGACTGACGTTGAACCGCTTGGGAATGTCGGACTTGTTTTGGCGCGCGCGCAGGAGAGCAGAGACCTCGATTCTTTTCACTCACTCCCATCTCGACGCACTTGTACACAATGGAAAAGAAGTTTTAATGACACGCGTTGGAAAAATAGAACTTTAAGTTTGTTTGACGGAACTTTTTCTATCACACAAGTATACCTCTTAAAAGATAACAAAAAGAGAAGTGTACCAGAACATTTGCAAAACCCGGTATCTTCGCGATTTTCTCGCTCTACAAAAACGCGACTGAAGCAGCGGAGCGCGTAATTGATAGTCTGAGGCATAACAGTTGATTCCGCTGCTTACGAGACCTTGAATTAATTCATTGCGACTAGTTCTGGTCCGGTTGCTACCATCTTACTCTAGTTGACAGCAGACCGGAATTTTTTCTAAGGGGCACCCGACCGAGGACCGTTCTCTGCTGAGTCATGTCCCATGCCCTTGCCAAATATCGAAGCAACGGTGCATGGAGGAGGGTTTGGGTCTTTATCGATGACTCCTTTGCCTCTGCAAAGTCTCCGTGCCTTAGGCATAGTGGGTTTAAATTTGGAGGCGACCACAAACCGACACAATAATCTATTAAGAGTCACGTTGACTTAGAATTCTCTAGTGTGCTCTAGAAATCTTTTGAGCGAACTAGAGTTGCGAAATGGAAACTTCAATTTTGTATTAACCAAGATATTTGTGGAATGAGCACTGAATACTTATTGCTATGTCATTCAATTCTCTTCCACTTCCAACAAACCCTTGCATACCCTGCCTCCAAATGTTGACATTATCAGCTCGCCTCCAGTGATCAGGAACTGATAACCAGGGATATCACCTCTATCATTCCTTCGTTATAGACCCCTTATCCCCCAAACATACCAATGACTTCAACGAGTCTCTCCGCTCTTTTTTACGGATCGTCTCCTGCTTTGATGGCCATGCCCTTCCAACTCCTTCTCTCGACGACGAAGTGTTCATTGGTACTCCGACCATATTTTGAATGCAAATAAACACACACCAGACTGAAAGGAGACTTCAGGATACGGAGACTAACCACGTTTACACCACCCTCCTGAAGTATCCCCATGGCACTCACAACCGCCGCATCCTTGTTGATAACAAGAACAATACACATACACTGTCCAAGGTTCTTGCTGGTCTCTCTTCTCATCTGAGGCATCCGTCTCTTTCTTTCATCACCCCTACCGAATTCTCAACTTTATTCTCCGACAAAATAGTTCATATCCATCTGGGGGTCCGTCTGCCTCTATGCCTCACCACGGTGACATCCCTCCGCCCCATAATCACTTCTCTCACCTAGGTGTCCGCTGAGGAAATAACTTTCCACCTTGTTTCTTTGAAAAAGGTCTCTTCTTCTTTAAACTCTTTCCCTCCACGTCTCAACTGTCAGTTTCCCCCTTACTTCATTAGTATCTTTAGCACATCCTGTCGTCTGGTGTGGCACCCTCTGATTTCAAACACGACGCTGTTCTCCCAAGCATCGAGAATCATAACGAAGGTAGCAAGCTACCGCTCAACCTCTCAGCTGCCGTCGTTCCTTTTGAAAGTTCTAGAATGGCTAATGGAACCCGTTTCTAGATCACATGGCTTCGTCTAGCTTTGAGGACACCTAGTTTAGTTTCAAGGTTGGACACGGCACTGAATCATCTCTCCTACATGTAGCTGAGAGCCTTTGTTGCACGGTTGATACTGGTCAGACTACCAAGTCTGTTACTTCTCGATCTCTCGGTAGCAAATGGTACTGCATTTAATAGGTTTCACTCAAATTTACCATCTCATTCTATTCATATCGGGAGTGATGTAGCTTGCGCGGCGGAGGTGCTCTTGGTCCACTTCTGTTTCGTACCTATTTGCCCGTTGGCATTCTTATGCATCGCTCTAGGTTAACATTTCATTTCTATTATGATGGCACAAATATATTTCTCCTCCTCCCCAGCATTTTTTCTTACATACAAGACTTAAACACTCTGCTACATAACTTCCTCACTGAGCTCATCTCTCCCTACCCATGAGAAGCGTCCGTTATAGATTTGCCCCCTTGCTCCTTGTAGTCGCCTACAATAATCATGCTTCCTAGATATTTGTTCTTAGAATGTAGAATTATCGGGTTAGTGTTATACGCTATTATTAATATAAGTATTGGGAAATTTGGAATACACAGCCACCGATTTCAAAGAAATGTTATGACTCCGCTTCTCTCTCCGCCCATTCAGGGCAAAGTACTGCCTAAAAACAATAAACATTGGAGCAACTAACAACGTCTGACAACCGCATATGAATTCGAACCTTATGGTGATTATTTCGAAATGGGGCGCTTCGCCTCATCCTACCCTTTAATGGTGGGTGGTGTACTTTCCACCCCTACTATTTTTAATCAGCTAGTAGTATACACAATTCGAAAGCTTAACATTAGGCTCGAATTGAAAGGCAATTGCCAGACGTCGTTAGGAGCTCTAAAGTTTTCATCGTTTTTATGCGGTGTTTCTTGACTTCAGCGATATAAGCCCCACCTTCTAATGCTATTTAAATAATATTTTCTTTAATATTGAGTAATATAAAATGTCTATCATATTTTGGTATTACTTCAGATTACGGGCGCACGGTAGATGGCGCTGTTAGTAGGCTACAATATATGGCTTATGACGTCAGACGGTAGCTTCAGATGTGACCAATCACGGCGTTATATTTTTTTGTTGTTTTGTAACCTTTATTCTGTATTATTTACTAAATATCTGCGCCTCTGCTCGTTTATAGATTTTTTAAGTTAGGTAAGGTTTCTTGATGTCTTTTATTGTTTTGTTTTCGTATCTTTTTTCGCTGCGAACGATAACAGCTTTTTACTGGCAACGTCGTAGCTATAAATAGGACCTGCTGCGCAAATGTTTCGGTTTCGTCATGCTCTAGTTGTGCTTCTTCGTTATTCGAATTCGGGTTTATTTTGCATGACCCCGAAAAACTTTTAGATTTTTTAGAAGCGCATAAACTAATAGAGAAAACTATTAAATGCCAGAAATGAAGTGCGAATTTAAATTTTTCAGAAAATTTAATGTTTCGTTGCGATAAAATATATGTAAACGAAAACTAAGCAACAGTGGTGCCGTTTCAAACAATTAGCGCGTAGGGGTACATTTTTCGCGGGGTCCCATTTAAGTTTAAAAGACATTGTTCAAATTTCATATTTTTTCGTAATTAATCGTTTCACGTAAGTAAGTATTGTTTGTCATTAGGATACCAGGATTTTTTCTGCCAGTAAAAAGCTGGGAACACTTCAGTTTCGGGGTGCACGGTAGGTGGCGCTGTTTATAGGCTACAATTTTGGGCTACAATATATGTCTTATGACGTCAAACGGTAGCGTCAGATGTGAACAATTACGGCGTTTTATTTTGTTTGTATATTAGTATATACTGGGGGGCTGATTGAAACTCAGGATCATGGCACGTAGGCGCCCCGCAGTGATATATCCCCCACGTGCAGTCCCCTTGAATTTACTGGGGGGGTTTTTTCTCCCCAACAGCTTTTTACTGGCAGAAAACCTAACCTAATAACAAACAATTCTTACTTTTATAGGTTTCTTGATTAGTTTATGCGCCTCTAGATAATCTAAAAGTTTTTCGCGATTATACAAAGTAAAGCCGAATTCGAATAACAAAGAAGCACATGGAGAACACGAAAACAATAACGAAAGAAAAACATTTGCAAAACGGGTCCTATTTATAAGCTACGACGTTGCCAGTAAGAAGCTGTTATCTTTCGCAGCAAACAAAAAATACGAAAACAAAACAAAAAACAATAAAAGACATCAAGAAACCTTACCTAACTTAGAAAAAAAACTATAAACGAGCAGAGGCGCAGATATTTAGTAAATAATAGACTAAAAGTTACAAATCCCCAAAACAACAAAAAAATATAACGCCGTGATTGGTCACATCTGACGCTATCGTAGGACGTCATAAGACATATATTGTAGCTTAAAAACAGCGCCACCTACCGTGCGCCCCTAAACTGAAGTGTTACCCATATTTCAATTAAAGAAAAATGAATTCCCTTCAAAATGATATATAATACAATATGATGTGATTCCAATTGACAGTGTAGCTCTGTATTCCAAATTTAGCTAAGTATTTTTTAAGCTTAGTTTGTATTTAGGATCGATATTAAAAACTACGTATCGGGATTTTTTTTTTAATATTTGCACTAAAAGTATAGAACTAATGCAGTAAACTATTTTACAAGGGTGTATTGAATACATATTCACTCCACTGTATAACCTAATCACCAACCTGCACCCACCAATTGTTATCCTCAGCATTCACCCAGCTATTTTTTGGTTTCTCGCCAAGTTTCAAAATAACTTCCTGTTTCGATTTGGATCATTCGGCTCCCTTTCAATGGTACATTCGCTGCTTTCTCACTTTGATAAATCACTCTCTTCCGTTCCGTTTTCGCCTCCGTGTAAGCACTCATTCCGTGATGTGCTCATCTGTAAACCTCTAACTTCTTCCACTTCATTAATCCATCTCTTTCTAGTGTTTTTTTAATGCTAACATAGCCTTTTCATTACACACTATGATATTCTTAGGTTTGTTCCACAGCTACTCTCCTGTTTTCAAGCATCCCCTCATATACACACGCTATCTATTCATTGACGTCTTTCTCACGTTTTCTAATCCACACATATTTAATCTTACAAAGCGCAATCAAGGTTTAGTTAAGGTCATGCTCAATCTTGCCACAGATTTCACATCAAACACGTCGCCCAGTATATTCCTCATCACAAACAGATCAATCATTGGGTCTTTTTATCGGAACTGCCCCGGCCATGAATTAAGCATTCGAGGCTAACGCGATGTTAAGGTTAACCTATGGCGTTCGAGGCTCGTTGTGTGAGTAAAACCTGTAGGTTAGGTTCGGTTTTAGAGCAAGAAACTGACGTAAACTCTTACAGAAAGTTTTTCCAATCAGTTATGGCTTCTGTCGACATTTTACGCTCTTTAACACTAAAACAGCAGTTGTTACCCTTTTGCAACATCCTTAAATGAAATAAACGATTGACTCAAAAGATCATTTTATTCTTTTAACCAAATTTCTTTTCGCAATTCAACACTGAAACTGCATTTGAGCTTATTACAGCGCCAACGGCAACGCGAATATAAGAAAAGAAGGAGACTGCAAAAGACCATTCATGGCCTACACTTGGCCATATATATTCGAGGCTATCGCGATAGCCTCGAACACCTAATTCGCTACCATATCTGTTCCGAAAAAGACCCCCCACCCCCCAATTCATTTTTTTTTTTACTTTCACCTTTTCTTCACTCAACTCATATGAAGTTATGCATATATCTGGTTAAAGAACGTGTTTGTCGGAAACAAGTTTCTCTCAGTACGTAAACATTCCCCGCTCTCCCGTGTTATTTAATCTCTCATCATGGGACCCATTCCTTGCCCCTACCACCATCAGACGAAACCAGTTCCTAATTCCATCTACCACTCATCCCAGAACCTATCCTTCTCAGCCTTACTTCTGGCACTCCATGGTGTAATTCTCTTCAAAATGTTGGCAGATGATTTCAAGAAACTTATAGAACGTTCTCCCCAAAAGTCGTTCTCTTATTTTGCACGTGTCAATATTTTATTTTGTTAGATTATTTAGTATAATTTCTTGAATATATGATTGTATCATATGAAATCTCCATAAAGTATATTAAATGCATGGCTTTATGTACCATGGAAATTTCACTTACTAATTTATGATATTTTGGAAAATATTTTAATAAAGGAAAATTGTTCTCTTATTTTGCTCGGTAGTGATGTGGGAAGTCAAGAATTTGCACGCACCGTCGACCGCGCCATGAATTTGGTTGTTGACAGGATTTTGTTTTCTTATTCTGCCAGTAGTAATTTAAGTGACAAAATGAAAACACTTTACTTCACCCCTATCCTGCGTTGGCACGTGTTGATATCATATTCAATAACCGATCAGAAAAAATTTTTGACTTTGGGCAAAACCAATTAGTGGACAAAATATGCTACAAGCCCCATTTTAAATGGGTCACACTAACAATCTAAAACTTAAAAAAAAAACACCAAACTAATCTTGTTTTAATGTGAATTTTGAGTTTTCTCTCATGTTGGGAACATCAAAGTTTTGGATCAGCAAATATTTTACTTGATTTCAAAGTGGCACCCCCCCCCCCAACCCGTATTGAATTGTTTGTTACCTTCTCGATGGACGGTTCACATATTTTACTGCATTGCATAAATAAGAGAAACAAATGAGGATTAAATACTTAAATCGCTACGATTCTCTTTTTTGGTTGATCCCACTTTGACATCCAACTCACCATTGGTGTGAAGGCAGAGTAATAAAGCTATGAGAGAGCAAATATGTTAATATGTGTTGGGAATGTGTGGAATTTCAGAGGTATGTAGCTATTCGCGTGGAGTTGAAATCTCTGGCAAGTTTGTCAATTCTGCTCCATTAGCGAATGTTGCCAATTCTCTTTCGAAATCCCATTTATCAGCTAAAAGCGCGCTCGCGCACCCCTGAGAGAAACGCTTACCTGCAATTTTTGAATGTGTCCGCAATGGCCACAATTATATGAAAGATAATCCTGCAGTGATTCTTGCAACAGGAGCTTTGAGTAGTCTTTAGAGCCATATTCTTCCAGCAGTTTTTTGTATTTACCTGCGAACAGCGGGTTAAGGTTTTTCCAAGCTTTTAACCTACCCATTATGGGAACTTTTTCACATAAGCAACGGCAGTAGATAAAAATTCGTGCTCGGGAGACTTTTTTTCACACGTTCTCTCCAACGGTTAACTCAGTGTAGGTGAACTAGAATTATTCACTGTCTATCACCGAATTATAGTGCGTGAAACACTATTGTAAATACATGAGTAACATTTTTCATGTTGAGGAGGGGGGAGGGGGCTTGAACGCAAAAGTGGATTTTGCGTCCAGACTTTTTAATCATAAATTTAAAGCTTTACAAATCTATTTCACAGGAAATCGAACATTCTTTTTTTTTTTAAATGTGGGCAATTCGCCGGTGTAATCCGTTCGGAACATACAGTAAAACGATGACTAATTTGTGAGTACAATGCATTAACAAGTTTCCGACGCAAATATCTCATTAGTTCATAAATAGATTAAACAAACAAAATTTCCATTTGAATCTTTTTTTCCACAATTAATCAACTATCCAAAGCATTAAAAAATCTTAATTTTACCTTACAAAAATACTTAATTTCAAAGAAGAGTCCAGAATAACATGCCGTAAAAATGAAGAAACTTGGCGGAAAGCGAAAGTAACACAACCACAACGAACGAGCACTCAACTAAGACTGGCGAAAAATGAAGAATTTTGAGTCGTTCCTGCTGAATTCCTTCTTGCCTTAAATTGTGTGTAGGATGTATTTTGTTTCATTCTTTTGTTGTCCAGCTTATTACTCATTCCCCTGCTCGATAAGGATATATTTCTTGCACCTTTGCTCTTTCAGACAACGTGGTTTCCAATGAGTTTCGTTTAGCAAGAATGTGCCCAGGACGGATTAAAACTCCCCACAAGAATTACAAGATCAAAATTTCTATAATCTTCTGCCAGTGCTCGCACAAATAGTTAAAAAAATCCAATTAGGGTTTTAAAATAAAACCTTCCTTTACCCACACCCTCAAGATCTCTATAGCTTTAAATAATTCCCACTTTGGTTACTCCGATTATGAATCATCCACACCACCTCCATAATTTCACCGCATTACCAACCTCTTTCAAACCTTTCTGCCAGAGTACATTACAAAAGGCAATTCATTATTTCGCTCCATCTTCCCTCACAAGAGAATTTGCCTTGACTTTCAGCGTATATTCGAGCCTGGCGAATCTGAGAGGCAGAAATAGGGGGCGCCGTATAAGCATCCTCTGGGTGTGTTCTTGACTCGAATCATTTGCCATATTTAGCAATTGGGCGCTTGACTAAAAACATGGTGGAGCTTGGCGATGTGATGGGAGTATTTTAGGTGTGTGTGAAAAGATATATATGGAGGGAAATGGGAGTGATCCAGTGTTAAATTTGGATGTATTTAAATGGATGTTGATGAGGTCCAGGTGCAATGTTTAGCTGTGTGACGAAGGGCGATGGCAGTGAGTGATGCAGTGTGTGATCTGGGTGTATCTTTAGTGGATGTTGATGTGGTTTAGGTGTGATGATGGGGAGTGAGAATGATTCTGTATCAAATTTGGATGCGTCTTTAGTGTAAGTGTATGAAATGCAGCGTAATATTTGGTTCCGTAATGGGAGTATATTAAGTGTATGTTGGGCCATATATGAAGGGGTTGGAGTAATGTAGTGTTAAATTTCGATGTATTTTACTATATTTTGATGTAATGGAGGAAAAACAGCAATAAATAAGAAATTTTACTTTATTGTTATGATCAGTGGTGGACCGGACCGACTCCAGAGGGACCGGGTTCTTGGACCATCTATGAAGATCATGACAGGTAAAAATGTTCATAGTTTACTCGAGGCGAAATGAAAGATGGCAGTGCATGTTTCAAACATTTCCGACACTTTCCCGGTCACGGTCCTCATAACTGGACCGAACTCCAGAATTCCGATCCATTTTGAACTCGGTTCTACACATTAATGACGTTATCGATGAAAATTAATAAAAAAAATTGTCATAACACCCAATAATGGTACCGCCTGTTACTGTAATTCCTGCTCGAGGAGATGTAAGTATAAAGGGGGGACCAGTAAGACCTTAAGGCACTACATAAGGAGAAGCTGTAAGACCTTAAAGCATTACAAAAGGAGATACTGTAAGGCCTTACATAAGGAGAAGCTGTAAGGCCTTAAGGAATTACATATGGGGAAGCTGTAAAGATTTATAACCAATACTCAAATCTTACAGCCCCTCTGCTTTAGCAATCTTTCAAACATCGATTTACCTTAATTTCGTGGCAAAATTTACTCAATAGGCACAAAATCTACCATAAATCTACTAAAAATCTACACAAAATCTACCCCAAATCTTGGAGAGTCTCTCATAATGTTTACACTGTCTACCCTAAAATGTAGGCAAAATCTATCCCACATCTTTGCAAATCTAAACGAAATCTACCCCAATATATGCCCCAATAACCTGAAATGTACTAAAAATCTAGGCGAAATCTACTCCAATCTATGTGGGCTGAAATCTACACTCAAATCTACGCACAAATCTACCTTAGATTTACTCAAAATCTAACAATAAGTTTACCTTATAGCGAATCTGAACTGTCTACCTGAAATCTAAGCAAAATCCACCTCATTATCCCTCATAAATATTCCTAGTGTTAAATTATCTACTTAAAACTAAGAAGCGAAAACCAACGAGAGCATCGGCGCCAGTTTGAGAAGAGAAGGTCGCGGAGAAAGTGGCGAGGTGAAATGTATGGAAGGAACATCGAGTTCTTGACAGATAATAGTTAACTTAGGTTAAGTTGAAGTGTGTGAACGAAAAACTTGAGTTGAAGTGTGCGAAAGAAGACCTGAGTTGAAGTGTGCGAAAGAAGACCTGAGATGAAGTGCGTGAAAGAAGACCTGAGGTGAAGTGCGTGAAAGAAGACCTGATTTAAAGTGTGTGAAAGAAGACCTGAGTTGAAGTGTGTCAAAGAAGACCTGAGTTGAAGTGTGCGAAAGAAGACCTGAGTTGAAGTATGCAAAAGAAGACCTGAGTTGAAGTGTGCGAAAGAAGACCTGAGTTGAAGTGTGTGAAAGAAGACCTCAGTTGAAGTGTGTGAAAGAAGACCTCAGTTGAAGTGTGTGACAGAAGACCTCAGTTTATCTGCTTTAGTACTTTTCGCTTGTCCAGCAGGGAAGTACATCTTCAAATGGATCTGTATGTCCAGTTTATTATCTTCAGTATGTCTAAACGAGTCAGACCATGTAAAAAGTACTTGTGTAAATATGTTTAGAACTCGGTCGGGCAAAATTATACACATCATTTCGTTTTATGAAAAAGGGTACAGCAATTAAAGATAATAATAATAATATTGATAATGATACTAATAATAAGTAATAATTATCATAATATTATTGCTGATAATGATACTACTAATAGTAAATAATAATAATAGTAATAATATTGATAATAATAATACTAATAAATAATAATAATAATAGCCATTATTTTAAACTCAAACTGGCGGAAACCTCCTCGAATAGAGCGTAATATTTTAGCGATTTCCAACTTTCGTTGTAATTAACCATCTTTCGACTACTGCGGCCAATGACGTCATATTCACCAGGCGGTGCTAGTATCGCGCGGGTCGTTTGTACTGTTTTGATTCTGGGTCTAAAGTGGTACAGGATAGGTTCTCGCGACTGACTTTTGTGTGGCCCTCTAACCTATTTTCTCCTGTCAACCTTCTCGTGTGGTAGGAATATTATGTGCAGGTTTCATGTGGCAGAAAATAATTATCAATTTTTGTCATTCAAAGAATTTAATTGAAGGGAGCGTATAAATATGTCCATTTTTGCGGAGTATGTGGTAATCGTGCGTGTTGTTATTTGGAATGGAAATTGCCTGTTTTCTTTCTCGCTTGAAAAGGCATCTACCATTGCTATATGGTCAACTCTGGTTCCTATATTTTCTTCCATCTTTTCGATTCTCTTTCCAATTTCGTAGTGTGCCATCAAGTTTCTGGCAAGGTTGTGGTCTCCCGTCTTGTTTTTGGTTAAGTTTTTGGTCCCGTGTACAGTTTCCAGGTAAGTTTGCGGTCTCCTCTTTAGTTTCTGGTCAATATTGCAGTCAAACTTATAGCTAAGTGTAGGTTAAGTTAGATCGTTAGATCAAAGAACATCGCAAATAACTTTACCTTAACCTAACCGACACTTAACAAGAAACTAGACGGGAAACTACATACTTAAATTCCACCGACTTTACTTTACAACCTTCCTCTCTTTTACATCTTTTTCGGACCAAATTAAAAAAAGAAATTATCTACAATCCTTGTAGGTTTCATTTTTGTAGTGATTTAGTTTTCTTTCATGACTTTATTACCTTTTACACTCCACGTTCTCCGCCGTTAACCGATCCCTTCCTTCCATCAAGTCAATCAACTTAACAGTCGTACTAAATAGTAGAATTACTCGCTAGAGCGACGATGGGAATTGATCAGGAGCGTAGTCTTGGAGGAAAAAAAAATGTCCAGAAGACAAAATATCCAAGCCAGACATCACAATTTTGAAAAAACAAGATCTATTATACCTAATTCAAGCTTTTTATTAACTTCCATTTATATCCTTCATGAGAGGCTTGGCATAAATCCATTTGTTTTCAGGTAATTTGCCGTTTCTGGGCAGGTACTAAAGCGCACGAGACATTCCTGCTCGCCCACCATAAACCAGAAAATCTTTGTGAAAAAAATTTAACTTCAAAATTTATAATCTTAAAAAAGTTTAATTTTTAAAACGGTAGAAATAGAAATTGCATGTCTGGCACTTCGCCATATGTAAACACGACTGTGTGCGCAGACGTGTACATTATGCAAATAATCTAGTCATGAAGGATTATCTGTATGTGCACGTTTCCTTAGTATAGTTCTTCAGCAAGGACTAAGTTAAGCATACAAGATAGCAGCATTATATAGAGGATTCTATACAAAGTTTTGTCCGGTGAATACACGTAGATATTTTGGTAATGATGAGGTTTCCATAGCTACGGAATTTCGGTTGATTTGTATAACACTGTGAGGAAGCTATGTGGTTTCTATGGTACCGGAAATTTGGTTGATTTTCATATCTTTGTACGGGAGCTATGTGGTCTCTATATGATGAGGTTGCCATAGCTATAGAATTTCGTTTGGTTTGTATAACGCTGTGCGGAAGCTATGTGGTTTCTATGACACCGGGAATTCGGTTGATGTATTAAAACGGTATGCGTGAGTTTGGTAGGCCCTCCCTATATGGATTTCTGCGGATTCTCGATTTGTTCAAACTGTATTGACTCAATCGGTCATCAAAATACACCTGACCTAGTCGGTTCCTCCTTCCCTATTCAAATCCTAGCCATAACTTACCCCTCTACAGCTATTTCTAACCACTTTCTCATCCAGTTTTGTTTCTTTCTATTCCTTGCAACTAACCTTCTCACACACACACACACACACACACACACACACACACACACACACACACACACACACTGTTACCAAGCCTTAAACTCGTCGGTTCCCTTCAGTTAACCAAGATCAGATGACAAGGAACTTCTCCTTCCTCCGTTAGACTCTACCATTGCCTCTACTGACCTCAACATGGTGCTGCGCTCTTTTTCCCGGATCTTCTCCTCATGCCTCAATGCCCATGCCACTCCCTGTTCTCACTACCTACACCCAGCCACTAGCTTCGGGCTGCCCCTGTTCCTTGTGGTGAGACAAAAACGCTCCTCTCTTGCCATTCACTCATACACTACAACCTTACAGTCCGTCCTCGACGCTTACACCCGCCATATCCACGTAGAAAACAAAAACAAGCCACACTTTGTTCAAGCTTCTCGCTAATCTCTCCCCCCTCTGAAACTGCAGCCATTTGCCCTCTTCCCTGATCAAATTCCTTCTTTCTTCTGTGACAAGATGGTCCATGTCTGCTCCGGGATACCCTCTTCCTTTATCCCTCGCCACCGGGTAACTTTCCTCCTTCACCAGAACTAATTTGTCCTGCTCCATTGCCCACTGGGGAATTAATTTCCCTCCTCAATTCGAAAAGAACCTGGTCTCTCCTAGAGCCCTCACACTCCACTTCTTTACCGACAGTTCTTTCCCTGTTCTTCTCCTTAAATATTTTTAATATATCCCTCTCGTTTGGAATACTAAGAAGTAAACATGGAACACGCTGATCACCTCCACCCTAAAAGAACCGAACCTGAGCCCCCAACGAGCCTGTGGGCTACCGCCTAATCTATCCACTTCAATTCCTCTTAAAAGTCCTTGAATTGCTGGTGTCAGTGCTGATTCTAGATCGCCTGTCCTCCTCTTACGTTGACGATATGTTTCAGCTTGGTTTCAAGGCTGAATACAACACTAAATCAGCTCTCATACATGTAACAGCCTTCATCTGGGGCTGACGGTGGTCAGGCTTCCATCCTGGTACTTATGGACTTCTCTGCGCCATTTGGCAATGTTGACCACATTCTTCTTCTTGACCGTCTTCCTCAATTCATGGAGATCGCTGGATCTGCCCTTACCTGGATCCGCTCGTATCTTTCATCTCATTCAATTTATTTATATTGGAAATTATGAATAAAGGGTGGTGGAGGGGCGCTTTGGTGTTTCGCAAGGGTCAGTTCTTAGGCCCGCATCTATTCACATCCATCTTCTTCTTTTTTGTATTCCTATGTGTCGTCATGATCTATCATCTCAATTCTACGCTGATGACGCGCAAATCTCTACTTTTCCCCACCCTAGTTTGTTATGACTTAGGAACCTACTATACGCTTAGATTATTATCACTCAATGGCTCTCGGACAACTTTCTGAACATAATCATGACAAAACAAACATATTACTATTTGGCACTCATGCTGATGCGGGTCGCTGCAAAACAAGTGCCACCTATCCTGAACTTAATGTTTCCCATCCCCTCTTTTCTGACACAGTACAAACTTTGTCGTCACCTTTGATATTTATGTCTCAAAATTCACGTTGCTAATGTCCGTTATTCTCTCTCTACCCCCTCCGCATTCTTAGGCACATACTCCACCCACCGTTGATCACAACAGCCGCATCCGCTCCCACGTTTATTACAACAGCCGCATCCGCTCCCACGTTGATCACAACAGCCACAGCCGCTCTCACGTTGACCACAACAGCCGCAGCCGCTCTCACGTTGTTCCCAACAGCGGCATCCGCTCCCATGTTGATCACAACAGCCGCAGCCGCTCTCACGTTGACCACAACAGCCGCATCCGCTCTTACGTTGATCACAACAGCTGCAGCCGCTTTCACGTTGATCACAATAGCCGCAGCCGCTCTCACATTGCTCCCAACAGCCGCATCCGCTCCTACTCTGACTACAACACTTTTGAGTTTGCCCTTCGCGCCTTCGTTCCCTCGCGCCGGAGAACTCTCGTTCCACTTGGTCCCTCGCGGTCCGCACTGATTGCCCATTCGATACAGAATCACCTTCAAGGTCCTTCTTCTTGCATATATGACCTTAAATGGCGCCGATCTCCCTTATCCTTTCTCCTCACTGAGTCTATTCCAATCTCTCAGAACCCTACGCTCTGGTTTTGCTTCCTTACTAATTGGCACTCCTCTCTGCAGCATGGTTGATTGCGCTTTTCCTCCCTCCCATGCAATCCTGGATTGGGACCACCCTCCTTGAATGTATCCAAGGTGAGTAAAAATTGCACTAGAACTTCCACTTCCTATTTTTTGTATGGACCCGTAGTACAAGGGCTGCTATAAATTTCCCACATCATGCAACAGCCTCACTCCACTCTAAACCCGGTGCCTCAGGACCACCTCACAGAAAGCGCGGCCCCACTTGATTGTGGTAACGTTGGCAGCCCTTCAGCTGTAGGATCAAATACTTTCGCCAGTGTTGTAATTAAGAAAGCAAATTAAATAATTTAAATTACTTAAGTCTCCCGCAGGTATAAAATGAAGGATGGCAATATTATGAATTTAAGAGAAGCGGTTAAGATGATTCTTAATTATTCATAATTTAGTCTGGAAAATATCCCTAAAAGTAGTGTACATAAGAGTAGACAGCAATTAGTAGCATAATACTTGTGGATGGATGGGGGGTATATAATAGTAGAGAGAAATCAAATCACTGCATGTCTTTGTAGCATAGCATTCGGGGCGGTGTTTATAATAGTAGAATGTAAATCGAAACAATTGTGTTGGCAGAATTATAGCATTGGAATGGGAGAAAGGTATGGTAGTACAGAGTAAATTGAGTCATCACCTATAAAAAGTGAAGAAGACGGGTTTTTTTATTGCAGGTTAATTCATTCCTAAATAGTAATGCAATTGTGCAATTGATTTGAAAGTTGATTTCCGGAATCATCGTATCAAAGATTAGAGTCGGGGAATTGCCTTGGAAATGTATTAATGTACAAAATTACACCTTTTACTTAAAATGTGCAAAACTCGGTTTTATTGAATATTTTTGTTGATTTACCTCAACTCAACATAAATCTGGTGGGTTCATAAATTACTTTCTATACAATCGGATATTCAATTATTGCTTACCCCATTTTCTTTCATCCACTGCAATATGCCAAGCTTAAAATAAATGAATAATTAATACTAAGTTTAACCATGATTTTATCTTATAAAATTACTCAGATATGGCATACTCTGCCCTCGCAAGTCGTTAAAAGCACCACAGTCGATATTTAAAAGGAGAATCGATAATTATGGCTTATAAAATTAATTTTTATAAAATTAATAATAAATTAATATATCCATTGTCGTGGTATGACCGGGTGTACGCCGTTATACGCACACTGGCCTACTGGCCGACCGAAATTAAAGCTCCACCTGGGGATGGCTTTATGAGTGCTTTAAATACACAGATGCTAGGCCAAGGAATATTCAAACACGGCTACAAAAATATACTTTAATAGGACTAAAGTTTACATATACATATAGGGAAAGTTAAGTGGCAATGCAATTAAATATTGACGGTTCACTGCTAAGATGATTAACACTATCAATTAAGTTTGAACCGAGGGATAATTAATTAAGTAAGGATTTTACAATTATGCAAATTCTATAGCAAACAGGATCCTTGAGGTTCGACGCGGTAAAGGTGGGAGGAGCGTGACGAAGCGGGGGTTAGATCCCTTTTACCTTGACGTGTGTCAAGTATGATCAGGCAGGTAAGTTCGACCTTGAACTTGTGGGCGTCTCACGGGACGCTCAATTCAACTTCGGGAAACTGAAGTTGGGGGCCTCTTATCCTTATAGGCAAACGGAGGGTGCTTCGGGGATGGCTTTTCCGATCCTAAAAATCTGAAGACGTAGTGAGAAGGGTTGAAGCGCGCCTAACTATCTCCACGAAAAACACTGAACGACGACTAGCTCTTCCTTGGCTCTTCGACAATGACTCAATCTGCCTATGAACTTTGAAGTGTCGAATATATACTCCGAAATTATCTAGACGGGGAGAGAGATTCATCGCCAACAGACTTCCTTAATTGCCTTGGGTCGCGATAATGTTCCATAGCGCGAAGTCGCGATGTCCATTTAATGGTCTTTCCATTGTTCTAATTTCCGCAGTATATAGGGCAGACAAATTTAGAGCGGCAACGGCGAACTGGGGAAGTCAGGGGAGAGGGGATTCCTTCTCTCTCTCCTTATTCTTTCACATCCATTTATATCTTTTGTCCACTCTAATCTTCTCTCTTCCCTTCCCTTCTTTTATTGGACCTGCCTTGAGGGTATCATTGGATATTAGCTGGTCCATAACTCTTTTATAAGGTGCACCATAGATTGAGCGAAAAAACTTACACATGTGTACATGCAAAATGGACATATAAAAGTCTAAAAATTCACCTGTTAATGACAGGTTAATTTGTGATTAGGTTTCTCTCCTTTTTCTTGGGAGAATTTTGAAAGGTCCGACCATCAGCAGGTACAATGGTCGCGGCTTTTAGTCCAAGCCTGCGAGGATCCCTCAGTCTGAGATTAGAAATAGGATCTTCTAAAATAACGGCCAATCTCAGAGGTTTAAATTGGACTCGGGGTTTTCCAATTAATCGCTAAAATGGAATCCAACGATTCCATTTCTATCCGCTAGATCGACCGAAGGAGGTGGAGTAGGGGTGGGGGGGGGGGCTAGGAGTCCTCTTTCATCGGACCATTTCCATAAAAAAACCGGTATCTTCCATACACGCCAACATATAAATTAGTATGTGGCACAACGAGAAATTTGATCGCTGAACATTAATAGAAAAGCAGTTTCGGGGGTATTCGAAGAGTGGTTTGTGTATAGGTTGGCATTTCAGCCCTTGAGCATGCGTGTTTATAGTATAGTGTGTACGTGTCAGAGTCTTCGTCACTTAATTATGAGTCTTTGTATGTTAGTGTGTGAAACATGATAGACGTGCCAACTGCTGGCATTTCAGTCCTGGGTCTATATATTTTATATTACAAATGAAAGACATATCGATAATTATTGAAATATGCGAAGATGCAACAGAAAGAGTTCTTAATGTGTTTGAAATGTGGTGTATGAAAATAAGCCCATTAAATACACAATCTCTAATTATGAATCTCTAATCTCTTATCCACCTTTTTGTTGCTGTTAATATTGCCTTAAATATTAATGATTATTTTATTATTCTTGGCGTTGCATTTCCATCTAAACTCATTTTTGAACAGCATCTACATTCTCTTGTTTCGACAATCTCACAGAAAGTTGGTATTTGGCGCAAATGTTTATAAATCTTTTAATGATTTGGACATCTTTGTGAATTGTTCTGATTTCTTTATTCTTCAATGTCTTGAATACTGTCCACTTGGTTGACCATCTGCCGCATTGTCATGTCAAACTTCTTGCCAGGAATCTATTCATTATTATATCAACTTTGAAAATAGATATTTGTCTTTGTTGTAAACTTATATAAGATTTTTCCACAACAATCATCGCCCACTTAATTCTTTTCAGGATGATTTATACCATTCTGTGCATGGTACTAGGCAGCTAGTGGTAAGAGTTGTATCTTCTTACCGGTTAAATTTAATTCTAATTATTATTAACGGTTTTTTATGAACTGTTTGGACTAAATGGTGAAATTAAACTTACTAACCATATTGTTGAAATTGGTAAGTTCAAAGTTAAATATCTTTTATTTTTTTTAGTTTGCCTTATATTTTCTGTTTTTAAAATATTGCATAAGCCTTAGTTTTTTAATGTTTCTTGTTCAATTTTTTCTTATCAGGGTTGCTTTCACTTCTGGTTCCTTATCGTTCGTTGTCATTTGACATTTCCAATATTATGGCAACTTGTCAACTAATAATAATGATAGTAAAGGTCACAAAGCAACGCTGAAAATTCAAAATTCTTACATCTTTATTCCCAAACTACTCGTAAGAGGTCTTGTGCCGATAATTGAAGTATCTAATTAATGAGTCGTTTCGAGTAGTTTTGATATTGAGAAAATATTCATTTGGGACTTAGGAAAATAGGTAACTCTAAGTTGGCTAAATAACCAAGTGGCAACCCAAGGCGAGAAATAATCTCAGTTCACACGTGGGCCATCATTCTCATGTGTTACGCGTAGCCATACAAATAAACCCTCTCAACCTTGAATGAGCGTTTGTCCTTAGAAAAGGCCATGATAGGTAAATGAGTTGTGGTTTAAAACATGTACTGAAATAAAGAATATAAAATGAACTGAAATCCAAATTACTTGAAAAAAAGGGCTCATTTACGAAAGATTGAGCCCGTTTTTTTTCCGAAGGGTCGATCTGTGCTGTCTCGGCAGACCTCAATCTACAAACTATAGTAAAAAAAATCTTTGTGTTTTCGTTAAGCAAACTATTGAACACCACTACAGGGGTTTTCATTTTCAAATAGTGACAGGAACATTATAAAAAAAACTAATAAGGGAATTTCTGCCCCCCTAAAAAAAATTGAAAAGAGAATTTTAAAAGGGTGCAATTAAGGGAATTGAACCTAAGTATAAATTAGGTAGTCATACTTGTGTGCCGATACCTCTTGGTCTAAAAGAGACCGGTAGGGGAGGCAACAACTCTGCTTAATTTGGCCCTGTTCCCAAAGAAAGGTCCTCTGGTAAGGATACACGCACAAGTCCAAGCAAGAACCTCAGCCCTCCTGGGGCGGAGAAAATACTTCGTGTATAACAAAAATAAGATAAGGAGAAAACTTTTGAAACCTTTACTTAATTTAGGGTCAACCAGAATGCCATCATAAATAGACCGATTATCACCCTATTTTCGCAACTTATTGCTTACTTTATAAAAATAATCAAATATATTGTACTCAAACCGAAAAAAATAAGCCTTCCCGTTCATTATAATGGCAAATTTAAGCTGTTTATTAATATTTTTTCAGCTGAATTTGGAGCGGAGTTGGGATTTATTTTTAGTCCCTCTTCGAAATAAACCGAAAAAGAAAATGGGAAGTTCCTTTCTCACCATCGCAACAGCATAAGAGAATTGGAGTGTAATTTCATCTGGACCAGAAGGTATATTAAGTTTCGGGACAACATAAGACAAACTGACATGTGAAAGGCGAAGTAGAGGAACAAGAGCTATAAACTTAAAACGTAAATGGTGAGAAAAGGTACCCTCCCCCTTACTTTTCAATCTTTCACCGCTATTTGTAATAACACTCAACATAATTTTATAATCCCATAACAAAAATATAACCAATAAAACCACACAAATCAGTACTAAAATCAAGGACAAAAATACATGGGAAAACCGCTAATCCTTAATATTGAGAAAATTGGTGAACGAACCCCATTGGCTGTTTTAACCAATGCTGTAGCTGACATCTTAAGGAAGGATGGGAGGGGGATGTTTATGTATTAAATGCTGCGAACTTCACCCTTAATTTTCTAGCTCTTAGGTACGACATCAAACACACTTTGAAATTATTCGTGTACCTTAAGTTGTCTAATTCGCTTTCAATGTGATACTGGACGGCGAAATGGACTTTTTATTCGGGTCGAGAACAACCTTATTTTATAGAGACGGTGGACTGTTTAACATTCAAATTTGAGATGCTTCAATGACTACGAAAGACCACATTTTAGGAAGCTCACGTGAGCGACTGAAAAACATCTCATTTTGAGATAGCCTGAGAGAGTGCGGATAATGATACTATTTTGATATAGTCTGAGTGGGCGTAGAAAATCCCATTTTAAGTTAGCTTAAGTATTGAATCTTTTTTGTAGTCCTGACGAAAATAGGGAGGGAAATGAAAAAGGGGAAAGAGAGGGTGAGGAAGGGATATAGAGGGGGGAGGGAGAAAGGAAAGGGAGAGAGAGAGATGGGGGAGGAGCGAGAGAGAGATTGAGGGGGGGGGAGGAGTGGGAAAGGAAGGGAGAGAGAGGGAGAGGTAGGGAGAGAGAGAGAGCTCACTAACGGGTAAATTTTATAAAAGACATCACTTTTAATGTGCCCGTATATACTCGGGCAAACTATTTAGAGTCAGGCACTCGTTTCCAGAGTATATACGGGCAAATTCGTAGTTAAATGTATCAATTTCTTAATATTAAAATATTAAGACGATTACCCACTAGAGTGAATATCTTTGGAGAAGTAAAATTAAACATATAATTCATGGGTTTGAATGATGAAAAGAGATTAAAGGTGTATTACACAATTAATGCTAGGAAGACAATGTGTAAAAGATACGAGAAAAATATGTTTCTAGACATGTAGACGATGATTTGGCTTCTACCTTTTAAAGTTTTAACACCTAAGCAATAAATCTCACAGCGAAATTAAGGGAGAGGGAGATAGATAGAACACAAGTAGTGATAATAATTAATAAAGAATAACAGTGTGTATACATTCATTTTCCCCGTGTACAGTTTGTATCGATTTATCTGAAACCCCCTTTTATAGGATCCATCTACATAGCCGAGTAGGATTAAATGTGCTCATTTGTAGATGTTTAGGTGTAAATAAGAACAAGATCAACAAACCTAAGTCGCGTGCTCTCAATTATTTCAATAATTTTGAAGAAAAAAAATAACAAACGTATTATCATTTAACAAACATATCATCTGCCTTTAAGACCTTCAAAACTTTCAAAAACTCATTGAAAAGTAAAATGGTTACGAACCGACATTAACATAAGAGTCGTGCGATATTAACATAAGAGTCGTGCGCACCCGCCTAAAAAAGAGTATGTATGAAAGATAAGCTTAACAAATGAATGGATTTTTAAAATCTGAAGTTAATTTAGTTTTAATTAAAGTAATAATAAAAAATGAAACTTTATATAAATTATTAATAAAATAAAAGGTGACCTATTATAAAAAAAAACCAATGAACGTCTAAGTTGTTTATGTTTGTTCAAGAATATTCGAATTTATGGAGAACGTTGCTAAATTTAGCAACTTCCTTCAAACTCATAATCAAAATGTTTTAACATCAATTAATACTAGATATTCGTCATCGTTATTTGGTCTTCTAAGATATTTTAGGTCAATCATTTATTATATTTTGTAATTCTAAATACGCCTCGCATTTTTATTTTAATTCGAGCAAAATTTATCTTGACCAAACTCAATCTACATTAAAAACTCCGGGAAAATGCAAAACAATCTACAGGATTATAAAATATGTTTTTCACCGGTGCATAAATGCAAATATGCTTGTAATTATGAGGTCTATAACCTAGGCATTGCAAATATGGAGTTTCTATCGTGGAAGATTAATTATGTTTGTTGTGCTTTAAGAAATCTTATTTATCTGACCAAACCTTGTTTATACGAGTAATGTATGTAGATACAACCTACTTTTAAGTACATTTAGGAATTTATGCGCCATAAGTGTAAGTTTTTCACCAGAGTTGGTGGAAATAGGTTTTTTCGAGATCTAGAAAGAGAAAATGAATGTGAATATGATGAAAGTTGCAATGATATTAGGAATGTTTAGATTCTAGTATCAGAATTAATAACGAAATTAATTCTCCAAATTACCATTTAGTGAAGTGTTGTAGTAGATAAGTGGACATCTTTCAAAGTTGAGGACATTCTGTACTACAAATGTACTACAGATAAATATATACGTCAATGGCACTTTTAAATTCAGGTTTATATTTAGAGAAGATACATCTACTGTTTTTTGTTATTGTTTTATTTTTTTGGGGGGGAGGGGGGCGTATTTGGTTGTAAATAAGAGATGACAATGATTAGAAAGCTGCATTTTGATACACGATAATCCCCCGAACGATGTAACACATCATGTTTCGTCCTAATTTACTGCATCTTCAACTTAATCCAAGTTCTATTGACTCGGTCCATACGTTAAAACGTCTTCCGATATTGATTAAACTCGATTACCTATTGAAACCGCGTTCGTAGCCTACTAAGTCGTATATCTTCGTTTTGTATAGCCTGTAAAGAGGCAATCGAGGACAAAATTCCTTCGTTTTTTAATTTAAATCATCAGTTATAGCTATGCATAGAAAATAATTATTATTTAGCATCGAAAAAATTCCCCGGATTCTTTTAACAAAAATGAGGGCTGTGTTTGCCTAGCCCTGAAAGAGCCGGTAGGCAAGGTTTAGGCCTTGCCAAAATTGAACGTACCTATTCTTCAAAACATCTCTGCCCTTTGTAATTAGCTTGAATAAAAAAACAAAAAAACATAGCGCGCTGTATGTAACACTTATTTATGCAAACATGTGTGCGCATGCTTATGTGGAGCGTTGTATCGTGCGCAAAGGCAATTTGCACATACTAACCCATACACAAGCAAAGATAAAAGGGATGAGGAAGACACGCGCATATTATTATCATGTACGCTTAAGCTCAAATAAATGTTATATTAACGTTATGCAAAATTGTAGACACGGCTGTAATTAAAGGCTGCTGTAAACTGTAAATTGTAATTTGCAACCTCTGCATTGACGAAATAATTACTTTTTAACAATGAACACAGTCCATAAATCCACTCTACTTACACAAAATTAAGTTCTAAGGATATATATATATATATATATATATATATATATATATATATATATATATATATATATATATATATATATATATATATATATATATATATATATATATATATATACCACCGAAAGAAACAATAAAAGGCGGATTAGAGTTAGTACTTTCGTCTATTCGACATTTTCAAACTCAATGGTAAGAAAAATAAGACACCCATATTTATACTAAGTACGTTACCCTATAGCATTAAAATGTTGACCTCATAGGGTAACGTGCTTAGTATAAATACTGGCTGTCTTATTTTACTTACCATTGAGTTTGAAAATGTCGAATAGATGAAAGTACTAACTCCAATCCGCCTTTTATTCAGTTTCCTTCCGTAGTACATATTTATAGTTATCACGCGCTAACTTTCGGGATATTTCCCATATATATATATATATATATATATATATATATATATATATATATATATATATATATATATATATATATAGTCTTTTTTTTACATGTCCTACTTTTGAAGTTTAATAAAATCAAGAATAATTTTTTTATCATAATGAAACTTTCTGAGGTTGTTGATAATAGTTGTAAGTGTTCGCTCATATAATGGCTAATTGATTCCTTTATTTTTGTAGAGGTTATGATAGTTTTAGTGAAGCATTGATTTTCAACATATTTTCGCTGAACTTTCAGATATTTATCGACTATTAAAACCAACTTTATTTTGACTAATTTTATTTGCTTAAAATTAACAAAAAAAGGACTAATAATCAGTTTGCATAATTAGCATAATAACTTAGTTTAGTTGAAGATTCTTCTTTTCAAATGCTGACCATTCTACTCATAACATTCATTTACTTGTGACGAACTTGTTCTCATCACCTTTTTCAAAAGTTCTTCATCGATGTTATTAATTTCTTCAGCGATATTATTTTTTAGTTGTTGGATACTTCTCGAATTATTACGGTAAAAACGATCTTTTAAATATCCCCCTAAAAATTTCCAAAGGTGTTAGATTGGGGGATCTTGGAGGTCACTTAAATTCTCGTAAAATAAAAAATGTAGAATCAATACTAATAGGAGAAATTCCCAATTTTAATCTCTCGGATGGTCAATTTAAATCTAGCTCCTATTCCCGGAACCTGATCGTAGTTTAGTTAATTATCTTAGAACCACACCCCCTGATTGAAGACCCCTTTTCTCCGTTTTTTTCCTTCTTTTGTTGGGATTTTGAGATATTTATTAACTTGTGTTATTCATTCCATTTACAGTATATGACTGAAGAGGGTATGGTAAACTTCATACCGAAACTAATTTCGTAAATCAATTCTATGCTCCTATACAGTAGTTTCACTTTCATATACTATAATTCGCTATTAAGTTCTTTCAATTATATATATATATATATATATATATATATATATATATATATATATATATATATATATATATATATATATATATATATATATATATATATATATAGGTATATACATATATAAATAGAGAGAGAGATCTGAACGTTTTGTACATCGACTGTGTACATCATCAACAGTTTACAAGGCACATGGAACTTTATGTAATAAATACATTATAGCCATGAGAAAACAAAGTGGTGAATAGTAAAAACTTTATAAGGACAATAGTGAAATTTGACAATGCAAAGGTTTACAACACATTCATGTAAATACATATAAATAGGTTACATCAAAATAATGTATCATTAAAAACTAATCCTTATTTGTTTCCGAATATCTAGAATATTCCAAACTAAAGCGAGGTTTCTTTCGTCATTGTGTAAAGCTCCTGAATCATTTCTTACAAGATTTTTAGCACTTAATACAAAAAAAAGAAATAATAATAATTTCTTACAAGATAGTCTTACAGTCGATATTTTCATCATGGAGAAAAACAAACAAATCGGTTATTTAGCGTTGGTTCTCTGAATTTGAAGACAGGATGGGGATTCCAACAAGACAATGACCCCAGACATGTTTCGGAATGGCCAAATAAATCTCTTTACTTGAATCCCATCGAAAATCTGTGGAAGGAATTGAAACTCGTGGTCCAGAAACGAGATCCACGTAACGGATATGATTTGAAGAAATTATGTTTGGAGGAATGGAACCAAATCAGCCCAAGCACTTGAGGAATGATTGGAGGAGACTACTCAAATCGCCAGTAAGCCGTAATGGACAACAGGGGTTATGTTATGCAAACAAGTACTAAATCATGTTTATATGAATGTATTGTAAACTTTTGCGTTGTCAAAATTTACTATTGTCCTTATAAAGTTTTTTATGTTTACCATTTTGTTTATCTCATCGCTATAATGTATTTATTACAAAGTTTCACGTGCCTTGTAAATTTCCGGCGTTAACTAAAACTATGTAAATTTGCATTTCTAAGTTCTAAGTGTGTTGTAAACTTTTGAGGCCCACTGTATATATATATATATATATATATATATATATATGAGAAACTCACAGAGTATCGCGTGAGTAGAGCAATAAATGCAAAAAAATCCCACAAGAAAATGAAAGGCGGATCCCAAGTACTTTCATATATATATATATATATATATATATATATATATATATATATATATACAGTGGGCCTCAAAAGTTTACAACACACTTAGAAATCGCAAGTGGAGGATGAAATTCTCTTCAGGCAAAATTCGATCTCTGGCTCCAATGAAAAGATCTTAAGGAAGTCCTTTGCCCATCAGTGGGACGAAATGTCCTGATCAAGGGTGGTTCATAGCTCCCCAGAAGCAGGTAACATCTCGAACGCCTAGAATATTAAGGGGCCTACATCCTGTGCTGTAGCCCCCCGTCATCGTCACTGCAATTAAGTAGCGCCGCGCCTTTTGTGAGTGTTTTGAGCGACTAGGTTAGAGTGGAGTGAGGTTGTTGCATGCTGTGAGAATTTTATAGCTTCCCCCTATGCTAGCGGTTAATGGAACAGCTAGGAAGTGCAACGTCATTGTAACTTAACTTCACGTGGGATACATCCAAGTGGGGTGGACTGACCACTCTACAACTCGTTCCTCCCCCTCCCCCCAGCTCTACAGGGGGGCTAGAATTAAAAAAAAACCCACAGCCTTGTCTGCTGGACTTGCGCTGAGAATAATATGAATTAACTATAAGAAAACAGTAATTAAAGTCTGTTTCGTAGACGTTATTTGTTAACTTTTAAGGTCACGGTTTTTGTCCATTTTGTTAACGTGTGGATACGAGAGCCCCGTTTTAAATTAACCTGGCACGAAGTGGAGATGGCATCTAGAGCGATGCCTTTACAGATTAT
Source organism: Ceratothoa steindachneri (assembly GCA_963969495.1). Lineage (NCBI taxonomy): Eukaryota > Metazoa > Arthropoda > Malacostraca > Isopoda > Cymothoidae > Ceratothoa > Ceratothoa steindachneri. Next base: position 44,101,884 of record OZ018335.1, read on the forward strand.
CAGGTGCATCTGATTGAGAAGGATCTTGGGCGGAAATCTGGACAGAGGATTTTCAAGTCCATTATTGAGATGTGTTAATATTTCTTAATGATAGCTAGCTATTCCGTTACTCCCCCGTTCTTTTTACTTTATAAGATTCACTCTGTTCTCTATCCATCTTTTTCTCCATCATCTACCCTTTATTCCAAGGCTCGATCCTTCCAGAAGATATGTAATTTGACAGACGCTTTCGGTGAATCATGGTAGTAATTATTAATCGCTCATATTTTCAGACGAATCTCCGTTCTTCGTCTGGACGGAATGTTTAAAAAAACCTGGCGAATCACACGATAACTTCGCAAAAACGAGGAGAAGAGAGGGGTAAAGGAGGAATGGGAGGGGAGAAGTCGGCAAAAAAGAATATTTTAGTTGAATTTGCCTTTTTAGCTTAGTTTCATGCTTGTTCAATCTCGGCTACTCACATTTAAACCCACGAGGACCAACGGCTTTCGCGGGCTATATTCCGCGGGGTTACGGCATTATTCCCACACGAATTTCAAGGTTTGATTTACCTTGGGCAGCTTGATGCTAATCCAAATTCTATTCCTTGCAGAAGATAATAAGAGGCTACGTCACGAAGCGCATCTTTGAACGTGTATTCATTATTTTGAGTGGAAGAAAAGAATAATAATAAAATGACTTTATCTATAAATTAAAGTACTTTCAATGTTATTTCTCCATTCGTCATTGTTACTATATTCATTTTTGGGGAATGGTTTAAAATTTAGGGGTCGGCAACCTTGTTCCGCAAAGGGTCCAGGGCCTATGTTTATGAGTGGATAGTAGGTGACATTGATCGTCAAGCGGGCCATCATCTGTCGTCAGCCGCTGTGTCGCGTACAGATAACAGGAATTATTGAATATATAAAGTAATAAATATATCAAATAATTACTGAATAAAATATATTATTATAAATGTTTATTTTTTATTTGGGTTTGGATATTTCTTTGGTTTCAATTTGTAAATATATATCTAGACATTGGCTTATAAAACTGAGGATAATAAAAAGAAGCGAGTCTCTCCTCCCACCACAGCGGATCTTAGTTTTGTCTGCGCTCGTTCTGGAATTCAAGATGGCGTAAGTCCTCAAAAAGACCCTGCTGCTGGCCAGGTTCAATGAATATTTATCTTAAGTACTGCGGGCCGGATCAGGCTCGCGGGCCATAGGTTGCCGACCACTGGTTTAAATGATTAAAAAGGACAAGAAACTTGTCACTTATCAGGCGTACACGACACATGGGTTACACGACTTCAGGTAAGTCACAAATCTTTATCAGTAGTCACGCATCCACAACTTTACAAAATAAAAAGAGGGTTGAATGAATATTTATCTTAAGTACTGCGGGCCGGATCAGGCTCGCGGGCCGAAGGTTGCCGACCACTGGTTTAAATGATTGAAAAGGACAAGAAACTTGTCACTTATCAGGCGTACACGACACATGGGTTACACGACTTCAGGCAAGTCACAGAACTTTATAGTCACTCATCCACAACTTTACAAAATAAAAAGAGGAAAACTCTTTGGATTATTATAACAAACACAAACTCTTGAATTATTAGGACGACGTGTAATAATAGTTTGAAATCACCTTCAGAATTTGCCAAATGTCAAAAAATGCCCTATCTCGCAATAATAAAGAAAGGGAATAAGTGATCCGGATCTAGATCTGCAACGAAATATAATCCATATTCTCTAGCTCAAGCCCCACCCCCCCTACCGGAGACCACAAAAATCATCGAGATCCATGAATAACATTTTGATATATCTCATAGAAAAAAAATAAAGTGAATATCCCGCCCAAAATATAATCAACTCTTCATTGGTCTAAGATGTATATGGGACAGGCCCCCCTCGAAAAAGTCCCCAAAATCTAATCAACTCTTTATTAGTCTAAGATTTATATGAGGCGGGGCCTCCCCTCCACATAATTCCCCCGAATCTATTCAACTCCTCATTGGTCTAAGATTTATATGGGATGGGGAAACCCACCACAAAATTACCCCAAATCTAATCAGCTCTTCATTGGTCTAGGATTTATATGAGGCAGGGTCTCCCTCCACAAAATTCGTCCAAATCTAATCAAATCTTCATTGGTCTAAAAAATATATTATGCAGAGCCTCCCTCCATCAAATTCTACGAATCTATTCAACTCCTCATTGGTCTAAGATTTATATGGAGAAGGGGAAACCCACCACAAAATTACCCCAAATCTAATCAGCTCTTAATTGGTCTAAGATTTATATGGGACGGGGACTCACTCCCCCCTAAAATCCTCCAAATCTAATCAACTCTTGATTAGATTTATATGGGGTGTGGCTGCCCTCTAAAAAATTCCCGAAATTTAATCAACTCGTGATTGGTCAAAGATTTATATGGGGGCAAGGCCCCCCTCCACACATTTTCCGAAAATCGAATCAATTCTTCATTATTTAATATTTATATGGGGCTGTGCCCTTGTGAAGAAAATTCCCCCAATTCTAATCAACTCTTCATTAGTCTAAGATATATATATATATATATATATATATATATATATATATATATATATATATATATATATATATATATATATATATATATATATATATATATATATATATGGGGCTATGCCCCACTCCAAAAAAAATCCCCCCAATCTAATAAAATCTTCATTGATCTAAGATATATATGAAGCGGGCCTCCCTCCACAAAAATTCCCCGATTCTTTTCAAATCCTAATTGGTCTAAGATTTATATTGGGACGGGGAACCCCTTCACAAAAGTGCCCCAAATCTAATCAGCTCTTTATTGGTCTAAGATTTATATGGGGCAGATCCCTTCCACAAAATTCATCCAAATCTAATCAACTCTTAATTGGTCTAAGATTTATATGAGGCGGTGCCCGCCCTGCACATAATTCCACTGTTTCTATTCAACTCCTCAATGGTCTAAGATTTATATTGGTCGGGGACACCCACAACAAAATTCCCCGAGATCTAATCAACTCCTCATTGGGCTAAGATTAATTTGGGGCGGGGACTGCCTAAAAAAACCTTATAACAAATCTAATCAACTCTTCATTTGTCTAAGATTTATATGGGGCCGGGACGCCGCCGGCAAAATTCCCCCAAATGTAATAAAATCACCATTAGTCTAAGATATATATGGGGCAGACCCCTTCCAAATATTCCTCAAAATCTAATCAACTCTTCATTGGTCTAAGATTTATATAGAGCGTTAGCGGAAGAGATGTCTTTATCTGTCATTTCTGTTTGGTATTTGTATGTGTTTGGATTTGAGTGGTGGTCGCACCGTTACCTTGCCAGAACGAGACATGTGTGAGTTGGGTGGGTTGGTGCTTCTTGATTGATATACGGTAGAATGACGTCGAGAAGGTGATTCGGAATTATAGAATCACGGACCAACAAAGACCCTAAAATCCGCTTTATGGTTAGTCGTGAAAGTGTGGGGAAAGTAGGGTAAGGAGGTCTTGCGAGCACTTTTTGCATTATAAAAAAGTTAAATAAATATTGTTTTACTTCGTGTACTTAGTATGTAAATAGGTGTTCATTCAATTTTTTTTTAAACGTGTATATCAATGGGCTTTGATCTATAAATGATGGCAGAGAATTCCAAGTTGCTATAATTTTATAAATAAAAACGTTTCCCAAAGATGTTTGTCTGAAAACGCTTTAATTTCAATTCATGTTCATTTGTTCGCTTAGTGTTTCCAGAGCGTTCAAATAATAAATCAAATTTTATATTATCGAAACCATTCATAATTTTGAAGAGTTCTATCAATTGGCCACGAAGGCGCCTATCTTCAAGCGAGAACAATTTCTATTCCTTAAGTCTACCTTCATAGGGTCTATATGGCAGTTACGGAATGAGCTTTGCGGCCATCCGCTGTACTCTCTCCAATGCATCAGTGTCCTTTCTGCAGATATGGAGACCAAAACTGAGCTGAATATTCCATTTGTGAACGCAAGAATGATTTGAATAATGGAACTACTATATCTCTACTCTTATATTCGAAATTTCTCGAGATAAAACCGAATGTTTTATTTGCTCTTTTAGCTATTTGGTTACAGGTCTTTAATAAACTTAAAGTCGTTAGAAATACGCCAAGATCATATTCTTTTGGATTCTATGCTGGATTATGCGTGTCTGCTTTATTTTCTAGGTAATGGTGGCCTGGTTGCGTGTCTGTGCGATTCTTTTGAGTATGTCACTATACTCGTGGAGGTTGGTAATGACAAGCCTGACATTGGTTTCGCATACTATGGAGAATTTCTCTTCCGCAGAGGTCAAAATAGTGTTTTGATGTGTCTAACCTTTGTGTCAAAGAGCGGTTAATTGGGGGTACTCGCGTAGTGTTTTGTAGCTTGTGCAGTTGCCTTAGGTGACAAGATGCGAGATTGGGAGTCCAGGGTGCAGAGGCATGAGCGAGTCCTGGACAAAATACTGGTTGTAAGTGAGGACGAGGAATTAGTTGGACTGTCCTTCCTGTGCGGGTTGTGGGATGATGTCGGATAGGATAGGTAGGCATAAATAGCTTGGGCACAACTCTCCATAGATGAACACATGATAGCGCCCCAGCAAAAATACAGGGGAATGGCATGGATAAAGGCAATGTAGATTATAGGGCAATAAATGGCAGGAGAGGGGAGGACACTATTTGTCGTGGTATAACATTACATTATATCAATACCATATTATATCTATGGGGGAGGGACCAATAACTTAAAGGCGAACCGACAAAAGGGACGGAACACCATGAGTTTCGACGGACGAAACAACTAGATAAGAGTGTAACGAGGTCAGGTATATTATGGGCAATGGCAAAGCTCAAGGTTATTTAAAGAGGCATTTACAAAAATATAATTTTATTTACAAAAAAAATGAGATAATTGATGGGCAAAATTACATCGGTAAACGAGGGGGGGAATTGTAGTTATGCATCAGACTATGAAGTTAAAATTTAATGTATTACAGGAGGAGACTATTCGATTGGGGAGGAATTAACTAAAATGGGTTACTGAAGGGGAAGAGGGGTTGGCTTACGGAGGATTCCGAGTTAAACGACTGGGTAAGGCTTCATGGATGTCTTCTGCACGTGAGGCGAGACCGCTCGGAACTTCTGAGCGGGATGTTAAACTGATGACGGTTCTCCAAAAGGGGGGGGGGGTAACGTCTGGTCCAGGGGAGAGTATTTCGGTCACCCGAAAACGAGGGGCGAACGATAAGGGCTTCGACAGGAGTTGATGAGTGAAGTCGGAATAATCACTCGGTAGCGATAGTTAAATGGAATTACCCCACTGGCTGGGGCTAATTCCAATACACAAATAGTTCAGCTGTCACTTTGCTTTGTTGTTAGCACCTGACTTGGAACTAGGGGGAATCTTCTTGGGTCCGGGCGAGCATTCTCAACTCTGTGTATGTCTCATGGGAAACGAGCAATATATATGTTTGAGGCTCTCCCCGCGGGGGGGGGGGGTTAGTGGGAAACAGTTCTACTCTCGAATGGCCTCGAATCTTCTTGCCAAGGATATTTTCTAACCCGTGTAAAGGTGAATTGTGGTGGACGCGGTTCGAGGATACCGCTTGTGGAAGGGCGGGGGGGGGGGGAGGCTAACCAATTTAAACCTAACAGAACCTTCTACAGCGCAAGGAAGTTCCGTGCTGGACAAGAAATTCCACGTGGAATTCCCTCACACTATTAGTGCCATTGATTTGCGCCGACCCCATACTTCTCTTGCTTTCTACTCAACAATCGCTCTAGAAGTTCTGATCTCTCATAGAAAAGGAAGATACAATGGAACATAGCTGACGGAAGATAAAAGAAAGATATAATGGAAAATAGAAGACGGAAGATAGAATGGAACATAGAAGCTGGGAGATAAAATGGGAAAAGAAGATGGGGGATAGATTGGAACATAGAAGATAAAATGGAAAATAGAATGTAAAATAAAAGATGAAAGTTTTAATGGAATATAGACATGGGGAAATAGAATGTAAAATAGAAAATATAATGAAACGTATAAGCTAAAATAAAGAATAAAAGAAGGGAGATAGAAAGGAACATAGAAAATGGAAGGTAGAATGGAACATATAAGATGTAAGATACAATGGAAAATAGATGATGGAAGATAGATTGGAACATATAAGATAGAAAGGTGGAAAATGAAGATAGAAGATAAAATGGAAGATCGTATGGAATATAAAAGATATACTATGGAAGGTAGATGCCAAAATAGAATTGAAAATAGTATACAAGATAGAATCAAACATATAAGATAGAATATAAAGATATAATGAAAAAATGAAGATGGAAGATAAAATAGAAAAGAGAAGGCTGAAAATAGAATGAAAATAGTTTATAGAAAAAGAGTAGAACATAGAATAATGAATGAAAAAGAGAATATGAAGATAGAATCGAACATAAAAGAAGGGAAATGTTTTAAAAATAGAATGGATCATAGAAGATAGAATATAAAATGGAATATGGAAGATATAAGGGAAAAAATAAAATGGAATACGGAAGATAGAATGTAAAATAGAAGGTGGAGGATGGAATTTAAAATAGAAGATAGATAACATAAAATATGTAAAATATAAGAAGGAAAATATAATGCAACATGGACGGATTGTAAAATAGAGGCCGGAAGAGAGAATGTATAAATAGACGATTCAAGATAGAATAGGAAAAAGATGGAAGATAGGAGGGAAGTATACGATAGAATACGGAAGATAGAATGCAGCATAAACGATTGAAGATAGATTTTAACTTATAAGATAGAATGAAAATAGAATATTGGATATAAAATGTAAAATAAACGATAAAAAATAGAACGAAAAAATCGAAGATGGAAGGTAGAATGAGAAATAGAAGATAGAAAATAGAATGAAAAATAGTTCATAGAATGAAAAATTGAAGATAGAAAATAGAATAGAAAAAAGTTAATAAAAATAGAAGATCGGAGATAAAATATAATATAGAAGATATAAATGAAAATAGAAAAAGATGCATGATATAATGAAACAGACGAGGGGAGCTAGAATGTAATATAGACGAAATAAAATGAAAATAGAAGATAAAATGGAACAAAAAGACAGAATAAATAGAAGATGGAAGATATAATGTAAATTATAAGGCATAGGATAAAATGAATCAGAAATGAAGATAGAATGGTGCACAGAAGATTGAATGTGGAATGAAAATATAGAGGATGAAACTTGAAATGGAACATAGAAGATTTAAGGAAAAATAGAAGCCCGAAGATAGAATGTAACATAGACTATGGAAGATAGAATGGAAAATAGAATACAGAAGTGTCGAGAATAGAGGTTCCTTACCGCAATGTGCCCCGTCGAAACCACGAGGTTATGCAACGCGAGCGAGGACTGTGGGAACAGTCAGAATATCAAACTGCTTTCTACGATAAGCGAGGGATTGGAATCTTAAACGCGCCTCTTTGTCGCCTCCCACGCCGTTATCAAGAAATCCCCGCGGACGTACTTCTCATCCCTCAAGCGCCGTGTTGGTCCAAGGAGAGGTTCCCCCGCGCCCCCCTTGGCGGAAGCAGTAACGGTTTCGGCTGATCCCTATATATTGTTGGTCCCAATTAGGCATCGACAGTATAGGCCTGCCTTTTACAACGAAACACGTCATTTTCGATCGCGTTCCGTTTCCCCAAGAGCCCGAAGGCTAGAATTATACCCAGTCAATTGGCCCATCCTTGGTTTCTGTACATTTCGTTTGGCACTAATACTCCCTCCAGTCAGTCTTACTACTAGAGGTTAAACTCCTGGTGGTTAAAGTCCCTCGAATAACCAACCGCTTCCCGTTTCATCTATTAAAGCCTCGAACCCAAACTAGGCTGAGCCGAATGATCTGTGTTTTCCTTGCCAGTCATCCATGTGTGCGTATGTACAGAGGGTCGTATAGCTTCTCGACCACTCCCGTAGAGTTCGCTCTGAGTAGCACTGTTAGATCGATTATTGTGACACATCGAGTATCCATTGTCATTATTCTATTTTAAACTATCTATTGTGTATTCTGTGTAAATATTAAAGTTTATTTTTGTTCCTACTTTTTCATAAGCCTCATAGCCCTCAACCTTCATTAGTTTAGTAACGGCCAACTGCACCCTATCGTTTGTATTTAAATCCCCGCACTCCTTCAGGGAAGTTGGTCCCGAACTTCTCCCACTTCTATTCCCCATCTCTGTCATGATCAGAGTTGAGTCGAGGTCACTCGTTGGAACTTGAGCGTCCACGCATATCGGGTAGAAGTGACGTATATGTCGGTGGGTCATTCTACGACAGGAAGATAGGATGGAACATGGAAGATAGAATGGGAAATAGCATATGGTAGATAGAATGGAAAATAGAAGATAACAGTTATTATGCAAAATATAAGAAAAAAAAGTGAAATAGAAGATAAAATAAAAAATAGATGTATATACAATGGGAATTAGAAGATAGATTGGAAAATATGATGGAAGATAGAAAATGTCAGATAGAATGTAAAATTAGAATGAAAAATATAAGATATTATGGAAAATAAAAGATGGCAGATAGAATGTTAAAGAAAATTTAATTGAAAAGAGAAGATACATGATAGAATGAAAAGTAGATGACAGAAGATAGAATGAAACATACACGATCGATGATAGAAAGTAACAGATGATAAAAATAAAGATAGAATATGGAATATAGAAGGAAAAAATAGAAATGGAAGAGAGAATGGAACCTAGAAAATAAAATTAGAATATGCAAGTTAGAATGGAACATAGAGATCGGGGGTAGAATGGAGCATAGAAGATATAATGGGAACTAGAAGATGGAAGATATTATGTACAATAAAAAATGGAAGATATAGTGTAAAAGAGAAATGGAAGATGTAATGTAAAATAAAAAATGGAAGATAGAATGTAAAATAGGAGATGGGTTGTATAGTTAAAAATAGAAGATATAATGAGAAATAGAAGATAAAATTGGAAATAAAAGATAACATGTAAAATAGAAGATACATATAAGATAGAATGCGAAATAGAAGATGTAAGATATAAGGTAGACCGAAAGAAATAATCTTATGTAAAATTGTTGAGTAAAAAATATTTTCAAGATTTTTTTAAAATTTAAAACAAAGAATAACGAGGGCATCTTAGACAGAGAGGTTGTAAGAAGAGACCTGGAAAGAAAGTTGTGAAGATGGAGTAAGTGAAAATGTTTGGACGATATATAAGCACATATCCTCCTGCCATATTAGGGCCGGAAGGGCACGCAACTATCGCCGTTTGGTAATATTTAACAGTTGTAAACATTGTTAACATTATGAATTGTTGTTTTATAAATGGATTGATCATAACATAACATAATTTCACGGATGACAAAAGTCACAAGGGCCTATCAAAGCTCTTACGTCATGTGATTTTACTCAATGGACTAAATACACGAATGTTCTGTGTATTAACTGAATTTAAAGTCATAGGATTAACGCAGTCTCTAGAGTTTGAACTGTTGCGTTGAAATTCCCTGCGTGCGCGGCTAACCAACGCCCCCTGAACCAACGTAATACCCCATGATCACTGTTCACATAGTTTGACCCAAAGCATTTATTGATTATCTAATAAAAATGGAAAATGGAAAACAGGTTTTTCTTCATCTCTACGTTGTATAATGTTATATTGATAAATAGTCGCTACTTATACAACCCCCCTCCAAACAGCCAACCTCACAGACAGAGGCACAATATATCCTCATTCAGAGACTGTGGGTGTGGTCATTCTGCGTGAGAAGAGATAAAGACAGAACGCCTCAGGAAAGCCACTGGAAGCAAGTTAATCTAATAACTCCCCTCCTAGAGGAAGCAGAACGACCGTAATAACGAACCAGGACGGTAATAAAGCAACATAATAAATAAAAGAGGAGAGGAGATATGACATAACCTTGAGGAACGCCACTTGAAGCAAGTTGAACCCAATGACTGCCTTCCTAGCTGACGCAGAATGACCATAATAACCAGTCAGGACGATAAAAAGTAACATGATAAATAAATGAAAAAAGGAGATATGACAGAACCTTGAGGAAGGCCATTGGAAGCCTCGAAAACAATTTACAATTTAAACAAAATTAACACCCTGAATTTATATTTTAAGAAATAATTTTCTTAATTATAATGAAATGCGCTCTCCAGAGCCGTCAGCCCTCGCACAGTGCTTGTATAGCCCCCAAAAGGCACTTAACGGGTGAAATGTGGACTTCAAAGGATCCTTAAAGAGACCGAAGAGAAAGAAGAGGGTATAGCGTCTGGCAGTTCAGTTTTTCAAACCACTTTCCTTATACGAGTCTCACGTCTGAAAATCTACTTTTGCCACCTAATTCCACCATCAACTTTCTTTTATCCAATAACTGGATATCAAAGAGAGGTCTTTATCATCAAATACTCATACCCGGTCTACCAACCTTTAAATACTACCGCTAATTTCACTAATTCGGAGAAATGCACAGGCTAAAATGTCATTGCTCAGCTTCCAGATTATCTGCAACGCATATTTACGAGGCTAACTAATCTCTTGCAGTTAGGAAAAATGCTCCTCCAACAGTAAAATTCATCTTAAATCTGAAGAGAAAGTCGAGATGATTGGAATTTGGAGCGGTAATTTACCGTTTCATTCACCTGTTAGACAAATTTACTTTCATTCTTTATTTAACCACAAAATTTTCGACGAATTTTGAAATCAAAATTAAAGATAATGGTATGTCAGATCAATAGGCTGGCTATTCTGTTCTGCAGGTAAGGTTGGTATTCCTTTTTACATGGTTGGCTACTGTTTTCGTTAGATTTTGATTCTTCGGCAATCATAAATAGAGAATTATTAAAAAAATAACAAACCTAGGGATTACTAATAAAACGATGATGTAGGAATAATGCAAGAACACATGTACAAAAGAAACAGTTAAATAAATGTTCTGAAGGTAAGGTTGGTATTCCTTTTTACATGGTTGGCTACTGTTTTCGTTAGATTTTGATTCTTCGGCAATCATAAATAGAGAATTATTAAAAAAATAACAAACCTAGGGATTACTAATAAAACGATGATGTAGGAATAATGCAAGAACACATGTACAAAAACACAGTTAAAAAAATGCAAGACATCAAGAGCCTTAAAAGTGACAAGTAGCTTGCATCAAATATATTTAACACTCGATGGCGCGTAGTGCAGCCAAACAAGATCCTATCAAACTTCCTTTGAGAGAGACAAAGGAAATTGTATGTGCCTAACCAAGGTTGATATTGCAAGTTACCAATCACACAAGTTTCGTAGAAACTGAAGCTTTCAATTTTTTTATACAATTCTATTTCATTTCTAGTTGGAGTATCTTCTATTGATTTTTCAAGCACCCCCTAAAAGTGTTCTATTGGATTTAAGTCTGGACCATAATCACAAATTAAGATGTGAGATAGGCATACAAAAATAACGTGAAATACATTCGCAAACAAAAAAACATGATATGGAAGTACATACGAGTACATAAAGTACGTGAGATGGTGATGCCCAAGAAAAGGACGTAAGGGGGAAATGCTAAAACACGTGAAATGGTGATGCCCAAGAAAAGCACGTAACAGGGACATACTAAAACACGTGAGATGGTGATGCCCAAGAAAAGCACATGACAGGCAGATATTAAAATACGTGAGATGGTGATGCTCAAGAAAAGCACATAACAGGAATATACTAAAACACATGATATGCTGATGCCCAAGTAAAGCTCCTAATAGGGACATACTAAAACACAAGAGAAGGTGACGCCCAATAAAAGCACATAATAAGGAGTATATACTAAAACACATGAGATGGTGATGCCCAAGAAAAGCACGTAACAGGGACATACTAAAACACATGAAATGGTGATGCCCAAGAAAAGCACATAACAGGCCGATACTAAAACACGTGAGATGGTGATGCCCAAGAAAAGAAGGAAAAGTAGATGCTATGGTGGTATGTCAAGTTTCAATGGAGAGGATTGTGAGGGGGCTTGAAATCTTCCGAGCTCTGATTCAACAAGATGTTACTTCACACGGCGCTCCATCACTATGAAGATCAAGTGGCGTGGTTAAAGAGGATGTGTATATTTAATAGGGCATGAAGAACAAGGGGGAGAGCACTATTAGAATTGCTGAGGCGTGCTGATCCACACTTCAGGAAAAATTGTTGTGGTGGATTTTGAAGATCACAGGCAGAAGAATACAAAAAAATGGACATAGTGTGTATGTTCTAGAAGCAGTGTGGTCACAATCCGATAAACAATGTCAATATATTCTTATCTTCGTTTTTGCACACACTCTTACTCTTCCCTCACACTTCCCTCAATAATTTCGTTTCTAATCTTTAACAATTTTTCTTCTCGTTTCCACACACGCACCTTCACTACCCCCTACACTTACCACCTCACTCAAACAACATTTTTCTCAATACGTTCGTTTTTTCTCTTACAATTATTATCCGCGCGTCTACACCTACACCGCCACCACAATTAATATACCGCCCACTTCCTTCAATACTTTCGTTTCTATTCTCTTACATTTCTTATCCTCATCTCTACACAAGCGCCTACACCTGCCCTAAAAATTCAACCCACTCACTCTAACATTCCTTTTCTCAATACATTTCGTTTCCAAACTTAGACAATCTCCGTCTTCACACAGGTGCTGACATCCAACCAGAACATCCACATTGAGCGTCAGATGGCGGGGTCTGTTCAACGCACTGATAGAGGTGGCGTGTTATAAGTGCTTGTTGCAGGTGTGAAGAAATCGACTCACCTGTCATTAAAGGCCGTGCCGGGGGCACCGGTCACTCCCGCCTCTCTGCCATACCTGCGGCTGTGTTGGTGGAGCGAGATTTTGCTCATTTATCTATTTTAAAGTGAAAACGAACGGGAACGTTTCGCTAAGAGATTAGGGGAAGACAGAGAATGTGAGGAAGTTATTTGTTACCTGAATAAACGAAAACCAACGAGAACATTTCCCTCAGAAAGGTAGTAAGAAGATATCAGTGGTGAAGATGCGGAAGAGAAAGTGTAATATATATATATATATATATATATATATATATATATATATATATGGTGTGTCAGTATTTAAAGGACATAACTTTGAATAGCTTTTTATTATAGCTATTTTTTTTTAATTTAATTTTCAGATTAATAATAAATGACATTAAAAGTGAGGAAGCAAATGAAAAGACGCTGTAATCGTTGCTATAAAGGCTCAGCAAAATGCTACAGAAATTGTTCGGTTTCTGAAAGTTGTCCGATCCTTTGTTGCCAAGAAAAGACCTGGATCCAACCTATGCAAAGGGTTCTAATACCATCAGAACCCAAGAATTTATGTAGAAATTGCAGAAAAAGCCAACAAAACCCCGAACCCATTGCAAAGGACTTCAAGGTTTCAGGATGTACCGTCAGAAAAGTTATGCATGAAGATATCCATTACAAGTCGTATGTGACGCGGAGAAGTCAGTTAATGTCAGGTTGGACGAAAGAGAAGCGTTTGATCCGTGTAAAACGCTTCCTCTCCATGTCGAAACATCAAGAAGCTGGAATGAATTGGTTTTTCTCTGATGAGAAAAACTTCGACCAGGACCAATAGGTAAACCCAAGGAATGAATGACAGGTGGTTATGCAGAGTGCCAATAGGGTTCCAACTGTAATGCACACCAAGTTTCCCACAATTGTGATGGTTCTGGGAGTAATTGCAATGAGGGAGATATCATGTTTATATTTGCCACCGTCTACATACTAAGACGCGATAAAAACACGTGGTTCAGGTTCTGGATGTGTGGTTGACTCCTACTTCCCCCTTATCAGTTAAAACTCTACTATCCTATCAAGATCTAATCATCTGAACCCTCAAAAGGCGTGGTTATGTTATTCGTTGGCGTTGTTCATGAATCTAAATTTTGGAATAGGTTCTGTTCACACAAAGTAATCATATTTATAGTCTGTTATGAATGAGAATAATCTAGACTTCACTTCGTTTCGATAGGTTCGTTCGTTCATTAACATTCAGTTTAATTCTCCTTCCGGCTCTAACTCGAATGAGATTAATTCTTTGTTAAGGCAAGTTCATCTTGTTCCACAGAATTCCAATTCGCTGGAACACTCATCCGTCTCTTGGTTTCATCGTGCCTTCGAAGAATATAAATAAATTAAATCACGTTGCATTAATCAATATTACTTTTCATTTACCTGGGTGTTAAGAGGGAATTAGAGGTGCTGTGGCAGATTGACAGCCACGGACGAGAACAACGATCACAAAGAATTGAAGGTTTGCCCGGAGTGACTATTTATGAAAGATTTATTATTAGAAACAAAATAATGTCATTTCATGCATTTAAATACTTAATCTAGTATTTAGTAAACATGCGCTGTACAGTTTTCACTGCGTTAGTCCCTTTTAGTCCTCGTACTAATGAGTTCAGACATCGTCTCCGGTGGAATTTCTGCCCAGGCTGGTCACAACATGTTGAACAAATCTGTCTATGATGTTGGTTTTCGTGGCTATTTTTGCACTAATCTGTCGAGTATACCCTAAATGTTTTCAATGAGGTTCATATTAGGAAACCTGTTTGACCAAGGGAATCTTTTGATGCTGCTTTGTACTGCCAATCCTTGGTCTTTATGACCATGTGGCATGGAACACCATCCGCCAAAAGAAGCTGTTATTTTTTATCATCTGACTACTGGAGAAAACTTGAAGAAGTTCTTTCCAAAGGATGGAGATGTATTTTCCGATTTGATGTTGCCAATACACTCTACTTGTTCTGAACGAATATTTGTACTCCAGATATAGCTATAGAATTCTTTGAGGTTTGCTTTAATTGGAATCGCTATGTGTATCTTCATGGCTTGTCACTCTTCTTAATTATTTTTTTTGGCTTTATGCAGAATGCTTATGGCAATCTTTGTTTCATCCTCATTATTCTTTTGTTTAAGTTTGTCGTGAGCCTTTTTCTTAGCATGTAAAGAGTCCGCGATAGCCTTGGTCCACCATTTGGGTTTATCATTATATACTGGACGTCTATTACCCCATGGTATACACGCTTCACCATATTTAGGTAAAAATTGGTAAATGGTTGCCACGAAGTGCTTATGTTGGTAATGTTAGTCAGAAAGCTCCAATCCGTTTCGCTAAATATTGTTCTAAGTTTGCGAAAATTTGCCTTTTTAAAATTAGGAATTTTCTTATTGCTTTTGTTTGGTTTACTCTTATTAAAATGAATACAGAAAGTTATTTGGTGATAACAGCTATTACTGAAAGTGTCACCAACTTTAACATCATCAACCAGGTCTTCTTTTGTTTCAAATACTAGGTCAAGTACATTATTTCTACGAGTTAGAGTTTGAACAAGTTCAAAGAGCGAAGCTTCGTCCAAGTTAGCATAAAATTCATGTGCAGAATGTGAAGACAACGTGATGCCCCATTAGAATGAGACGGAGAGAGAGAGATAGAACGAGATAGAGATAGAAAGAGAGAGAGAAAGAGAGAGAGAGTGATTGTGAGAGAGAATGAGACAATATGAGAGATAGAGAAGATGAGAAAGGATATTAGAGAGAGAGTATGAGACAAATGATTGGGGTAAAATATGAGAGAGAATATGAGATAGAGAGGATATGAGAGAGAGAGAGAGAGAGAGAGAGAGAGTAACAAGGAGTAACAAGGAAACAAAGTACCCTAGAAGACCTTACGGTCCATTCAATGAGGGTACCTTTGGACAAGCAGTCGAGCGGGCACATCTCTGCTCAAATGCTTTCCGTCCTTAAACGGCCCTTCTCAAGACCCTGTCTAGTCTTGACTTAAACTGGTCAACAGATTCACTGTTGACAACTTCCACTGGAAGTGCGTTCCACATACCGCAGATACTGTAAGTGAAAAAATTTCCACACAGATCGCGGTTGTAACGCTTCAGTTCAAGTTTAAAGCCATGATTTATTGTTCTGCTCTCAACAAGTGTGAAAATATCCCTGTAGTCAACATTGTCGAACCCTCGAAGTATTTTGAAAACTTCAAAGATCTGACAACTCATTCTACGGGTTTCCAACGAGAACAGATCTAATTCCCTTAATCTATCTTCATAACTTTTATGTCTGATAGAGAGAATCAGTTTGGTTGCCCTGGCTTCCAAGCGTTCCAATCTCGCGATTTACTTTCGAAATGAAGGACCCAAAATTGTACGGCATACTCCAGGTGCGGTCGGACAAGTGAGTTGTACAAACACAGTACAATCTTCTTGTTCCGATATCCAAACTGGCGCTTTATGTAGCCTAGCATCCTTTGGGATTTTTTCTCCGCCTCAATGCACTGTTTCGAGAACTTGAGGTCGCTAGTGATTGTAACACCCAAGTCCTTATCAGTGTCAGTGGATTCAATAGCAGTGCTCTTAAGGATATAATGAGATTGAAGGTTTCAGTGGCCGATATGCATCACTTTGCATTTGTCACGTTAAAAGGCACTTCCCACGTGTCCGACCACTCCCTAATCTTCCCAAGATCTTCCTCCAGGCAGGCAGTATTTCCCTCCTTTGCAACATTCATACCAAGCTTGATATCGTCGGCAAATTTAGAAATCTTGGCAACTATGTCAGCGTTCATGTCGTTGACGTAGATGATGAATATTAGTGGTCCCAGGACACAACCTTGAGGCACCCCGCTAGTAACGGTCACCTACTCAGAAGTGTGTCCATTCATCACCACCCGTTGCCGTCTGCCACTTGCCAGTTCTCTATCCAGCCGGCTACTTTTCCGTCTATGCCCAGCGCTCGCACTTTCCGGAGAAGGCGGCGGTGTGGTACCTTATCAAAGGCTTTCTGAAAGTCTAAGTAGACCACGTCCACCACCTTTTCCCTATCGTGCTCAGTGAAGACGAAGTGAAAGAATTTCACAAGGTTCGTCAGGCATGACCGTTGCCTTCGGAAGCCGTGCTGGGAACTCCTCAGTAGCAGATCAGACTCTAAATGCGACGTTATTATGTTCACCATGATGCTTTCCATGAGTTTACCGACTATCCAAGTCAGACTGATAGGTCAGTCGTTCGACGGTTGGCTACGGTCTCCTTTTTGAAGATAGGAATCACCTCCGCTTCACGCCAGTCTCTAGGAACGCATTCGGTCCGGATTGACATGTTAAAGATTGCGCTTGTGTGCCGTGACACTTAATCGCGCACTTCTTTCAACACTTCAGGTAGAAACCCATCCGGGCCAGGTGACTTATTCGTCATTAGGTCAGTGATCTTCTTTTCTATTTCTCCTTCGGTGAAGTCCATATCCTCCAGTTTTTTCCCCGAGTAGGAATCCGTTGGCTGGAGGATGGTATCACACTCTTCAGTAAACACTGAAGCAAAGTAGTTGTTGAGGAGGTTAGCATTTTCTGCAGCTGAGTGCTTTAATGTCCCCTCCTCATTCCTCAAAGGGCCAATCGTTAGATGGATTGGTTTCCCGCGTTTTACATATCCAAAGAACTCCTTGGGATTCTCTTTACAAAGTCTCTCCACTCGGAGTTCCTCAGACCGCTTAGCCGCCATTATGCTGGACTTCACTCTCCTGGCTAGCCTCCGGTATTCGTAAAAGTCACCCGAGATCTTCGATTGCCGGTACTCATTTCTAAGCAGTTGGCAGATTTCTCGATTAAACCACTTTGGTTGAACAGAAGACCGACGGATGCATTTCAGAGGGATGAAACGCGATTGAAGACTCATAAATGTGGTTTTAAAACTGTTCCACGAGTCTCCAACAGCCTCGCACACTTCTAGCCTCGCGTCAGTCAGTCCAGCACGAAGACCTGCAAAGTCTGCTCTTCTCAAGTCAAATTTCCTCGATTTACTAGTTGCAGGCTCTCCCTTGGAGACTTTGACTACAAATATAATTAGTCGGTGGTCACTGCCACCGAGCTCTTCGCCAACAGAGAGGTCCTCAACGATGTCATCCTCAGAGGTGAAAACCAAGTCGAGGATATTTTCTCCTCACGTTGGTTCTCTCACCCATTGAGTCAGGAACTCGTTGTTCGCGGACTTCAGGAGTAGTTCATTCTCGCCACAGGGTTCTCTGGTTTCCCAGTCAACTTGAAAATCCCTCATGACGATACACACTCTGTCTTTTACAAGTGCGCCCAACAGCTGGTACAGACTCCTGAGAGAGAGAGAAGAGAGAGAGAGAGAGAGAGAGAGAGAGAGAGAGAGAGAGAGAGAGAGAGAGAGAGAGAGAGAGAGAGAGTTACAAGGAGTTACAAGGAAAGAAAGTACCTCAGGAGACCTTACGGTCCATTCAAAGAGGGTACCTTTGGACTAGCAATCGAGCGGGCACATGGCTGCTCAATTGTTTTTCGTCCCTAAACGGCCAATTTTCAAGACTTTATCTAGTCTTGACTTGAAAGGGTCAACAGATTCACTGTTGACAACTTCCACTGGAAGTGCGTTCCACTTATCGCAGATACTGTAAGTGAAAAAATTTCTACACAGATTGCGGTGGTAACGCTTCAGTTCGAGTTTGAAGCCGTGATTGCGCGTTCTGTTCTCACTCGGTATGAAAATATCCCGGTAGTCAACATTGTCGAACCCTCGAAGTATTTTGAAAACTTCGATGAGCTGACCACGCAGTCTACGGGTTTCCAGCAAGAACAGATCTAATTCCCTTAGTCTATCCTCATAACTTTTATGTCAGATAGAGAGAATCAGTTTGGTTGCCCTAGCTTGTACGCGTTCCAACCTTGCGATTTTCTTTCGAAACGAAGGACTCCAAAATTGTACGGCATACTCCAGGTGCGGCCGAACGAGGGAGTTGTACAGACAAAGTACTATCTCCTTGTTACGGTATCCAAACTGGCGCTTTATGTAGCCTAACATTTTTTGGGCTTTCTTCTCTGCCTCGATGCACTGTTTCGAGAACTTGAGGTCGCTAGTGATAGTTACACCCAAGTCCTTCTCAGTGTCTCTCGATTCAAGAGCAATGCCCTTAAGGATGTACTGAGATTTGAGGTTTCGGTGGCCGATATGCATTACTTTGCATTTTCCCACGTTAAAAGGCATTTGACACGTGCCTGACCACTCCCCAATCCGTTGAAGGTCCTATTGGAGGCGGGCAGTGTTCCTCTCCTTTGCCACATTGATACCAAAATTGGTGTTGTCGGCAAATTTGGATATTTTGGCAACCATGTCTCCGTCCATGTCGTTGACATAGATAATAAACAGTAGTGGTCCCAGGACGGAACCTTGAAAGACACCGCTAGATACGGGTGCCCATTCAGAGGCCCGACCATTCACCGCTACGCGTTGCCGTCTGTCACTTAGCCAGCTCTCTATCTAACCTGCTACCTTGCCGTCTATGCTCTGCGCACGCACTTTCTGGAGATGTCGGCCGTGTGGTACCTTGTCAAAGGCCTTTTGGAAGTCAAGGTAAACAATATCCACCGCTTTATCCCGATCATGCTTACTGAGCAGGAAGTGGAAGAATTCCACAAGGTTCTTCAGGCATGACCGTTCCCTTCGGAAGCCGTGCTGAGAACTCTTCAGTAGCAGGTTTGACTCTAAATAAGAGGTTATCTTGTCCACTATCATGCTTTCCATGAGTTTACCGACTATCGAAGTCAAACTGATAGGTCGGTAGTTTGACGGATGGCTGGGGTCTCCTTTCTTGAAGATCAGAGTTACCTCCGCCTCACGCCAGTCTCTAGGAACGCATCCGGTCCGGATTGACATGTTAGAGATAGCGCACAGATGTCGTGATACTTCATTGCACACTTCCTTCAACACCTTGGATAGAAACCCGTCCGGTCCGGGGGACTTATTCGTCTTTAGGTCAGCGATCTTTTTCTTTATTTCTCCTTCGGTGAAGTCCATTAGCTCCAGCTTGTCCCCCGAGTAGGAATCCGTGGGCTGGGGGATGGGACCACACTCTTTAGTAAACACTGAAAAAAAGTAGTCATTGAGAAGGTTAGCATTTTCTGCATCTGAGTGAGTTAATGCACCCTCCTCGTCCACTAAGGGCCCAATCCTACGATGGATTGGTTTACGGCTATTTACATAGCCGAAGAACTCCTTGGGATTCTCCTTGCAGAGTCTCGCCACTCAGAGTTCCTCAGACCGCTTAGACGCCATTATGCTGGAGTTCACTCTTCTGGCTAGCCTCCGGTACTCGTCAAAGGCACCCGAGATCTTCGATCGCCGGTACGCATTTCTCTTCTCCCTAAGCAGTTGGCCGATTTCTCGATTAAACCACTTTGGCTGAACAGAAGACCGATGGAGGCATTTCAGAGGGATAAAACGCGATTAAAGACTCATGAACTTATTAAATTGTTCCAAGAATCCTCAACATCTTCGCATACCGCTAGCCTTACATCAGTCAGCAGGCACGAAGGCTTGCAAAGTCTGCTCTTCTCAAGTCAAATTTCCTTGATTGACTGGCAAAAGACCTTACCATTGGGATCTTGACGATAAATCTAATTAGCTGGTGATCACTGCCACCGAGCTCTTCGCCTACTGAGAGATCCTCAACGATATCATCATCAGAGATGAAGACCAAGTCGAGGATATTGTCTCCTCTCGTCGGTTCTCTGACCCATTGAGTGAGGAACTCGTTGTTGGCGAACTCCAGGAGTAGCGCGCTCTCGCCACAGGCTGCTCTGGTCTCCCAGTCAACTTGTCTGTTGAAGTCGCCCATAACGATGCACACTCTGCCTTGAACAAGCTCACCCAGCAGCTGGTACAGTTCCCTGTCCTTCTCAACGGGTTGGGAAGGGGGTCTGTAAAGCACCAGGGTCCTGTATCTGACAGGACATATCTCTAGGTCAACGCCTAGGAGCTCATGATCGGATATAATGTTGGAGTTCGTAGATTTGATTGTATCCTTGACGTACAACATTACACCGCCACGCTCTTTGTCTGGCCTATCTTTGTGAAAGAGTTGGCAGCCGGGAACCGTGAATTCGCCTTCAAAGTCTCGGTTTGAGGTTTTTATCCACGATTCTGTTATGGCTACCATTGCGGGTTCTTCCGTCGCTTCGAGGCCACGGAGCTCAGGAAACATGTTCCTGATTGACCTCGCATCGAACAGAAGAACTTTCAGGGAGTCCCCTAATGTAGGACCCCCTATACTCTTCCGTTTCCCGGCTTCTTGGTTGTTACGGTGGCACCATTTTTGACAACCTCCGAGAAGGTTGTTTGGGGAGTGACTCGGGCGTACTGGCGTACGTCCGCCTTCCCAATGGGCCGGACACTCCTTTGGGTGCGCTCTACAACATCCTGGATGAGGTTGGCTAGGAAAGCCTTGCCTTTAAAGGAGAGGTGCACCCCATCCCTTTGGTAGAGGTCTTTTCTACCATAGAATACGGCGTAGGGGTCAACAAAAAAGACACCCTCAGCCGTACAGAGGTCTACAAGGCGCCTGTTTAGCGACATGTTCCTCAAGTGGGCAGTCCGGCTTGGACCCCACCTCGGGAGCATCCCCACCACGACGCGTCTGCGTGTTTTCAATCCACAGTCGTCGCAGCGCCCATAACCGTCTTTATAATCTCGCCTGTAGGGCCTAACCTACCTCCTCTGAGGTAGAGGTCGTTGCCACATACCATAAGGGCAACGACTGAAGTCTCAGAAATCTGAGACTTCTCGGCCTCATCGCTTACCTGCTTATTCCCACAGCCTGGGAGGCAGCTCACCTTAACGCTTGTGCGAAGGTGGGCCGCTAGCAGGGGCTGCAGGCCCCGTGCCTGGGAATCACCCACAAGGCTGATCCTGGCACATTTGCCTGCTGAGCTCGGAGTCTTTATTTTCTGAGGCAAGCTCTCCGATTCCTCTCTCTTCCCCGTCATGGTCTTTTCAGGCTTTTTTTTTTCTTCTTCTTCTTCTTCTTCTTCTCTCTCATATTTTCCCCTTTTTCATCCTTTTCATTAACTTCTTCTACCTTTTCTTCTTCTATTTCTCTCTCTTCCTCTTTCTTCTTTCCCTTTTTCATCTTTTTTTTACTTTTTTCCTTTAGGCGTTTCTGCCACATTCGGGCCCGGCCTCTCTGCAGAGGTGGTGTTTGCCACAGGACTCGAGAGCTCGTTTAGCTTCTCTTCGAGCCTGCGGATCTGGGGGGGGAGTGCTCCTCCTTGAGCCTCTTGATTTTCTTTTCGAGAGAGAGAGAGTACGAAATAGAGAAAAATGAATGGGAGAATATAAGAGAAAGAATATGAGAGAAAAAATACGAGAGATAGAATATGAGAAGAAATTATGATAAAATAGGATATTAGAGAGAATGTGATAGAGAGAATATGATAAAGAGAATATTAGAGTATGAATTGAAAGAGAATATTATAAAGGGAGAATATGAGAGAGAATATTATAAAGAGAAAATATAAGAGAGTATGATAGAGATAATATGAAAGCAAATATAAGAGAGAATATAACCAAGAGAATATGAGATGGATAATATGAGAAAGAAACTATGTTAGTGAGAGAATATGAGAGAAATATAAGAAAGAGAATATGAGAGGGAAGGAGAGAGAATATGAAAGGAATATATTAGATAGAGAGAGAATATCTAGAAAGAGTAGCAGAGAGAGAATACGAGAGAAAGAAAGAAAATATGAGAGCAAGAGAGATGCACGTACTAGCCCGCAAAAATACCTGAACCGAGAGAGAGAGAGAGAGAGAGAGAGAGAGAGAGAGAGAGAGAGAGAGAGAGAGAGAGAGAGAGAGAGAGAGAGAGAGAGAGGCTCATTTGGATTGTAACACGAAAAATTAACTTGGGAGAAAGAGAGAGGGATCTGAGAGAGAGGGGGAGGGGGAGGTAAAAATCCTAAACCCAGTTTTTATTCTATTAAATTACGATGCGAATAATACGGTTTGGGTCTCTTAATTTCCACTAATGAGATGGCAATCCTTGGAAGCCATCTGTACAGTCGCAGTCGGGATGAGTTTTCCTTCGCTTCCATCATCTACGGAGGCTTAAGTAGATGATTTTCAATGGCTGTCGATTGGCAATTTGGCTTCATTATGAAACATTCCAGACACAACTTCGTCAACCCGTTTGGCATTCGCGTTAGGCATTTTCTTTCACTGTTTTAATTAGACAGTGAGCAATTTCTGCTTACAGTTCCCAGAGAACAATGATCTCTGATGAATGCCGAACATCAAGGTAACTGTTGCCCTCAGGGTAATATAATGAGATGTGCCTGGTTCTGGAATGCTCAAATTCTATTCTCTTTCACTATATTCATGGTTATTTGTATTTAAAAAGGATGTCTATACGAACAAATGATCTTCCAAATTCAAAAATATACACAATCATTCATTTTACATTATTAAGTTTTTTTATTTTTCGTACTTTATGATAGTAAATACTGTGTAATTTTTCGCATAGTGTTGTTAAATGAGGTTTTGTTATGAATATGATAGGCAGCAACTATTCCGTGTTTTATTATATTTTATAAATTTACTGTTAATTTAAAGAGCTTTAAGTTTCGCTCATTTCCATATTCGCACTTACCTAGTTACCTTTCGATATATCCTAATACTCGTTGTGACTCGTTACGATCGATCGCGGCGAACAATTTTTTCTTTTATAAAATTACTCAGACATGGAATGCTCTCCCCTCGCAAGTGGTCGACGGCTCTTCAATTAATATGATAAGAACAAAATTTCTAAATATCACTTTTAAACTTAGTATCAATAAGGATTACTGGGAATACGAGATAAAAGAAATTAATCGATATTTAGATGTTACACATTTGTACGTGATGTAACTATGTCCAATTGATTGGACATTATCCACATGTACTCGTCCCCAGTGGGAATTAAAAGTGAGTCTTTGTGACTAACGTGAATTTTTATACATTTTAAAAAAGAAAATTATGCGTATTTAATAATCTATCCGTTGCATTTGTTATGGACTGGACGTTTGAGAAATAAAAATCACTGCATATTAAATATACTGGTTCTTTTTTATTTAGCAAAAGAGAGACAAATCAAAAAGTCTTATATCATCGTTCTTGGTCTGGCTTGAAGGTCTGCGCTGCAACTGCTATATTTATTTCATCGTTTTTCAAAAGAAAAGCAAGAAGCAAGTAAATGAAAAAGGATAAAAAATAAATAAACGAAAAAGGAAAAAGAAAGAAAAGGAAAAAGGAAAAAGTAAAAAGGAAAGGGTAAAGAATAGGAAAAAGAAATATGAATAGAAACTACTAGGAAGAAGATTACTAGAATAACTAAAAGATGATACAACTCATATCTTAAAAAAAATGTTTTATTCTCACGAATGATTAAAAATCAGCCTCCAACGGGATTCGAACCCGTGACCTAACACGTACGAAGAGCAGTCGTTACCAAAAAGAAATGTAACGAACTCTGTTAAGAGCTCCAAGAGAAGACGTTCCAACAAATTAATGGCCACAGGTCTTACACTGCATGTTTTTCAAATTAGATGTCACTCACTATCCATGTGTGGATGGGAAAACATGTAAAATACCACTAGTCGTTAATTTGTTGGCATGTCTTGACCTTGACCTAATAACAGAGTTTCAGACCTCGTCTTTTTGGTCCATCGTGGCTGAGTTGTTAACGCCCGCGCTTCGCAAGTCTGAGGTCACGGGTTCGAATCTATACGCATAATTTTCTTTTTCAAAATGTATAAAAGTTCACGTTATTCATAAAGGCTCGCTTTTAATTCTCACTACGGACGAGTACATGAGGACAATGTCTAATCAATTTGGGAGTATTACACACACACACACATATGAAACTGTATGTGTATCATCTTTCCTTATTTCCTATGGGTTAATGAACATCTACTGTCACCTGTTATTGTGATTTCATTTTAAATGTAATTGGATATAATTGAAAATTCGTATACAATTTTTATGTGTTCTTTATTATTTATAAAAATTTCGACAATATGACTATAATAAGTATTGCTATAATTAGCCTTGTTACCTGTGGCGAAGCGCCAGGTTAAGGCTTCGCTTTTTTTTTAAAAAGGAGTAAAGTTCATTTAGAGCCATGAAATGACCCATATGACCACGGGGCATATGGTTATTTACCCTGGAGATTTCAAATCTACCATTGGATTTGGCGCTGGGTGGTGCCATCTAGTGGCAGAAGTCTCATTTAGCCATTCAATTACCTGTTAGTGATTTGAACCATGGGAAACCATCGATGCAATAACCATTTATCATCTTATCACAAAATGCCGCAGGTCATTGAAAGGACTTTCCCTCTTGTTTTTCTCTCTCTTTCAGTCATCATTTAAACTTTAAACTTATCAGTTGTGTTATCTTAGTCCCTATCGCAATGGTGTTAAGTTTAAATGATAAAATTATAATAGGAACATGTTTTAAAGAAAAAGGTGGGAATGGAAATAGAATTGTTCGTGAATTTCCAGATAGAAATTGGACTCATATAAGTGTTTATAATTTAATTAAAATGTAAAAACTACTGGTTCGATAGTTGGAAAGGAAGGTAGTGGCGGCCATAGTAAAACATGCTATGACAGAGAATAAAATGATTGAAGTAAAGGAATTTGTTTTATGTGAGGAAGAAAAACCCGGAACTCATCTATTTAAAAGGAAGATCTCCAGTGAATTAGGTATTTCCCGTTCTTTTGTGCAACGGATTTTAAAACGACCAAATTTAAAAGCATAAAAAAGAATGCGCATTTTCCGTCGGAATATTAATGTAAGATAACGTAGTAAGAGTCAAGACACGTTGTAACTTGCTCGACGATCGCTATTCATGTCAAGATAAAAGAAATTTTGTGTTTACAGACGAAAAATATTGGGTCATTCCATATGAAATCAACCAATTTTTTGGAAATTTTAAGTCACCATCACCGACTTTGATGAAAATTGGTATACAGGTTGAATTCGATGAGAGAAAAACAACGAGACACTTCCCAGCCCTCAATTTTGAATAGCTCAAAAGTTATAACCTGTCAAAGTTGAGAAAAAATGTCAAATTTCTTGATACCAGCATTTGAAAAAAAATTATTTCTCCCTTATTATAGCACATAAAACAATGAATTATGTATTTTTTAAAGCTTAAGGGTTGTTCTAAACATTTTTAACAGCAAAATTAATTTTTGCTAAAAAAGGTTTTTTGACCTTAAAGGTCAACTTTTGACCTTTAAAAAAATATATTGGTATGAATAAATTTTTGTGTAATTTTTTTTATAAATATATATGCCTTTAGACTACAATATAAGATAAATTTCATTCTGAGTTTTTCATTATATCAGGAGTTATGATCAATTTTGTAACCATTGGTATGGCCATTTTTTACCTATTTTTATGTTATAAATGTTACCTATTAGGTGTTACTTTATAAACTATGAAAGCTAATTTAAATTTTTTTTTCAGAAAGTTTAATATTTAGATAAAAAAGTAATTAATAATTTGCATTACCAATTATTTGTATTTTAACAAATTATTATGGATGAGAAGAGAAAGCATTTTTTAAATATTAAGTATTGCTGCGATCCTTACAAAGGTCACAAAAAATTAATAAAGAAAAATCTGAGACTAATTTCAGAAGACTTAATACGAGAATATCCAAAATTAAAAAATTTTAAGGACCAAAAAATCTGTGATAACTGCAGAAAAAAGATAGCTAATGATGATAGTTCTTCATCTCAAAATACGAATCCAAGCCTTTCAGAAGAAAGAATGGAAATTGAGCCAATTACTGAACAGGAAGAATCACAAGAAGCATTAACTGAATTAAATAAATCATTAATAGCTATTGGAGAGTCACCAGTCGAGAAATTTAAAATGGATGTAGTAAAAAAATATAGTTCAGATAAAATGAATAAAATTCAAAAATCCATTTCAAGTAAACTCAGAACTGTAGGCTCTGCAACAAAATATCCATTACCCTTGGACCAAGACCCAGAGTCTTCTAGAACAGAATCGAGTAAAGATGGTGAAGAAATGATCAATCAACTGAAGGAGAAATTTCAAACTACTAGTAAAAGGTCTGAGCAGCTGCAAATCTTAACTGTTTTGCCAAAAAGCTGGAGCTTATCCAAAATTAAATCTGAATTTAATGTTACTAATTACATGGCCAGACAAGCTAAAAAACTAGCAATGGAAGAAGGAATAATGTCATTGCCAAGCAAAAGAAAAGGTACATTTCCATCAGAAACAATTAAAGTAGTAGAAGACTTTTATAAAAATGAAGAAGTAAGCAGAATTATGCCAGGGAAAAAAGATTTCAAGAGTGTTAGAAAAGATGGACAGAAAACTCATGAACAAAAATACTTAATTTTGGGAAATTTAAAAGAAATTTATCATTTATTTAAAACAAAATACCCAGACACTAAGATTGGCTTTTCAAAATTTGCTGAGCTGAGACCCAACGAGTGTGTATTAGCTGGTGGTGCAGGAACTCACAGTGTGTGTGTTTGCACACATCATCAAAATGTTAAACTGATGATTATTGGTACAAGGCTATCACAGTTGACAAAAGACAGTGACCTGCATTTAGATGATTACAAAACATGTCTATCATTCATTACATGTGACCCTCCACCTTATGAGTGCTATTTTGATGAATGCTCAGAATGTTTTTCTAAAATAGACGAACTAAAACTATATGTTACTAAAATTTTGGATGACAATATGATTAATGAGGTAAATTACAAGCAGTGGCTCTCAACTGATCGCTCAACTTTAGAGCTTGTTTCAAGAACTGAAGAATTCATAGACACTTTTACCTTAAGTCTTCTCAATTTAAAAAAAAACATGATTTCATAGCAAAAAAGCAGGCACAATTTTGTTCAACTAAAAAAGAAGAACTAAAAGATGGTGAAATCTTAGTAGTATGCGATTTTGCTGAAAATTACTCATTCCTTCTTCAGGATGCAGCACAAGGGTACCACTGGAATAACTCCCAAGCTACATTACATCCCTTTCTTTCCTACTACAAAGAAGCTGGGGAAACACAACACATAAGTTTTGTTGTGATTTCAAACTGCTTGAAGCATGACACTGTTGCAGTCCATTTATTTAAACAAAAACTTATTGATTTTTTTAAAAAAGAACTCAAATTCCCAATAAAAAAAATTATATATTTTTCTGATGGAGCTGCGTCACAATATAAAAATTTTAAAAACTTTATTAATTTATGTCGCCATAATTTAGATTTTGGATTGGAAGCAGAATGGTATTTCTTTGGTACATCTCATGGAAAAGGACCATGCCATGGTGTAGGGGGCACAGTAAAAAGACTAGCAGCAAAAGCTAGCCTGCAAAGAGCATATAATGATCAGATAATGACTCCTCAACAGCTCTTTGATTTTGCTGAAAGACACATTAAGGGAATCAAATTTTCATATGTCCCAAATAGTGAATACATTGAAGAAAAAAATTATTTGCAAGAAAGATTTGACCAGGCCTCTGCAATAATTGGTACCCCAAAATTACACAGTTTTGAGCCAGTTAATGAAAATGAACTAAGAGTGAAAACAATATCATCTGCATCAGAATTCAAGAAAGTGAAAATATCCTATACAGAGGCAATATTATTGGAGGATGTAAAAGGATTTGTCACTGCTAAGTATGATGACAAATGGTACTTAGGGTGTGTATTGGATACCAATGTTGAGAAAATGACTGTTAAAATAACATTCCTAGAACCAGAAGGACCATCAAATTCATTTAAATATCCAAGAAAACCAGATGTATTAGTATTGCCATTAGATGACATATTGAGCATTGTTGAGCCTGTAACAGCAACAGGAAGAACTTACAAACTATCTAAAAATGAACAATTAAAATCAACAGAAATAATGCAGAAAAAAATTGATTCCTAAATTATTATAAAAAGAATAAATTCATTTTGGGAGGTTGGGTGGGACCTGTGGCTTTTTTGCTGAGCTATCAGGAGTGGCCCCTTAGGAGATGGGGATACCAGCAATTATGCAGGTATCTTAACTGTTGGTAGTGGCTCTGCCAACATTGACCATAGCAAATTATAAATTAAATACATAGGTAGGTAGCTTTAAAAATATTTATAATTTTAAATAAAAAATTACTGAAAGTTCATTTTTTCTTGTAGGTAGGATTTAACACATATCTATAGAATTAATGATTCTAATACACGAGTATATATTAAAAGCATTCAAATATAATACTTAGGCATCTAATAATTGATAACTAACTCTGTGAATATGACGTAACTCTGTTAATATGACAAAGATGCATATAAAAAAATTTATTTGTGAAGATAGCAAAAAATGGCCATACCAGTGGTTACAAAATTGATCATAACTCCTGATATAATGAAAAACCCAGAATCAAATTTATCTTATATTGTAGTCTAAAGGCATATATATTTAAAAAAAAAATTACACAAAAATTTATTGATATCAATATATTTCTTTTAAAGGTCAAAAGTTGACCTTTAAGGTCAAACAAATTTTTTTTACCAAAAATTAATTTTGTTGTTAAAAATGTTTACAGAAACCCTTAAGCTTAAAAAATTACATAATTCATTGTTTTATGTGCTATAATAAGGGAGAAATAATTTTTTTATCAATGCTGGTATCAAGAAATTTGACAATTCTTCTCAACTTTGACAGGTTATAACTTTTGAGCTATTCCAAATTGAGGGCTGGGAAGTGTCTCATTGTTTTTCTCTCATCAAAATCAACCTGTATACCAATTTTCATCAAAGTCGGTGATGGTGACTAAATGTCCCTTGTTGAATTCGGATGAAATAACCCTATTGCACTTTGGAAGTGCCAACAAATAATAAAAATCACAGGGTTTATGGTTCAAGGAAAAATGGCATCCACCCATCCCACCTTTATCATGATTCTAGGATTTGCGTGAGTGTCATGGAATGGTAAAAGGAGGATCCAGTTTATCGATACACCAAAATTCAAAGTTAATTAAGAAAATTACATCGAACTACTTTGGCCTGCTTCTTGATTGCTATCAGCTCTATCCTAAAGGAGATTTAATTTTCCAGCAAGATGGGTCGCCCTGTCATATTTACAAACACAGAAATCTTTAGAAAAAAAGAATCCTCATTTTATTAAAAGAGATGAATGGCATCTTCAATCGCCTGACTGTAACCCCCATGAAATTTACTTTAAAAAAAGTTTACAGTAATAGAATTAATAAATTTAGTGAATCTGAACTTGAGGAAAAAATTATTTTTGCATGGGATAACATAACGCTATCTGGTATCAGAAAATGTATTTCTTCCTTTAACACGCGATTAAGGGCTGTATATCACCAAGAAGGCGGACTTATTGATCATTTATTTCAATAAAGCTATAGTGATTTGGATTTTTTTTAGACTAGCTTGGTCGGGAGCAATCGGTAGCTATACTATTATGAATATATTATTGAATTTTTTAGAAATAATAATAAAAACACAGAAAAGCTTTTGTATACGAATTTTTATTTATATCCAATTACACATGCTTGAGTTTTTTAAGTTTTTGCTGGGTCACGCGATATATATATATATATATATATATATATATATATATATATATATATATATATATATATATATATATAAGGACCATTAGTCGAAAGGCCTCGCAGTTCTCCGTTGTTTCATTTTCCTCGGGGCTGTAACTTTATTCATATATATATATATATATATATACAAAGAAAGAGCAACTACAGGGTGAGCGGGTGATAATACAACCAACACAGGGCTATGCTATTTTTATTTTTTGTCTTTTAAATAAATTTGAAGACAGAAAGAAAGATGCAGAAACCTGGTATAGCTGACTAAAAATACATATAGTACAAGAGGAAGAAGAATTGGACGCGAATGAGCAAATGAGACAAGAAACCGGAGTTTTTCAAAGGCAAGAGAGAGGCGAAATTTCTGTCTTCTCGGTAAAAGATCGCCTTCACTGTGCCGCCCTCTGCTCCCTTTGATTCTGGATTCTTCTAATGTCCCTCTCTTGCCTTTAAAAAACCCCTCCGGTTTCTTGTCTCATTTTCTCATTCGCGTCCAATTCTTCTTCCTCTTATATATACAAGGTGTCCCAGAAAAAATTTAACCGTACTTTGAATTAGTATACCTCAAAACCTATTAGAGATTTTTGAGTCCTGCAAAACAAAACAAATTTACCAACTATTTATCTGTCGATTCTGGAAATTTCATTAAATTTCCCTCTACGATATTGATTATTGATACACTTATGGGTTTAGTGGAGGCTATCAAAATTATGTTTGTGCAATGAAGTAAAATAATGAAACTTCGAAATTTAAAATCAACAAATATAGTTAAATCCATTTTTAACAAAAACACCTCTTCATATGGGTAATACAAATTCATGTTTTAATTTTCTAAGCACCGTTTCCTTCCAAATGTCCTCCATTTCTTTACAAGCACAGGTGCGCCTTTGATCGCATTGATTGAACAACTTTTTTGATTAATTTGTGATTTTCCTTAAGTCTATTGACTTCACGTGTGATACTATCAACTGGTTGATGCTTTGTGGTGGAGTAGAATACACTTTATTCTTTAGATATCCCTATAAGAAATAATTGCACGGTGTTAAGTCAGGGGATCTTGAGGGCCATTCAATTGCATGATTTAGCACGACAATGCGGTTGTCAAACGTTTCTATTAGCTTTGTTTTTACAACAAGCTGTCTATGAGCTGGTGAGCCGTCCTGAATCCACCAAAGTCTATTAAATTGATACCGTAAATCTGGCGGAGTTCCAGGATGATCCTTTCGTTGATCATGCTCAGGTAGGCAGCACCATTCAAGTTATTCTCGTAAAACAATTGGCCGACAAGATAGCCATTCCCGCATATTCCGATCCACAGAGACACTTTCTGCTGACAAATACGCGTATTAAATTGATTGCCGTAAATCTGGTGGAGTTCCGGGATGATCCTTTCGTTTATCATGCTCAGGTAGGCAGTACCATTCAAGTTATTCTCGTAAAACAATTGGCCGACAAGATAACCATTCCCACATATTCCGATCCACAGAGACACTTTCTGCTGACAAATACGCGTGTCAAAGTTGAATGCTGGGGGTTAGTTCAGCGGCGCATATTGCTGAATGTTAAGGCTATTTACCTTTCCATTCATGAACAAGGCTGACTCATCACCAATCACAATGTTTTCCAAGAAACGAGCAGGTTTATGGAGAAGCCATTCGACAAATTGTCTACGACGAGGAAAATCAGTTTCAACAAGCTGGTGTCTTGCATGCATCTTATAGGGCTGCCATTTTAAGTCATGTTTAATAATGCAGTTAAATGATGACTTTGACAATTGTAACCCATTCTTTCTGACTGATACATGTGGATTTTGAAGAAGTGTCATCTGAACATAATCGATATTTTCTGTTGTTCTTATGGTTCTCATACGACCCGAACGACCTTTATTTAGATTTATCATGTTCCTTCATGTTGGTATTTGCGAACATTTTTCCAAATTGTGGGCTTGCTTGCTGGGTGCCTACCTGGAAAACGTTTTTTAAATGAATCTTGTACTTGTTTAATACTGCCAGTCTTAATAAAGTTTGTGGCTACAAATACACGTTGATCTTTTGTTAACTGCATGATTAAAAAGGTTCTATGGAAGTAAACCTTTACACATAAACGGTTTGATTTGGTTAGTAAGCAATAATGGCGAGACCATAGCACAGCGTGATGAAAAAACACTCTAAAATGGCCTAGGCTTTGCTTGAAGAATCGCACAGTGACCTAGGCTACCTAGGCTCTCTACGCTTCTCTTGAAAGTACACGGTGGTGGCCTAGCCTACCTAGGCTTCGTTTCATTATTTTACTTCCTTGCGCAAACATATTTTTGATAGCCTCCACTCAACACATTAGTGTATTAATTTTATACAAGGGAATTTAAGGAAATCTCCAGAATCAACAGATAAATAGTTATTAAATCAAACACCTTTTGCAGGACCCCAAAATCTCCAATAGTTTTTGAGTTATTTTAATTCAAAGTATGGTTAACTTTTTCTGGGAAACCCGGTATATATATATATATATATAAATATATATATATATATATATATATATATATATATATATATATATATATAGGTATATATATATATATATATATATATATATATATATATATATATATATATATATATATATATATATATATATATATATATATATATATATATATATATATACAGCCCTGGCCAAAAGTATTAGGCCACCCCAGTGTTTCTGGGTTCTGCTATCTCAATGTTAATGAAATTCGTGCACATGGTGGCTTATAGGATATTTCACAATATACATTAGTTTTAATATTTGGTTGACCCTCCTTTAGCTTCAATTACCGCTTTTATATGGTTAGGCATAGAATCAACTAGTTTCCTGCATGTGCTAGGCGCAATCTTACTCCATTCTTCTCTAAGTTTTTTGGTACAAATGCTCTTTATTTTTAATTGTTGTGTTCTTGATACTTTACCAAGAGTTCCCCATGGGTGTTCGATCGGATTTAGATCGGGGCTTTGAGCTGGCAAGTCCATGGGAACTATACGCTGTGTCTCAAACCATGAACGAGTATACTTTGCTGTATGACGTGGAGCGTTGTCCTGTTGAAAGATAACACTGTTTTTCGACACTCCTGTATGCAATTTAGCAATTGATGGCTCTAAAACATCCGATAACATGGAAACAGGTAGCTGAATTCATCCTTCCTCCCCCCCCCCCCCTATGCTTTACAGTTGGTACCAGACATTCAACCTTAAATGCTTCCCCAATTCTGCGACGTGCAAAAGTTGCACCAGATGTGCCGAAAACCTGAGTAAAAAACATGAACGATAATATTATCCTTATGGTGGATATTTCTTATATATTTGGGCAAAAAAAAACATATTTTGAGTTTATATGTTGATTGAATACTTGTACTATGTTACCTCATAGTTACTTTCATCAGATCATATGACTTTCGACCATTGCTCACTGGTCCAATTTTAGTGTTTTTTTTCAGTGTTTGCAACCACTGAAGACGTTTATTCATATTCGCTTCAGAAATCCATGGATTTTTCCTGGCTCTACAGCCTTTCAGACCGTACTCTACAAACCTTCTTCTAACAGTTTTGGTTGATATTTGTGATGTACCTGCCTCGTTGAAGTCCGCACAGAGCTCTGACGATGTTTTTCTCCTGCTTCTGAGCGACTGACGGATGATGGATCTGTCATCACGAGGCGTTGTAACCTTTTTTCTACCTGTTCTTTGTATTGTCTTCACATCTTTTGTCTCTGAAGCGCTTGAGAGTCGTTTGCACCGCACATCGAGAACATTTCATCTTCTGAGCAATTTGCCTTTGAGACATTCCATCTTTATGATGAGCTACGATTTGACCTCGCTCACACCTACTCAACTTCCTTGTTTTAAGCATTTTACTGTTTATTAACTATATCTACAACGTATTTTAGCAAACACTGGAATAATCAAGGAAAAATAAGTTAATTGTGGACGTTAGTTTTGCACATAATTGGTTACATACGTACAGTCAACCATATATTAAACTAATGTATATTGTGTAATATACCATAAACCACCATGTACACGTGTTTCATTAACATTGAGATAGCAGAACTCAGAAACACGGGTGGCCTAATACTTTTGGCCAAGGCTCTGTATATATATATATATATATATATATATATATATATATATATATATATATATATATATATATATATATATATATATATATATATATATATATATATATATATATATGGAGAGACAGCAAGACTGCTCCAAGTCGTAAAAAGTGACAAATCCAGTGCGCTCGACATATAAAAATTTATGCTTAGGTAAACGTTCCTTAGCCATCGTAAAACAGCAATTTCCCCCGAGATAACGAGAAAAGCAAGCCAGTGCAACGATGCGTTTGTTTCAAATTATAACTAAACTATTTCGTTGCGATAAACCTTCGGTAGAGTAGTTGGGATTCCCTAACACGGCTATATTCAGCTGTCCACCGCAGGCCAAGATGAGAAAAGGCGAGAATTCGAAGTTTAGCGTCCAGAGTCCACTAAGGAACGTGCTCATAAAAGGAAAATACAGCAGCCCAATTGATGTTTGCTGTATTATTTGAGTATTGAACGGTTTCAGTAATATACGAGTTGCTATATGTGGTAGATAACTAAACATCCACTCGACATAACGACTCTAAGCTTAAGCTTAACGCTACGATAACAGATTTTTTTCTCTTATAAAATTACTAATTCATGGAATGCTCTCTCCTCGCAACTCGTTAAATGAATCTCGGTCAATATATCTAACAAGAGAATTGATAAATATTACTAATAACTTATTATTGAAAAAAAAATAGTCGGTATAAATGATATCCGATTTATCCCCCTTTTACTTCCCCTCCGATCTCCTCATTTCTCCTTTCTTGGATAGGTCTCGAAAAGGAACAGTAATTCTGTGACTTTTCCCGGCGTCGTGTATGACCGACGCTCATGCGAGGCACTGGAGGAAGATAGATCATACGAAATAAGAAGGCATTTCCAACATACACAGAAGTGGAATATGCGGATGGTACAGAGTACATAGTCTGATTAATTCAATGAGGAGACACCTCCGCGTGCGCAACTCTCTTAGGAATTTGCTCAAGGATGGCAAACCCTCAATTGTGTACTCGAAACGTCTTACGGCCTATATACCTACATACAGTATACGTAAATACACATATACATACATGCTCAGTGCTCACTTTCTCATGCACGTACATATATATTGGATAGATACATACATACATGCATCATACATAGCGGATAAAAATAATAATATAGCAAAATATTAGGAGAGGATATCGAGAATGGGATGGAATTTGATAGTAAACCCCAAGGCATTTTATTGCGAAAATTATATTTCGATTATTACAATGGAAGTGGAAAATGATCGAGTGAAACATTTCTGCTGCTGCATTAGAGTCCCAAAGATCAATTGGCTGGCCTATCAACACGACGCATCTTTATTATATGAGGTTGGAACGAAAGTAATGTCCGATTTTCGGCTATATATTAAAATGACCCCCCCTCCGCCCCAACAATTTATGCCTATGAAAATATTGATCACGCATAACCTACAGTGCTTTCTAAAACATCTTGATGTTAACCTAAGACCATCCCCGTGGTTCTGTAATCCCCTAAACAAGTGATAATCAGAAGGAGCAAAGTCCAGAAAATATGGAAGATGAATCATTATTTCCTAAGAGATCTTTGGTTAATCGAGCTGTGCGAGGACGGGCATTATCATGACGGAGGAGGACACCTCTTCTTTAGAGAAAGGAGTGTCGCCTTTGACCCAAAGAGGCTTTCAAACGACGAAATTGATTGCAGTAGAGATTAGCATTAATTGTTTGATTGTTGTCTACCAGTTCGTAATTGACAATTCTGTCAATATTCTACCATACACTCAACATGATTTTTGGGAGGATGAAGTTCTCTTCTCGGTTGGAGAGAAATTCGGCTTCCTCGACTGATCCACGAACGGTGGCGTTTAACGTTATGATAAAGGATCCATTTCTCATCACCAGTAAGAACCCTGTCCCCAATCCAATGATGCCTGAACGTGTTGTGAAAGTAATGACTCACATCAAGCTATTGCAGATTCTCCGTGAACAATTCATGGGGGACCGATTTTCCAATCATTGGAACCTTTCATATTAGTGTAAATGTAATGAGTTAAGAAGATTAGGAGAAGTTATATTCGCGTATGTGAATCACAAGTTTTACAAATGTCTGGTAAAAGAATCTTTCAAACTTCGTAAAATTTGCGTTTACGCTAATAAATTCTGACTTGGTCAAAAGGATTTGAAAGGGTATGCAGAGAAGTGGCGGGGTACGATGTGAGGAAGGTAGACCTTCTACATATCATGGTTGAATATATCCAGCCAGGATATCCTTTGTATCTATTCTATTTATTTTAATTGTCCACATCATTATCATCATCATCATCATTATCATCATCATTATCATCATCATCACTTCATCACTAACTCTATATTTTAAGAAGGGGATTTTTTTCAATATTTGAATAATAATTTCATCTTAGTTTGGTTATGACTTATGTTTTTTTTAGCAAAGTTATTTCTAATATTTCTTTTATAATATCAAAAAACAAAATGGTGAAGTTCAGAAATAAATATAAGTATAGAAATTTTGTGAATTTTTTTAAAACCCAAAGAATTACAATGGTGAAGTTCATAAAATTTATTTTTATATATCTTCTTCTATAATTATATTTTAGCAACGTGATATTTTGAAAGGGGGGAAATTTAGTTTAAAGTTCCTTTTTAAAATTATCAGGCTTCGCTACTAAGATTAAAATTTAAATCTAAAAAAAAGCAGCCATGGTTAAATTTTTATAAATTTTCTGAACTTCACCAATTGTAATTCATTTTGTTTTAAAACATACTAAAGCATTGGATAATCATATATATATATATATATTTTTAACTTAACCATTTTGTATTTTCAAACTCTAAAGAAATTCATAGAAATTACCTTGATGAAAATTTAAAATATACTTACATAAGTCATAACCAAACTAAGATGAAATTATTATTCAAATACTAAAAAAAATTCCCTTCTTAAATTGTAGAGTTAGTGACGATTATAATTGGCGAAGTTCAGAAAATTTCTAAAAATTTAACCACGGCTGCTTTTTTTTTAGATTTTAAATTTTAATCTTAGTAGCAAAGCGCAAGCTCCCCCCCGTAGGGGGAAATGGCGAAGCCATTTCCTAGTCTTTATAATACTTTTACAATCTCCTTTTGCTAAGACTTTGTACGCTTCTCGTAACAATTCACATTCTGCCATTCCATTCCATCTTCTTTTATCATTCGTTAACTTTTTTTTTTGGGCGGTTTTGGAGTCACTGAATCACATTGAAATTGCCCAAATGAAATTTTTTTTTTTTCTTCGTTTTGTGCTCAGTTCTTTTTTCTATATTTATTTTCAACTTTAATTTCCTTTATTATAAATTAAATCACTGTGTACATATTGTTTTTATCTCTAGCGATGACTTTGTTTCAAGTTCGAAACAAAAGAATCTGCGACTACCAAAAACTCAACATCCAAAAGACCGAGCAAACCTACCATGCGGCCCATTTACCTAAGCTAAATTTTAATTTATTTTTCTCTAAATAACTTAAACTCATATGCATATAGTACTTTCTTCTAGTAGTTTTACAATCTACTTTTTATTGAGTTAAGCAATCAAATGCTTAACAATTAGAAGGAATAGCATTCCAGCAAATGATAATTTTGTATGCGAACAATTCTTCCCCACGTTCGTGTAGAATCGCTTTCCTTTTAATTTGGGCACATTGCGTCTGTTTATGCTTAAATTTTATTTGAATTATTGGTTTTTATATCATAGTTAAGAACCATTTTAAATCTATATTATTGAAGTCCTTTAAAAATATTGAATGTTTCAATTAATTCGCCACGCAATCTTTTATACTCTAAAATTGATGTTTTTGGCTGTTTAAGCCAATCCAGCAAATCCAAGGGTTTAAATATAGGAGTTTCCACTATTTTAACATTTTCAACCAATATAAACTCCATAATTACACGTCGTATCCCCATAGTAATTGCTATATGGACTTATATAGTAGTAAATACTTTAACATTTGAGATTCAAGTACCAAAATACAAAGCTACAATTCGATTTGCCTTCTATCCTTGTTCGAAGCATTGCAGTTAGATTTTTAGATCAGATCTCACAGATGCTAATCTTTTTTATAGTGTTTCCTTAAGAGATTTAGTGATTGCGAGGGGAAATCTGAAGTTACTTTGCTCCAAGTGGAGTACCTTTATCCTAATACTGAAACTCCTCATTCTTGCAAGAAAGAACTAGGCAAATGAAATTGTAATAGAGGCAGACTGTCATATTTGTTAAGATTTGCACAATTTTTTGACAGTGGATGTGAGTGGGTCTGGAAACTGCACACTCAAATGTTTGATTTAAATCGGCTCCAACCAACAGTGAAACAAGGTAGTTTCCCATTGATGGTGTGAGGACTTCTCCAAATCTTCAACTTGGGTCAGATTGTAAAAAAAATAACAGCTTATTTAAGGCGGATGATGGCCCATGAGACACAGCTATAAACACCAAGGATTGGCAGTAAAAAAATGGGACCATAAGACTTTCTTGGCCAAGCAGACTCTTGATATGAACCCCATTGAACACATTTAAGGCATACTGGACAGAGTAGTGCGAAAAAAAAAGCCACGAAAACTATCCAAGGCAGATTTATTCAACATATTCTGTGCAGCTTGAGCACCAATTCCACAAGAGACCATTTCTGAACTCATTAGTACGATACTGAAGAGCGCGTATCTACTAAATACTAGATTAAGTATTTAAATGCAGGAATGAACAGAAATGGAATGATTTATTTATCGTGGGGAAGTGGTGAATATGTGAGTGTGAGAGATAGTGGTGTACAAGAATAGTGGGGTTTGGGAATAGTGGTGAAAATAAGGAAGTCTTAGGGTTGCAAGATTTGCAAAGGTGCCTGGAGATCAGGCTAATCTCTTTCTTTGTTTATTTTGTTTGTTTATTAATGTTGTTTTATACATATATATATATATATATATATATATATATATATATATATATATATATATATATATATATATATATATATATATATATATATGATGAAAATTAATGCAATATCGCAAGAAAAGATGAGGAATTAAACCACATTCTCCGAAGACAATTTAATTCAGAACAGTTTCGGTGTATCTCACACCCTTTTTCAACTGACACTGGATAGAAAATATAAGAAAAGTGCTTACAAACATAACACAGGGTCAGGTCGTGAAAGATCCCCTCTTTTTCCCCCAATCCCCTACTTGTGGCTAATCAGGGGGGGGGGTGGAGTTAGGCCTAAACATATTGAAGGGCTGACATTTTACTATTTTGCTTATTTGCTTTCGTATTACAGGATTAAAAGAAAATTGCCCCTCAGATAGATTTAAATTAGGAACTGACGATATCAAGCTCGATTCTACGATTCTTCTCTTAACATAGTTAGCCGATTTAAATACCATTCTACTTCCATTGAAATCGATCGAATTATTCAAGTCTCTAACATGGCAAAATATTCCACTGCTTTCGCTGCCCACTCTAATATCTCTTTTGTGTTCATATATATATATATATATATATATATATATATATATATATATATATATATATATATATATATATATATATATAACAAGTAGTATGCATATGCATACTACTAAAATGCGTTCAAGCCTTTGGATTCGTATACTAATTTTGCTTTTTATGTTAACTTGACGTGTAGTTTGTTTGTTTAGATTCCTTTTATGTATTTTTTGTTTCTGCATCGTTTCTTACAAAAAAAATCAAATAATGGAATGATATGAAATGAAATTAAATGAAAAGAGAGGTAGGAGACAAAGAATAGCTCTTCCGACCCTCCTTCCGTCCCCCTTGGCGCTCATAGAGCGGCCAAGGAGGTAGGGAGGGGGCAGTACTCCTTTATAGACTCCCATAGTCACACTATCTAAAGCCAAAGTAGGCTCCAAGAACTGTGAGTACGGCTGTTAGGAATGAGAGGGAGAGGAAGAAGAAAGTTTTAGGATAGAACAGCGATGAAAATAGTAGGAGAAAAAAGTGGACTTAGTTAGTCATGGGACCTATAGCTTAACGTGGAATCTGAACCACGATGTGTCGCTTGTCTCTAACTATAACTATAACAGTTTATCGTGACCCCTGTCCCACGTGTCACTGTGAGTCCCGTGTGCGAATATGATGGTAAACAACGAGTAGATGCTGAAGGCTGAAGGAAGTAAGAGGTTTGCAAAGAAATGCTGGAGGTCAGGCTTATCTCTGTCCATTTTAGGTAGGATAGCTAGCGTGATAAAGTTAGAAAGTAGTATTGGTATTTATGAGGCGTTCAAACCGTTATTAGGAAATATTCTTACTAAAAACTTGTGTAGGTTTCTATCTCTCAATGTATTCTTTCATATTCCTATCCTAGTTATAATTGACTATATGCTATTGTCTGCTGTTGCTTCGGTTAATTACTTTTCTACTTAAACATAAGGGATACAAAATTGACCAATCACAGTTTAGGAAAGTTTTAAGGACAAACTTTTGATCGTTAGTTTGTCCTTAAAATTTTCCTAAATTATGATTGGTCAAGAGCTAATTTTCCC
The DNA here is from genome assembly GCA_963969495.1 of Ceratothoa steindachneri. NCBI lineage: Eukaryota > Metazoa > Arthropoda > Malacostraca > Isopoda > Cymothoidae > Ceratothoa > Ceratothoa steindachneri. The sequence continues at coordinate 44,143,129 of OZ018335.1, forward strand.
AAATTTTAGCGCGATTAACACGCCAAAATGATTAAAAATAAAAAAAATAAAATAAAAATAAACAAAATAAAACAAAGAAACTCAAAGTCCGGGCATAAACAACCGAGATAAAAACAAATAAAATCTCTTCACCAAAGGAATAGGGATCCTATGCAACCATTGCTCGCTGGAATAGGGAGTTCCGCCATGGTCGTGAGTCCTTTGAAGATGACCCCTGTCCAGGGCGCCCGTCAGACGTGACCAACGAGGACAATGTGGCTCGCGTGGAGAGGATGATCCTCGAAAATCGACAGGTGAAGGTCGAAGAAATCGAGCGAGAACTTGGAATATCAAATGGAAGTGTTATTGACATCACCCACGACAATTTGGCCATGACCAAGGTCTCTGCCCGTTGGGTTCTTAGAAACCTCACGCCCCATGATAGACTTCAACGTCGTCAAAGTTCGGAGGAGCTGCTGCTCCTGTACAACCAATACCAGGACGAGATTCGAGTCAAGCCTAGTGACAGGTGATGAAACGTGGGTCCATCACTGGGATCCCTAGCGACTACTTTTTATTCCACCAGCTCAAGGCTGCACTGCATGGACGTCGGTTTGTGGACGATGAAGATGTCCAGCTCGCCGTCCAGGAGTGGATTGAACAGTAGTCGGGAGATTTCTGGTTGCCGGGAATTCGAAGCCTCAGGAACAAGTGGCGCAAGTGCATTGAAGTCGAGAATAGTTATATTGAAAAATAATAAAACACTCTTCCTCATATCCGAATTGCAAAACTTATTGACCACCCCTCTATATATATATATATATATATATATATATATATATATATATATATATATATATATATATATATATATATATATATATATATATATATATATGCTTAAAAGGCTATCTTTGGCAAACACAGTGTTCCTCAAAGCCCAAGTTATCTGGCAGAGGCTGTTCTCAACTTTAATAAGAAAGGGCTAATAAGTGCACTAATAAACAGTTCGAGGCAGTAACTGCGTATAAAAGGTTTCTTCAGTCAAATTTATATTCGAGGGCGGGTTGTTCTGACCACTAATAGGCTATAAAGATCATATGCAGCGAAGCACAAACAATGGCGGAAATTACGAAGGAGAGGACGGGAATATATTCCTCCGGGGTTTCTGACGAAACATTAAAAATACACTTTTACTTGTTTGATGATTTTTTTTACCTTTCAAGAATATATACGTTATTGTTACACACACACACACACATATATATATATATATATATATATATATATATATATATATATATATATATATATATATATATATATATATACACGTGATACCTGTTTTAGGGTATGGTGAGGAGTCGATTTTATACTTTTAAAGCCATCCTCGTAGCAGTGGCTTGCTAAGTGCGGAAAACTTTAAGGCAAAGGTTCAAATCCCCACTATTCAGTAGGATATATATATATATATATATATATATATATATATATATATATATATATATATATATATATACTACCGAGCAAAATAACAGAACGATTTTTCCAAAATATCATATTGGTAAATGAAATTTACATGGTACGAGTACATAAAGGGATGCATTTAATATATTTTATTAAGATTTGATATGATACAATTGTCTATTCAAGAAATTATACTAAATAAATTAACAAAATAAAATATTTACATGGGCAAATAAGAGAACGATCTTTCAGAGAATGGCTTAGCAAGCAAATACACTAGAAACAAAACAAGATTTGACAACGTTGAAACTTAAAACACTTAATATGAGGTGTTGAAGCCTTTGTTTCCTATTACTTCGGCGCAACGACGACCATAGGATCTTCCCAGATTATTTTCGAAATTCTGGTGTTAATTTGTTCTATTTTTGCTTAATTTTTGTTCATAAATCAGTCACAGTTGAAGGCTGCTGGTCTCGAACGTTATTTCCAATGATCTTCCAGAAGTTCTCAATTGGGTTCAAGTCCGGGCTCTGAGCAGGCCAATTCATTACTTCGATATCTTGTTCGAAATGGTATTTTACTCGCTTTTGCAGTATGTGATGGTGCGTTGTCCTGCATAAATAATGTTGGTTGGTTCAGAGATGCTCGGAGTGAAGCTATATCATAATGTATGGATTTAGGTACACATTTACCGTTCCAATTATTCGCATTAGCGGACCAACTCCTTTAGACTAAAACATCTCCATACCATGACGCTGCCTTCTCCAAGCTTGGCAGAATTTTTAACGCAATAAAGGTTAAGTCTGTCACCTGCAGCGCATCTAAGAAAACGTCTCCCATCAGATCCAACTAGATTAAATTTACTTTAGTCACTGAAAATGAATCTCTCCCAATCTTCATCCCTCCAAACAACATGAGCTTCAGCATATTCAAGTCTTGGCTTCTGGTTCTTCTTACTAATGATTGGTTTGGTTGCTGGAGAACGAGCTTTTAAACCAGGCGCATTAAGGCGACGGGAAAATTGAAACGGCTCACTTCTTTGCCACTATTGGTCTTAATTTTTCCATAAATTCCTGTTCCAGTATCGAAGGGATCCTTCATAGAGAAACGCCTAATAGCTCTATCTTCTCGGACGATGGCTATGAGTGGTCGACCAACTTTCACAGGAGATTTCTAAGTTTTATTTTCATTGTAAAGCTTCATAATGCAGCATCACAATACTTGACCTGCCTACCTCTCTATGAAGACTCCTCCCCGAAGTCTTCAAGCGAACAATTCTCTGGCGGAGCTCAGGAGTCACGTTTACGTGTGATTGCTGCATCTCTGCAGAGTGAATTCAACAACAATGACGGTTGTACAGTTTTTACCTACTAAGCAAAATGTTGTCAGATGATTTAAAAAAAACTTCTAGAATGTTCCTGAAAATATCGTTACCTTATTTTGCTATTGTCAATATTTTATTTTGTTAATTTATTTAGTATAAATTATTGAATATACGATTTTATCATAGGAAATCTTCATAAAATATATTAAATGCATCCCTTTATGTACCATCGAACTTTCACTTACCTAATCATCATATTTTTTAAATATTTTAATAAATGAAAATCGTTCTCCTTTTTTGCTCGGTAGTGTATATATATATATATATATATATATATATATATATATATATATATATATATATATATATATATATATATATATATATATATATATATATATATATATATATATATATATATATATATATATATATATATATATATATATATATATATATATATATATATATATATATATATATATATATATGGGTATATGAAAATATATAGCATGTCCCCACGTGTGGATGATAAAAGGGATCCCGTGTCCTGTGATGCCAAGATTGATTGCTAAAATAATCAATTGTTTTTAGTTCATTTTAAGGTTCTTATATTAATACAACCACTTGCTTGGTGTGGATGAAGAGCGTCCCCCAGTCGTATCCGATGCATTGTCTAGGAGGCAATCCAGTCCTTTTTGAATCGCCTATTTGGAGGATATTATAAGTAAAGGAACAAATTAGGATAAAAAAGATGAGGTAGAAATTGGTCAGAGGGAAGATACGGACCTGAACATTGAAGGAGGAATTAAAATGGCCGCTTTGGGATATTTTTTGTGCTCCATCTGATAATGATTTTAATAATGGAGGCCCAAGAGTCGGTGAGAGAGTTCCACGTTCGAGTACAGATTGGTTCGAGGATTGTCGCCTTCTAATGCCAGATTGAAACACCTCTACTCCTCGAAACACTGGTCAAGGCCTAGTCCGGGGATTGCTCCAGGAAACCATTCTCGGACTCGACGTTATATAAAGTGTTGCCCCCGGGGTTGGGGTATGTCAGTCCTTTCACTGGCCCCATTTTCCTTGAGCTGAAGGGGCGTGCAGGGAAGGCGAAGGGTCAGTGCATATTTCAGCGCTGATCTCTACGATGTAATCAAAAGGCGCCAGCAAATTGCCCGTTCAATTTCGAGAGTACTTGATCCCGCATTTATCCTCTTTATTATTATGGTTCCCAGCCAAGGAGGAAATGCTTGCCTTATATTCGGTCGTGTGAACCCAATTCCTCCCATGTACACAAGGCTAACGAGCTAATGCTATGTAAATTGCCTTATCAAAGCCCCGGGCTGGGGAAATAGCTCGCTGGAGCATATGACGAAAACCCACCACTAATCGTGACCGGGATTCGGCGAAGAAAACATCCACTTCTGGGGAACCCTCCTTCTGGGGAACCCTCCTTCTGGGGAACTGTCCTTCGCACCAAGGTTAGGAAGGATCCGCGTGCTTTTAATTGGGATGAGGAAATCTCGGGGGATCGTGCGCGAGTCGGGTTGAGTGCAAACGAGAGTGTGGGAGATTTTCATAAGTGTTCAGTTGGGTGATATGGAACAAGGCGGTATATTCAGTGTAGCCGTGGGGCAGGATGAGGTACTTGGAAGGGACTGAGAGCGAATAGGTGACTAGTCTGGAGGTGGTGTATGTTTCTTGGATTAGGACGTGGCAATTCAAAAAGTCAAGTTCTAAATAAATTTACCTTCATCGACTGCGTCGTCCGATTAATGTGATGATACTTGTGTGTAAGGTCCAAGTAGTTTATCTTAACCTGATATATTATCCAAAAAAAATAAGAATTTATGTATATATTATCTTCCTTTTTCTTTTCTTTAAATAATAATATTATTATTGTTGTTGCTTTCTGTGCATTGATTTTGTATAAAACTAGCGTAAGTGACTCACAACGCTCATTGTACAGCTGAAATATCAGGCAAGAATTCTCGCAACTAGTTCTGTACTTAGAATAAAAATTTGTTCTCCCATTTCTTTTCCCCCCACTTGATTAATTACTGTGAACAGTACACTCTACGACAGAAGTCGACCATATATGGCCCGCTAAGAAAATCTGTCCCATAGCATGAAATCATCCTTGCCGCGTTCCCTAAGAGAAATATTACATCCAAACCGCGGGTTTTTGTTTGCGCGAACTTCCGTCATCCATTGAAAGAATTATAAAACAAGCGTAGAATGCTCGGCTAAACTACGATCAGCTGTGGCAGGAAGCGACTCTCTCTTACTCTCTTTTGTATCAACGGTGTTACATTCCCGAATATAATATGTGTTTACAAATTAAAAACAAAGATATATTCTAAAACAAAAGAAAAAGATTACTAATATATTTGTATTAGTAATTATGTTCAATAGACATAATATGGTTTAAATGAAAAAAATATAATCGAGATAATGGTGTATATTAAAATAACCTCTATTTATTACGTCGATAGATGTGGGCCGCCCTTCGCTTACAGATATGGGTCATGCCCACCATGCAGAACAAGGTTATCGACCTCTACTCAACAGCCTTGCAGGTATGAATTTCCAGTCACCCATGGGTTCGATCACTCATAGGATGAGGCATAATTTAGATTATATTTTAATAGTAGATAATAATAATAATAATTTGATAGTTTTTCCCCCACCGATCTGACTTTTGCATTATTTTTAGGGCTTTCATATCTAAATGGCGACCTACATATCTAAATGGCGATCTAGGGTTATCTACAGAATATGATAGCCACCGTGAAGTCCACCGGAATCGGAACTCTATCCGACTAGTAACCACATTCGATGTAACTTAACTTCGATAAGTTCGAAATCAGTCTTTCCACTCAGCTCGGCCGTAGCCCAATAATATAAGTAAATTATACCCAATAATCTATATTACAGTAATGTTATATCAAATCTTAATAAAATCACCAAACAACCACAATATTAACAAAGCGATTTTATATGAGTACCAATAAATTTGTTTGTTTTAAAAATCTTCATCGATGAAAAATAATGAAATATTGGACAAAAAATTCTAGGAAAATATTTTCCTTCGGCATCAAGCAAGGTCAACAGACCAAAGTCACGTGCTCTCAATTATTTCAATTTAAAAAAAATGACAAAGTATTATCAATTAACAAACATATCACATGACCTTACGACACTAAAAACTTTCAAAAACTCATTGAAAAGTAAAATGGATACCATGCGACCGACCGACCGACCGACATAGAAACTTATAGATTCGCGTGCAAGCGACTAAAAATCTTCCAACATACATGTCAAAATGTATCTTTTATATAGAACTCCTTAGGTTTTAAATTAAAACGATCCTGATCAAATGTATATTATATATTTTTTTATTACATTAATGATTAACTAGAGAGAGAATGGATGGCCACTAGAATACATATCTGAAAAATATGCTGAGGGTGGTAGACGGTCTTAATGAATGCTTTGCAGTTAATGTATTTTGCACGATGCGAGGAAATTGAGGGCCGCACTATACTGAAGTATATCAATTTCTTCACGACTGATGGGCGCTGCTGGGCTTCGGATGATCACATTTTGTACTCGTTGATGTACTCTGTACACCTTCCTTGTGATTGTTGTCCTACGTTGTAGCAACTCGTAATGCATAATACCAGCAAATCTCTACCAAACACTATTAATGGAAATTCAGTCTGCAGCATTTTGGTCGATTTTCAATGGTGATAGGTTTCGATTGTCGCACAAGGCCCATTTCTAAACATAGGTTAATTATCGATTTACAAATGACTAATTTCTTTGCCAGGCAAGAAAGGTCAAGAAAAATAAACTCATCATATGACACTTGTATTTCTAGCCATAAAGATTATATGTTTAGATAACAGACTGTCCAGATACAGTGTATAGAAAACCTACATACATCCTGGGTTCTTGGCCCTTATTAATTCTCATTTTTACCAAACCTCTTTAAAATATCATCTATAAGTTGTAGAATTCATCGTTATTATAAAATATGCTATGACTGTAATTATTTTCATAAAGAGTTTTTTATATTAAATAATTATGTAAATTTCACTTATTCCTAGCCTCATTACATGAAAAATTGATTAATCGTTTTTTAACTAGTACAAATGTATATTAAAATGTATATTACTAAAAATAAATCTAGGACTCAAAGGGTATCCATACACGAACCTTTGCTTATCTCACTCGATACAATGTCTCTTAAAACCTACCTGCTTCGAAACAGTCTTTTAAAACCTACCTATCTCGATACGATGTCTCTTAAAACCTAGCTATCTTGGTACAGTCTCTTAAAACCTAGCTATCTCGATACAATGTCTCTTAAAATCTATGCCTCGATATAGTCTCTTAAGATATATACATATATCTCGATACAATGTCTCTTAAGACCCATCTCTCTCTATACAATGTGTCTTCAAACGTACCTGTATCGATACAATGTCTCTTAAAACCTACCTGTCTGGATATAATTTCTCTTAAAACACACCTGTCTTGATACAGTCTTTTAAAATTTAACTGGCTCTATACGTCTCATAAAGCTCACCTCTCTCAATGCAATTTGTCTAAAAACTTAACTGTCTCTATACGTTCGGGAGAGAAAGCGAGCCGTTACTTCCCCCCCCCCCTTCCGACCTCCCCCTCTTTTGACCCGCCGCCAGGTTCCCGTTAAATTCATACCAAAGCTTCCTCCCGGTCATCTTAACCTTCCCTCCCCACCTTTGAGTCGAGAGACTGCTTTATAGATTCGCCGTGAACCGCGTTTATGGTCCCCGCCGTGGTCGCCCGTCTGGCTGCTGATCCCAGCCGTTGACACTTCTTCGTAAGGAGGCGCTCGGTTCATCACGCCCGATAACGAAGGTTAAGATGGTCCCAATCTCTCTCTCTGTTTTGAATAATTCCTAGTATATATATATATATATATATATATATACACCTGCGCCAGGCTGACAGACAGATTCGGTTAGACGCGACTTCCCCGAAAGGAGTGCAATTCAACGAGCTCTCTCCCAAGAAGTGTGAGTGACGGTCGCAAGCCACGGAAGAGCTGGACATCACACCCGTGTCTTCGGGTCAGGGAGAAGAGTCTCGTGAGGCAACGTCAACCTTTCTCATCCGCTTTCGGATCAAGGATTGCAGAAGCCGTCCTCCGAAGTTCTTCTGGTGACCTCTTACGACAAGAGCCTCATTAGCTCGCTCAAGCCGAGTGTGAAGAAGTCATACCCCTTCCCTCTTTGAAGTTTGTTCGGTGACCTCCTGAGGACAGGAGGCCGGCATATCGCAAACGCAAGTTCGAGAAGAGTAGCCGTACCCGCTGTGGGTTCTGTGGCTACCCCTGTGAGTAATCAAGGTCACCAAGACCTCCCCCTAGTTGCCCCACCTTATCCTCGAGTTTCAAAGGAAGTAAATCATTCATTACCTCAATCTCTCATTATAACCATTCCCTATCCACGGTTATCTAATTAGTATTCGGAGCTTCAGTCCGTCTCATTTATGTACCATTTATATATATATATATATATATATATTTATTTATTTATTGTTGTCCCCTTTTATTTCGTGTGTATTAAAATTTATTTTTGTCATTGTGTTTGTTATATTCCTTGGTCACGCAGCTGCCGCTATCTACTTAAATCGCACTCTTAGAAACAATAACAGATGTAGCCTTGCTTGGCCTACCTTAGAGTCTGTGTGCGCATATTCACGTACACTTGGCCATACCTCGACACCATCTTACTCGATAAAATGTCTCTAAAACACACCTGTTTCGATGTAATGTCTCGTAAATCTAATTTGTCTCGATAATATGTCTCTTAAAACCTGTTTCGATACAATGTCTCTTAAACCTATTTGTATGGATACATTGTCACACTAAAACTACCTGTCTTGATACAAACTCTCTCAAAATCTACCTGTCTCGATACAATGCCTCTTAAAACCCACCAGTTTCGATAAAATATCCTTTAAAGCCCACCCCTCTCAAGACAATGTCTCTTAAAACCTACCTGTATGGATACAATGTCTTAAAACCTACCTGTCTTGCTATATAGGTCTCTTAAAACAACATGTATCGATACTATGTCTCTTAAAACCTGTCTCGATACAATGTCTAGTAAACCTACCTTTATAGATACGTTATCTCTTAAAACCTACCTGTATTGATACAATGTCTCTTAAAACCTACCTGTCTCGGCGCAATCTCTCTTAAAACAACCTGTCTCGATATTATGTTTCTTAAAACCTATGTCTCGATACTATGTATCTTAAAACCTATGTCTCGATACAATGTCTCTTAAACCTACCTTTATGGATACATTGTCTCTTAAACCTTACCTATCTTGATACAATGTCTCTCAAAACCTTACTGTCTCGATACAATGCCTCTTAAAACCTACCAGTCTCGATACAATATCCCTTAAAAACCACTTCTCTCAATACAATGTCTCTTAAAACCTACCTGTATGGATACAATGTCTTAAAACCTACCTGTATCGATGTAATGTCTCTTAAAACCAACCTATCTTGATAATATGTCTCGATACAATGTCTCTTAAACCTACCTTTATGGATACATTGTCTCTTAAAACCCACCTCTCTCAATACAATGTCTCTTAAAACCTAACTGTTCATAAGGAGAGATTTCTCATGGCACTGAAGTCCTCAAGTTGTCTGAAAAGTGTTGTGTGCCTGTTGCCAAATCGCTATGTAAGCAAAACTACAGTGCAATTAAAAAGTGAAGAACTGTAAACATAGGGGTGTTCTTATTACATAGAGTAATTGATAAACCTGAATTTCTTAGGTGACCCACCATTGAGTTTATCTAACTCTTGATTTTGACCCTCAAATATTAAATTTTTAGTTTCTAGACATAAATTCTTAGACCTCGATATTTTACAGTCGCTATTCATTCAAATGTTTAATCAAGAATTAAACTCTAGTCAGTCTTCACCGGCACTTTAAGTCTCTTAATCTAATTTTTAACTAACTTTAATTTAAGTTTAATTTTTTTTAATTAACCTCAAAATAACCATTTTAGAAATAGCACTTTATTCAAAGACCCGTCAGTTAAATTGCTCAAATGGTTGGTTGTCCATTATTTCAATTATTTTGAACCAGGATTCAAACTTACCTATGTTTAAATATTCAATTTTTGAATCATTCCGTTCCTATCCTTCACTCAAGTTGGTAAGTTTTTATTTCGCTCTTATAATTTTCTAATACACATTTAAATTTCACTTTTATTGTATGCCTGCTTTAATTCTATGATCTTTTGATAATACGAATGATATACTTGCCAAAGTTCTCCCAAGGTTAGCCGGGTAATTATTTTGTTTTGGCAATAACATCATAACTATTCGGCCAATTCTAACGAAATTTTAAACCCTTATGTTGCTTTACATTCTCTTCTGAATGATGTAACTGCCAAAATCCTCCCAAGGTTAGCCCGATAATCTTTGAAAGTTTTGAAGGTCGTAAGATCATAAATCAGATAAGTGAGAGCACGCGACTTTGGTCAATAGACCTGAATAGTACTGAATGTTGGTGCGACTCTATTGCTCCTTTTTAAACTTTAATTTATTTAGATTTTTGTCTCATTGACTTCTTTTATTCAAACTTGCATTTTAATGTGTAATTTCTTAGTACTTAAAATATTGTGCTTATTATAGGCAGTCGGTCCCTATGAAGGTCACAATTTCACCCGTGTGGGTCTATAGGCCCCTTAGACAGGTGATGGGGTATGTGATTCGTGCTTGGGCTAAGTTTAGAAGTCAAGATGTTTAGTGTTCTCTGGGTCTTAGTTACATGGAAGGCAAGTTGATGTTTGGGCAAGAAGGGAAGGTTTATTATGCGATTGTCTCTTTTTGTGGATTGTCGAGTGGCTTGTTCTTAGTTAGGCTGCCAGAAGTACTCCGTGTGTCATGTGGAGGAATTTCTCTGAGTTATCTATTTTGGGAGGTGGCTCATTGGCGGCAGGTTGTTTAAATGTGCCTGTGTAGTAGTAATTCGGTAACCTGCCTTTATCCAGACGGATCCCGATCGGATAATGAAATAGACATAAGGGGCAGGATGGCAATCGCCAGTGAGCCCAAGGGGACGGTCCCCTTTGCGAAGAGATGCCAGGAAGTATTATGTTTTGACACCAATCAGCGTTCAGGTAGAACCTTCGTCGCTCCGGGGAAGAGGGACCTGTTCCGCGACAGAGGTATGTGGATATAGATACCCATCGGCAAGATTCCTTGGATCAGAGAATGTGTGTGCGTGTGTTGCGTTTCAAAGACGAGCGAGGAAAGAAAGCAGTGTTGTAGTTGGCTATGTTTGTGGTGAGAGGTGTAAGATCTACCCACCCGAATACAGGGTGACCACACCGCGTCCACAAAATGGTAGCCAGATCTCTTCGGGCGCTGACGTTTGGGCCCGCTCTTGCCGGGGGAGGGAAGTGTGGGGGTTGAGGGGGATAGGTATTGCACTGTGGGTAGTTTTATGAGTCTGGGTAGAGGCAATTTTGTTCTGAGGTGGTGGTTTGGCTAGGACTGGTTTACCGTTTTGCTGAAATGCTGGGTTCTTGCTATGTTTACATCTACTCTTATTAGTAGGGTTTTAGTTTCGGTATGTTTGGTATGGGGTGGTTTGTGGTAGGCGATGACTTGGATTGGTTTGTTGTGTACTGTTTGGAGCTTGTCTTCGTTGCTTTGGGATGGTGTTGGGTTTCAAGTAGTTCTGCGTAAGTGCTGGAGTTGCGGATGAATTTTTAGGGTGTGTGTTGAGTGAATACTGTTTATTGTGTATTGTTTCCAGTTTACCGATTATTGTTTTGATATTAGGTTGGTGTTCCGAGTATTGTAGTGTTAGTTTGTTAGAGTATTTGTGTAGGTGCTCTGTTTTGTTTTAGTTTGTTTCTGGCTTTATTATAATTTGAGAATTTTGTTTATGTGTTGTAGTCTATAGAATGGTAGTTGTTGAGTGTATGGTTTTGAATGAGGTTAAGCGAAAGGAGGGGTAGGGGAGGCTTAGAATGCTATATTGATGGGAAAGAAGTCTGATGGGAGGTCGGCTATTATGTTACAAGTGGTTCTGGTATGTAAATGAAGTGAGCAGAATGGTATGTTCGGTGAAGTGCAGATATGGGTGGAGTGGGGTGATTGTCTAGTGTATTGAACAGTGTTGTTTAATGCGTTGAGTGCGCCAATTGTGTTTCGAACTCTAATATGCGGTGTGCCCTAATCTGATCTGATGATATTAAAAAAAAATGAAAATGGTTCCTCTTAAATTATAGGTTAAATTTGAACGCGTTCTTATTTTAAGTTTTGTTAATCCATACAAGGATTGGAAGAAATGAACAAGATAGTAGTTGCAGGTGTTGTAGAATTGAATAAAATAAAAATTAAAAAAATCTTTATTTGTTCTGCTTCTCTATATCAATGGGACGTGTCATTATACTCACAAGTTCAGCTGTGGTGGTGTGGTTAGGTGGAGCAGATGATGAAGCAGCTGTCTGGTCGGATTTGAAATGAGATCGACGCCCATTTAGAAGGAATGTCTGTTACCAAACTAACCATTGGTGCTTTAAGGATGTCTCGAAATGGTTACTGCACGCATATGATATGATCAGGAAAGAACATACATAGAGGCCAAAGACGAATACTGAATGGTAGACTGATAAACACCAATAGGGATTGTTTCCAAAACGTAGAACTAGCGTAGAAAATTGACAGCAGTACCTCTTCTTCACTAATAAAATCCATTCTCGATGTAGAGTCTAAAGATAAGGTTAAAGAGCCTCGATTTCAAGAAAGAGTTAGTTAATAGTAAAAAGGGGGGGGGGAAATACTCGTATTTCGTTGACCTATCCTACACAAAAATTGACTTAGCGGAGTATAAGTCATTATTTTCATTGTTTCCGCCCCTTGATCGCGGTCGTCTTTGGTGACGATTTGGGAGACCTTGTGTCTGACCGTCTCATTCCACATATGCGTTACGAGTGTGTAAGACATTTTGGGGTGATTTGGTTCTTACTAGTCCCTCTAGTTGTTTCCTAAATGTTTCGAATAAATACTATTTACTCTTAACTATTCACCGATTATATCATTTGTCCGAAATTTCCGGGCGTTTTTTCTTTGTGGTATTTCAATTAACATTTGTTATATATTAAACTTTATGAAAGGTAACAGTTGGCAATGAAAGCCAACATGAAAGCTAGCTGGCTCATTTCCTACCAGATAACTACTAAAAGGTGTTTATTGAAACGAGCAAAGACAAGCTGACCACACAAAGGTGTTTATTGAAACGAGCAAAGACAAGCTGACCACACAAAGGTGCGTTGTGAAAGCAGCTTTCCTTACGAATTTAAACCTCAAACCAAAATAGGGGGATAGATGGTTTTAAAGTAGATATAATGGGTCATTTGAAAATGCATCTCCTGCATTACGAAATCTAAACGCTATCTAAAAGTGGTGATACTCGTCACGTCACGCCGAGGATATAATAGATTTATTATCCGGAGGAACAAGGTCAATCAATATACCTAAGTAGCGTGCTCTCAATTATTCTAAATTATGCCCTTATGTCCTTTAGAACTTTCAACAAACGGGGAAGTCCGACCCATAGTTAGTTTTCTTTTAATAATTCCCAGACTAACCTTGTCAAGACCTTAAAAATTATAATATTAAAAAAAGAATGTAAAACAACATAAGGGTTTCACATTTCGTTAGAATCGACCGAATAGTTACGAAGTTATTGCCAAATATATCATTGAAAAGTAAAATGTCTATCATCCGACCGACCGACCGACCACCCGACCTACGACCAACATATTAACCTATAGATTCGCGAGCAACGTTTTCCTGATAGGCATCTATCAAGAAAGCTCACTATTTTGAAAAATATCCGAAAGTACCAAGAAGAAAGAACATCCTTAATCTAAACAAAGTTCATTCGGGGCGTTAAAAACTCATAAGCTCAACATAGAATATTAAAAATGTTCGAATGGCACATCCTCAAAATCCAAACCGCATTGGCAAACACGACTTGAAATAGCATTCCTATTAAGTTCATGCAAGGCAACAACTTGTTGAAAATGATTTTCCCGGTCGTAGACAATTTATAGAATGGCTTCTCCATAAACCTGCTCGTTCCTTGGAAAACGTGATTGGTGACGAGGCAGCTTTTTTCCTGAATGGAAAGGTAAATTACTATACTATTCAACAGCATGCGCCTCTAGAGAGACGTATTTGTCGGCAGAAACTGTCTCTTTGGATCGGAATATGCGGGAATGGCCATCTCATCGGGACAGTTTTACAACAATAATTTCACTGGAGCTGCGAACCTGAACAACATCAACGAAACGATCATCCCAGTACTCATACATATTTACGGCATTTGATTCAATAGACTTGATGGATTCAGTACGGAGCCACAGCTCATAGACTTCTTGCTGTGAGAACTTTATAGCAATCGCATTGTCGCGTTAAATCATGCAAATAAATGGCCCCAAATATCCTCGGATTTACCATCGTGCGATTTCTTTATATGGGGACATCTAGAGAGTAAATTGTATTATATACCTCTGGGAAAAGAAACCAGTTAAAAGGTAGTATATACATGAAGTCAATTTACTTAAGGAAAATCAACAGTTGGTGAAAAAAGTTGTGCAATCAATGCGAACAAAGGCGCAAATGTGCTTTGGAAAAAATGGATAACATATGGAAGGAAACGGTGCTTAGAAAAACAAAACAAAAAACCCCATTTGTATTACCCATATGTAGAGGTGTTTCTTGATTAATGGATCGAAAAATTTGGGTTAATTTTCAACTTCAGATTTTCATTATTTCACTTCCTTTCCTCCGCCCAAACTATTGTATATCAATATTATAAGAGGAAATTAAATGAAATTTTCACAATAGAAAGATAAATAATTGTTAGAAAAAAAAGACAGGACAAAAAAATCTCTAGTACTTTTTGAGTAATATTAAGTGAAAGTTCGGTTAACTTTTTTTTGGTCACTGTGTATATATACACCTTGGCCCAAAGTCTAAAGTACCCATCATAGATTTATATATTTAACATATTTAATCAAACTGCTTATAATTTATCACATTATTCGTAATTACGTGTGACAATAATGTGCAATTTGTTGATACGTTTGAATGTTTGTATCAATATTTTGAATTGCTTAGTATTTAACGAAATGTAGTCCAAACCACTATAAAATAATGCCAAGAGACCAATAGATAGCTTTGTATCAAGGAAGTGAAGTGGCAAAAAAACCTTCTTACACCTAGAAAACACATTTATCATTCGGGCGTCACTAAAGAATCCCAGACAAACATGTGCTGAACTTGCTGCAAGGTTCAATGAAACTTCAAGTTCAAAAATATCCCCCAGAACAGTTAGGAGATTTAAAGATCAAGGCTAAAATGATGGAAGGTGAGAAAGAAGCCATAGATATATATCTGAGGTCAACAGAAAAAAACGTCTTAGGTGAGTGAAAGATCACAAAAATTCGACACATGAACCATTAAAGTTATCTGGTCAAGTGAAAGTAATTATCAGGTATGTAATAACGACTTTTGAATTGGTTTTACATGCAATTTCGGTAATTCCATGTAATTTTATGTTAGTTAATTTGGCAATAGTATTAGGGAACGAACTAACGATCTGTATATTATCAGAGATTAAATTTAAATCGTGTCGTCAAAGAGGGATATGGACCTCCAAACCTGCCTAAATATTTGGCTTATTCTCGTTTTTATTTATTTAACTATAAAACCTCTTTTTAGTTTGTTTAATAGTGTTTGAAATGAATTTCTCTTTATGAGTCACAAATGCGTAATGCAAACCTTAACTTTAAATTGGTATGTACAGAGACAACAAAATCAATTTTATTCTCACATAAAAATTTAGACCAAGGTTAGTAAACATTGGCTTTCGGAAGACATAAAATACAAAGTAACTGTGATTTTTTTTCGATTTTAACATCCAAAAAAGGTAAACTATTATTTGTTTTTGGTTCCATGGTAAACGAAATGTTCGGGTTATGTGAGTTTATTAAGTTTTTTTGAAAAGTTCAGATTGAGCAGAGTTATGGAATAATGTGAAAGTGTCATCGATGTAAATTTTATAAAAATTACGTTTAAATTCTATGGGAAAATCATTTAAAAATTGGGTTTCCAAATTGCCGATGAAAATGTTGGCGGAGGTTGTTCCAATTGGCGAACCCATGGCCATACCATCAAATTGTTTGTATATTGTTTTATTAAATGTGAAAAAGAAGGTGAACAGCTAATTATAGAAGTGCTTTAATTGCAGATTGAGCGAAACCATGATGTAAGCTATCAGGGGAAGGAGACAGTTTATTTAAAATTATGTCTATGGTTTCAATTAATAGAATGTGGGTAAATAAAACTGAAACATCTCAAGTGATACGTGACAGTGGGAATGGAGTAGCTTGAATACCTAAATCTACAAATCGTTGGGAATTATCCACACTATAATGATTTCGCGTTAAATCAGAAACTAGAGAACTAACAAGGTCTGCTGACTAAAGTCGCGTGCTCTCACTTATTCTGATTTATGGCCTTACTACCTTCAAAACTTTCAGGACTAACCTTGTGAGGACCTTGTCAATTATATTATTCGAAAGAGAATGTAAAACAACATAAGGGTTTCAAATTCCGGTAGAATCAGCCGAATAGTGATGATGTTATTGCCAAAACAAATTAATTCTCGGGCTAACCATGGGTGGACCTTGGCAATTATATCATCCAAAAGAGAATATAAAACAACATAAGGGTTTCAAATTTCGTTAAAATCGGCCGAATAGTTTTGATGTTTTTTGCCAAATAATTCTCAGGCTAACTATGGGAGGACTTTGGCAATCATATCATTCGAAAGAGAATGTCAAACAACGTAAGGTTTTCAAATTTCGTTAGAATCAGCTCAATGGTTACAATGTTATTACCAAAACAAATAAAAGCAAAACAGGAAGCGACCGACCGACATAGTGAGATATAGAGTCGCGCGCGACTAAAACTTAGCTAGGTCGTAATTAGGGGAATTGTAGACGGCCAGAATGGGTCTCAAAGGAACACCAGCTTTAGAAGTTTGGGGTAAACTGTATAATGAACACAAAGAAGAACCGGAAGAAAAAAAGTGACTGGTAGGTTACCTCTGAAATCAATTTCTGGCTTTTATGGGAGCGAAGAGTTATATTGATTTGATCCTCTATGCTACCCTTGTATTGGTCCGTTTTTTGAGATAAGGACGATGGCTTGGCCAGATATCTCTCTTTGAGGTTTTCCTAGGCCTACCAGTAGAAATTCCACCGATACATGAGCCTGTGGTATCGTAATGGGATATAATAATATGTACGACCCTTTTGGGTCGTTTAACCTTTTCAGCTATGGCTTTGATAGATAAATGTTCCTCTTGACGCAGCTTAACAATTAGCTCCTGGATATAGTCAGGTGTAGTGGGTCCCTTAGGCATGTTTGCTGCTCGGAACTTGACAAGGCAATGACTGAAAGTGCTAAGAATTCATGGAATAAGTTACTACCCTAAATTAGTTGGTTGTCTCAAAGATAGAAGTAATAGACTCGCTGTACGGATCATTTTGACCACCAAATTGTGGGAATAAAAATGCTCTTTTGTACGTAACTTGTAGTTTCATCCTTCCTAACGTGTACATTGTACATTTACAACTTATAGCTATGCTTTTTTATATCTTAAATTTATGATGCATTAATTACCATTATTTGGTTTGATGCTAATGAAAGTTTTGTGATGGAAACCCAACTGTCCGAATTTCTCTCTCTTTCTCTGTCTGTGTCTCTCTCCGGACGTCTGTCTCTGTCTCTAATATACATATATATATATATATATATATATATATATATATATATATATATATATATATATATATATATATATATATATATATATATATATATATATATAATTGAAAAAAATCACAAAGTGGCACGTGAGGAAGATAAGCAATAATATGAAAATTAACTCAAATTCCTGGAAAAGGAACTTGCAAATATGGTTCGAAAGGGCTTGGATTCATCTTTTCATTTTCCTGTGGGTTAATTTTCATATATATATATATATATATATATATATATATATATATATATATATATATATATATATATATATATATATATATCAGTTGAAAGAGTAAATAGAAATTTGAAGCTGTTGCAATAAAAAGAAGCCAAAAATACTTATCAGAATTTGTTTGTTGGTTTGTGAGCGACGAAAGGTGTCGAACCACTCGCATTCCAGGCAAAATGTATACCTTATATATAAAGGCAGTTCAGAAGATTTGATAAAGGTGATCGAAACGTTGGAGAATTCAACTCTTATGACCCTTAAGGATATCGTGGCTTGCGCCTTTCTGGCTACGTTGGTCAATTTGTTTTCTAGTGAACGGGGAATGAAGCACATTCGTTTAGCACCACAACGGAGGGCAAACTTGCAGATAAGATTCGAACGAAGTGCGCCAATAAAAGGGCGCTCGTATTTTCTTGTCCTTTTTTTAAAGGAAGGACTAAAAGGATAGGGTGAGAATCTGTCGCAAGTCGGGAAGTTATTATGCATGCGTCGTAGACTATTTTCGGGCATCAGATTGCCTCGAGTGAGTTGCAACGGAGCCAAAAATTCAGAATGAGTAGAATTTTCAAACACAAAAAAGAGAAATAAGAATTAATATAGAAAGGAATATGATAAAACTTAAATAACCTTATTAATTTCAAAGTAAAAAAAACCCAAACAAACAAAGCCTCGTGAACTGAGAAAATCAAAATATGTGGAAAATAAGTACATACAGAAAAAAAAACCCATCGTAAATTTCAAATAAAAAACGGCAAAGGTAATTATCAATTAATGACTTCAAAGTAATTATAAGGAATAAAATTTAATTTCATATAAATGTTAATTACGTAAATTTTGTAGCTTTTAAAATCTTTTCATTTTTCGAAAACTAATAAGATACCAATTCCGACTAAACAGACCATAAACCAATTTTAGAAAACAGGATTGGACGAAAAAAAACGATAAATATAATTATAATCCGTTAATACGCCCCTCTCTCTCAATCTCTATTATCTCTCTCAATCTCACTATATCATCTCTCTTTTTCTCTCAATCTCTCTCTCCTTTCTCCCCTCTATCCTCTCCTTTCGCTATCCTCTCTTCATCTCTACTTCCCCCCCCCATCTTGTCTCTCTCTCTCCGTCCAACAGCCGATTTCTTCTGCTGAAGGGCTTCCTCAACGAGCCAAAAAGAAGAAAAGAAAGAAGAAAGAAGAGAAAGTAGAAATAGAAGAAGATAACGTAGAAAGAGAAGAAGAGAAAGTAGAAAGAGAAAAAAGAAAGTGGAAACAGAGGACGAGAAAGTAGAAGCAGAAGAAGAGAAACGGGAAACAAAAGGAGAGATAACAAAGGAAGACAAGAAGAAGAAGAATAAGAAGAAAAATTTAGAGATACAAGAGGAAAGCGGCAAGTCGCCTCCGAAAGGAAAGACGGAGTCGTCTGCAGACAAATGTGCAAGAGTCACCCTTATTGGTGATTCTCAAGCACGGGGTCTGAAGCCTCTGCTAGCGGCCCGCCTTCGCACAAGCGTTAAGGTGAGCTGCCTCCCAGGCTGTGGGAATAAGCAGGTAAGACCTGAGGCCAAGAAGTCTCAGATTTCAGAGACTTCAGTCGTTGCCCTTATGGTAAGTGGCAACAACCTCTACCTCAGAGGAGGTAGGGTAGGCCCTACAGGCTAGATTATGAGGAAAGTTATGAGCGCTGTCGACGACTGTGGATTGAAAACCCGCAGACGCGTCGTGGTGGGGATGCTCCCGAGGGAAGATCCAAGCTGGACGGCCTACGTGAGGAACATGTCGCTAAACCGGCGCCTTGCAGACCTCTGTACGGCGGAGGGGGTCTTTTTTGTCGACCCGTACGCCGTATTCTATGGTAGAAAAGACCTCTACCAAAGGGATGGGGTGCACCTCTCCTTTAAGGGCAAGGCGTTTCTAGCTAACCTCAACCAGGATGTCGTGGAGCGCACCCAAAGGAGTGTCCGGCCCACTAGGAAGGCGGACGTACGCCAGTACGCCCGAGTCACTCCCCAAACAACCTTCTCGGAGGTTGTCAAAAATGGTGCCACCGTAACAACCAAGAAGCCGGGAAACGGAAGAGTATAGGGGGTCCTACATTAGGGGACTCCCTGAAAGTTCTTCTGTTCAATGCGAGGTCAATCAGGAACAAGTTTCCTGAGCTCCGTGGCCTCGTAGCGACGGAAGAACCCGAAATGGTAGCCATAACAGAATCGTGGATAAAAACCTCAAACCGAGACTTTGAAGGCGAATTCACGGTTCCTGGCTACCAACTCTTCCACAAAAATAGGCCAGACAGAGAGGGTGGCGGTGTAATGTTGTATGTAAAGGATACAATCAAATCTACGAACTCCAACGTTATATCCGACCACGAGCTCCTAGGCGTTGACCTAGAGATCGGTCCTGTCAGATACAGGACCCTGGTGCTTTACAGACCCCCTTTCCAACCCGTTGAGAAGGACAGGGAACTGTACCAGCTGCTATGTAAGCTGGTTCAAGGCAGAGTGTGCATCGTTATGGGCGATCTCAACTGCCAAGTTGACTGGGAAACCAGGGCAGCCTGTGGCGAGAGCGCGCTACTCTTGGAGTTCACCAACAACGAGTTCCTCACTCAATGGGTCAGAGAACCGACGAGAGGATACAATATCCTCGACTTGGTCTTCACCTCTGAGGAGGATATCGTTGAGGATTTCTCTGTAGGCGAAGAGCTTGGTGGCAGTGATCACCAGCTAGTTAGATTTAGCGTCAAGATCCCGAAGGTAAGGTCTGTTGCCAGTCAATTAAGGAAACTTGACTTGAGAAGAGCAGACTTTGCAAGCCTTCGTGCTGGACTGACTGACGTGAGGCTAAAAGTGTGCGATGCTGTTGAAGACTCGTGGAATAGTTTCAAAACCACATTCATGAGTCTTCAATCGCGTTTAATCCCTCTGAAATGCCCCCGTCGGTCTTCTGTTCAACCAAAGTGGTTTAATCGAGAAATCGGCCAATTGCTTAGGGAGAAGAGAACTGTGTACCGGCAATTGAAGATCTCGGGTGACTTTGACGAATACCGGAGGCTAGCCAGGAGAGTGAAGTCCAGCATAAGGGCGGCTAAGCGGTCTGAGGAATTCCGAGTGGCGAGACTCTGTAAAGAGAATCCCAAGGAGTTCTTTGGATATGTAAACAGCCGTAAACCAATCCGTCGAACGATTGGCCGTTTGAGGAATAAGGAGGGTGCATTAACTCACTCAGATGCAGAAAATGCTAACCTTCTCAATGACTACTTTTTTTCAGTGTTTACTAAAGAGTGTGGTCCCATCCCCCAGCCCACGGATTCCTACTCGGGGGAAAAGCTGGAGGCAATGGACTTCACCGAAGGAGAAATCAAGAAAAAAATCGCTGACGTAAAGACGAATAAGTCCTCTGGATCGGAAAGGTTTCTATCTAAGGTATTGAAGGAAGTGTTCGATGAAGTATCACGACATTTGTGCGCTATCTTTAACATGTCAATCTGGACCGGATGCGTTCCTAGAGACTGGCGTGAGGCGGAGGTGACTCCGATCTTCAAGAAAGGAGACCCCAGCCATCCGTCAAACTACCGACCTATCAGTCTGACTTCGATAGTCGGTAAACTCATGGAAAGCATGATGGTGGACAAAATGAAGTCGTATTTAGAGTCAAACCTGCTACTGAGGAGTTCCCAGCACGGCTTCCGAAGGCAACGGTCATGCCTGAGGACCTTGTGGAATTCTTCCACTTCGTTTTCAGTGAGCACGATCGGGACAAGGCGGTGGATGTGGTGTACTTAGACTTTCAGAAAGCCTTTGATAAGGTACCACACCGCCGCCTTCTCTGGAAAATGCCAGCGCTGGGCATAGACAAAAAGGTAGCCGGCTGGACGAGAACTGGCTAAGTGACAGACGGCAACGGGTGGTGGTGAATGGACAGTCTTCTGAGTGGGTGCCCGTTACTAGCGGGGTGCCTCAAGGTTCTGTCCTGGGACCACTACTATTCATCATCTACGTCAACGACATGGACGGTGACATGGTTGCCAAGATTTCTAAATTTGCCAACGATACCAAGCTTGGTATAAACGTTGCAAAGAATGGAAATACTGCCCGCCTGCAGGAAAATCTTGGGAAGATTGGGGAGTGGTTGGACACGTGGCAAATGCCTTTTAACGTGAACAAATACAAAGTGATGCATATCGGCCACCGAAATCCTCAATCTCAGTATATCCTTAAGGGCACTGCTCTTGAATCGAGTGACACTGAGAAGGACTTGGATGTAACTATCACTAGCGACCTCAAGTTCTCGAAACAGTCCATCGAGGAAGAGAAGAAAGCCCAAAGGATGTTAGGCTACATAAAGCGCCAGTTTGGATACCGTAACAAGGAGATAGTACTTTGTCTGTACAACTCCCTCGTTCGGACGCACCTGGAGATGCCGTACAATTTTGGAGTCCTTCATTGCGAAAGGACATCGCGAGATTGGAACGCGTACAAGCCAGGGCAACCAAGCTGATTCTCTCTATCCAACATAAAAGTTATGAAGATAGACTAAGGGAATTAGATCTGTTCTCGCTGGAAACCCGTAGACTACGTGGTCAGCTCATCGAAGTTTTCAAAATACTTCGAGGGCTCGACAATGTTGACTACCGGGATATTTTCACACTGAGTGAGAACAGAACGCGCAATCACGGCTTCAAACTCGAACTGAAGCGTTACAACCGCAATCTGTGTGAAATTTTTTCCCTTACAGTATCTGCGGTAGTTGGAACGCACTTCCAGTGGAAGTTGTCAACAGTGAATCTGTTGACCAGTTCAAGTCAAGACTAGACAAAGTCTTGAAAAGTGGCCGTTTAGGGACGCAAAACAATTGAGCATCCATGTGCCCGCTCGATTGCTAGTCCAAAGGTACCTTCCTTGAATGGATCGTAAGGTCTCCTAGGGTACCTTCTTTGCTTGTTGTTACTCCTCTCTCTACTCTCTTCGATCTATTTTTTCTTTCTCTCCTCTTTGTCGTATCTCACTTCTCTCTCTCTCATCTCTACACAGGGTTTTGCAAAAGTTATGTTTCACTTGTTTGTTTTTTTTATCTTTCGAGAGGTTTACGTGTGTTGTAGAAAACGTTCCGTCAAGCAAACTTAAATTCATACTTTTCCACTACGTATCATTAAAACGTCTTTTCCATTGTGTGCAGATGTGGCGAGATGGAAGTGAAAGGAATCGAGATCTCTGCTCTCCTCCAAGCGGGCCACAAGTCTGGCATCGCCAAGCGGCTCAACGTCAAGCGGATGAACGTCCACAGAGTCGCGTAGAGGCTCAAGAACGGGGAAGACCTCAATTTGTCAACCGTTTAGCTGTGAGGAAGGCTTTCGAAAGTGCTTAGAAGCTCAAAATGACAGCGCTCGCGATGAAGAACACTTCGGTGGCTACGGTGTCGATGGCTCTCAAGGAAAGGAGCACCAAGAGCTCAAGGTGCGAGGAAAGGACTCGGTTCACCGACCGTATCCGAAAACAACGTCGGGATCACTGTCGTCGCCTCGTCAACGATTTGAAGAGTCGTGGAAGATGCTCGGTGTTGTGGCTTCCAATGACAAGAAGATGCTGCTGGTGTGGTTCGCGGCCGCTTACAGGCTCACCACAGCCGAATACAGGGACATCGTGGCCATTAAAATCATGCCCTGGGTAATAAAGATCACAAAGAAGGCGGACTACGTCTTTCAACAGGACGGTGCCCCGGCTCACACTGCCAAGACCTTGCAAGAGTGGTTAGAGTAGAACATGAACTTCTAGTTGAATGACTTTTGGCCGCCGTAGTCGCCAGACCTCGATCCCGTAGACTACAGCGTGTGGGCGCATGTTAGGGGCAAGGCCTGCAAGGTCCGCGACAGCAACGTCGACGAGCTGAAGCCCTCCTTCAACCACATGCGGGCCAGCACGAGGAAGGACTTCGTCTGTAACGTGTTCGCAGCCTTCAGGTCACGCCTGGAGCGCGCGGTGGCCACTATCACAATTTAAACACATATTTAAATGTGAAAACCATAAAAAAGTGTCTAACTGCATCAAAAGTATCATTGCGTCCTTAGTTGAGAACGTCTTAGTGAGTGCAACAGGACTTTTGCAATACGAGTATCTATATCACTCTCCTATCTCTGTTTCTCTCTCTCATATCCCTCTCGGTCTCTTCCCCATCTGACTCCACTTTCTCTTTAATCCCTATTCTCTCTGTCAACCTCTCTCTAAATCTCCTTCTTCTTTGTCCACCCCCTTACACTTATCTATTTACACTCTCTCTATTTCTTTCATCTTTCTCTATCTCTATAAATCTCTCGTTACTCTCTTCTCTCTCTTACCACTTTTCCACTCATCTTTAACTCTCCTCTTTGTCTCTTTCATTTTTTTCCTCTTTGTCATCTCTCCCTAATCTATTTGCTCACTTTCTTTACTCTCTCTATTATATATCACCCCACTCTCATCTCTCTCTTTCAACTTAGTCTCCATCCTATCTTTCATGTCTATTTCGCTCTTCTTTCTCTCACCTCTCTCTCCCCTCTTCCTCTCCTCTCTCTATTCACGATTTATTTCACTCCCTCTCACTTCTCCTTCCCCTCTTTCTCCTATCCCCATATCTGTCTCATCTCTCACTCTCCTCTCTCCCCTCTTACTTTCTGTTTCCTCATTTATCTATCTTCTCTCTCATTTCTCTCACCCCACCCTATCTCCCTCTTCTCTCTCATTTCTCCCACTCCACTCTCTCTTCTCTCCATCTCCTCTAATTCTCAGAAATAGAATTTTCGTTGCATACGCAATAAATTCTCACACGTGGAAGAAACTGAGTTTCCAGAAAATTATGATGTCATTGGCATTACAGAATCTTGACTAAATATGAAGGACAGAGACTTTCGAGCTGAATAGAAACTTCCCGGTTATGCAACATTCGAAAATAGTAGTTAATCAAATTGGAGCAGGCGTACTACATCAAAGAAAACCAACTCTATTTTATTGTCCAAACCCCAAATTAAGAGCGTTCATATATCTTACATTCTCTTAATAAACAATCAAGGAACAAAAATTACACTTTCATTAATATACAGTCCAAAAAATGTCAGTATAATTTGCCAAGAGATATACGATCAAATTGGAGAAATAAGTAACACTCGAAATACCGTAATTTTTGGTGATTTCAACTTAACCGTATCTAAATGGGTCAAAAAGTTGTCTTCACATTCTGGACATGAATTTTATGCTAACTTGGACGAAACTTCGCTCTTTCAACTTGTTCAATATCTAACTCGTGGAAATAATGTACTTGACCTAGTATTTGTAACAAAAGAAGACCTGCTTGATGATGTTAAAGTTGGTGACACTTTCAGTAATGGCTGTTATCACCAAATAACTTTCTGTATTCATTTTAATAAGAGTAAACCAAACAAAAGCAATAAGAAAATTCCTAATTTTAAAAAGGCAAATTTTCGCAAACTTAAAACAATATTTAGCGAAACGGATTGGAGCTTTCTGACTAACATTACCAACATAAGCACTTTGTGGCAACCATTTACCAATTTTTACCTAAATACCGTGTAAGTGTGTATACCATTGATAAATAGACGTCCAGTATATAGTGATAAACCCAATTGGTATACTAAGGATATCGCGGAATGTTTACTTGCTAGGAAAACGCCTCACGACAAATTTAAACGCACGAATAATGCGTTTAAATTTCCTAGCGGAAATCACCCATACTGAAACACTCGACAAGAATGTGCCGAACATTCTGGGGGACAACACAGTCGTCCCAATACGCCACCTGAAGGGCGGCTTGGGAAAGAAGATGCAAAACGCTGGTCTGATCGCCCAGTCCTTGCGGACTCTTTGGGTCCTCGTCGGCGCGCTCATTCACTGCAATTCCTACATATCCAGGAACCCAGCAGAAGATAATCCAGACATCCGCTCCGCTCGCCAAAACAGTGGTGTCACGGATATTGCGAACCAGGGGATGCGGAGATTCTAATGGCCCGAAAGCAATGAGGGACCTTTGTGAGTCGTTTTAAATCACAATCCAGTCTCAGAACCGGGCTCGTCGTGTTATCTCCCGTACCGAACGGTTCATTACAACCAGCTCGGCCGTGGAGACAGAGGCAACGCCTGGCAGAGTCCCGCTAACTTCAAACAGAGGGGATACGCCATGGAAAACGAAGCCCTCTTGGGAATTCGAACCATATGTATACAGTGCTATACACTGGTGCGGTTCCAGCGTCACATGAAGTGTACTCCAAAAAGGCCGAATGCAGTACTCCTGGCGATGTAGAAGCTTTCGGAGCAGAGGTGTGGCGACAAATACTCAAAAGTGGTACCCTCCAGGGTGGCGTCCTGGGTATAAGAAGGGGCGCCACTGGCCAGAGATTTATACTGAGCTCTCGAAGTATTTTCCTAGCTCTAAACCCAAAGAGCTTAGGGTATGACTGGCGTCTCTCGTCGGCATAGGCACCGTCGGGATCAGATGCAGATGCAGTGAGAGCTGTTGGTGTCTGAGGGAGGCGCCGGGTTCGCGCGTACAGGCAAATAATGCACTGTGCACGGCGCTGAGCGAATGCATCTCCCCATCATCGGCCAGTGGGCTTTAAATAGGGGACTTACGGAAGGGACCGGTCGCCAGACGAATGCCGGTGTAGTGGATAGAGTCCACTTTCTGAAATACACGCTCGGCTGCATAAAACTCGCATCGATATTCGAACTTCGAACGAATAAAGGATTGATAAACAGGAATGCAGTAGCTCTATTAGCGCCCCAGGCGCTGAACGTCACAGAGCAAACAATATCCATGGCGCTGGTACAAAAAACCCTAAGGGTCCGAATATGAGCCTCCCACGTGAGGCAAACCCCATTTAGAAAGTCTAGGTCAGGGTGGAGCCGTAGTTGGCGGAAGAAGTGCATCACCTTAGTCTTGGCCAAGGAAAACCGAAGCCTGTAGTCTTCGGCATAGCGAGAGACGCGGTTCAATGCCTGTTGGAGTCGACTCTCCAGAGTTGGCATCTGAGCCGTGCCAAAAGAGATCGAAAGGTCGTCCACTTAGAGCGTAACGAGAACATCTTTCAGCTTCACCGAAATGCTGCTGTTGATGCTCAGGGCAAGGAGTGCGACACTGAGGACACTTGCTTGCGGGAAACCCTCTTATTGCTCCATTAGGCCGGAGAGCACTCATCTAACCCGTACGCGGAATCGATGATCTCGCCAAAATTCAGCTATAAAGATTGGGAGGCGTCCCCTCGCTCCCATCGTGTGGAGAACCTCCATGATACCGTATCGCCATGTGATATCATAGACTTTCTCCAGATCAAAAACACCGTCGCGTAGTGCTATATACGAAGGAAAGCCTCGCAGAAGGCATTTTCCAGTCAGAGCTGAGCATCCGACGTTGAGTGGAAATTGCAGAAGCCGCACAGTTCAGAAGACAGATTGGCTCTGCTATCCAGAAAAAAAGGCTAATCTAACATTTACCAATTTCTCCATCAACCTACACACGCAGGAAGTTAGAGAGATTGAGCGGAAACCGGTCAAGGGGGAGTGATCTCTCCCTGGTTTGCGAAAAGCGAGTACAATAGCGATTCGTAAGGAGTCTGGGAGGATACCCTTTACCCAAATCCTGTTGAACAAATCTAACAGAAATGCTATGCCTCGTTCACACAGGTGTCGAAGCATATCGTACGGGACATCGTCCGGAATAGGGTAGTGTCCGCGCACAAAGCGAGAGCGGAACGCAACTCACTCGAAGTAAATCTGTCGTTGAAGGGTTCTCTGCCTCAGGAGGTAACGTCCAGTTGGTGACCTTCCGCGACATCATGACACGCATTGAATGCTAGCGGAGAAGCATCCGTCCAGAGAATGCTGAAAAAAGCGGTCGCGAAGGACTTCGCAACGGACGCGGGTCCGAAATTGCGGTTCCATTCTCGTAGAAAACAGGAGGGGCGTCCTACGAGAACTTGCCCTGAATCCTTTTGACTCAACTTCACACCTCTACTAGAGAGGTCTTCCCGTTAAGTGAAGACACGTATACCCGTCAAGAAGAGCGGCGGTCGTGCTTCAAAATGCACCGAAACCTAGCCCTAGCTCGACGAAATTCACCGACAGTGAAATCGTTCTGGCGGCGCTTATAGCGCATGGTAACGCTTCTATTTAAGGGCCGCCTAACACCTGGCTGACCACCACGGGAGCGGTTGGCGTGCAAAACGGCCAGATGTTCTAAGAATAGTACTTAGGCGATTAAGTTGCCGGAGAAAAAGTCAACGGCCTTATCTACCGAACTAAACGCCTCGACTGAGACAGATAAATCAGTCATTTCCTGAAATGTGGACCAACGCGCCCGCACCATGCACCACCCGGGTGGGCTCTCAGGTGGCAGCTTCTCAGATTTTTATTTTTTTTTAAGAGCTCATCTGGCGACTGCCTACTTGGGCATTAGTCGCCGTATTAAAACTGGCCTAGTTCTAGGCTACTTTAAAATAAAATTAGAGAGAAAAAAGAAACACCCCAAAAAGGCGGAAAGGAAGCAAGCTGGTGCGTCAGGGAGAGGTCCTCCCGGAGCAGGAGCGTAAAACCAAAGGGGAAAAAACAAAACAAAAAAACAAACCTTGCTTAAATAATAGGGAGAAGGCCGGCCTCCCCCAAGAAGTCAACAAGTCCACAAGTCAATGTGCACGAATCTGTCCGGAGTACAAGGGACAGGCGGTAGCGACCCCGTCCATCCCGGTACCGGGACAGGTATCGTGCGCGAAGATCACCCAAACTGGGACATTGGACAAGAATGTGCCGAACAGTCTGGGGGACGACGCAGTCGTTGCAATAGGGCACAGGCGAGCGCTCCATCAAATAGCGATGCGTCACACGAGTGTGGCCGATTCGGAGGCGACAGAAAGCGACCTGAAGCCGCCGCGGCACTGGGAGATAGGTCCATGGGAACAGTCGCGGCGCAATTGCACGCAACTTTAAGTTCCCTTCGACGGTCTCCCATTTTCCTTGTTAAGCAGTCC
Source organism: Ceratothoa steindachneri (assembly GCA_963969495.1). Taxonomy (NCBI): domain Eukaryota; kingdom Metazoa; phylum Arthropoda; class Malacostraca; order Isopoda; family Cymothoidae; genus Ceratothoa; species Ceratothoa steindachneri. The sequence goes on from OZ018335.1 coordinate 44,172,064, forward strand.
CAAGAGCTGCCCGTATTCCTGCCATGTAGTCGGTGTGAGTAAGAGCGAAACGCTGGTCCGGTCGCAGAGTCCTCAAAGACTCTTTGGCGCCCTCATCGGCGCGCTCATTCCCCGCAATTCCTACATGTCCAGGAACCCAGCAGTCGATAATCTCGACATCCACATAGGCTCGCCAAAACCATGGCGTCACGGATATCGCGAACCAGGGGATGCGGAGATTCCAATGCCCCGAGAGCACTCAGGGCGCTTTGTGAGTCGCTATAGATCACAATCCGGTCTCCTAACTGGGCACGTCGCATAATCTCCCGTACCGAGTGGTGTATTGCCACCAACTCGGCCGTGAAGACAGACGCAGCGCCTGGTAGAGCCCCACTGACTTCAAACAGAGGGGATACGGCGTGGAAGCTGACCCCCTCTTGGGACTTGGAGCCATCCGTATACACTGGCACGGTTCCAGCGTGACACGATGTGTGCTCCAAAAAGGTCGAACGCAATACTCCCGGCGCTGTACAAGCTTTGGGAGCAGAGGCGTGGCGACAAATAGCCAAATGTGGTACCCTCCAGGGTGGCGTCCTGGGCAGAACCAGGGGCGCCACCGGCCCGAGAGCTATATCTACCTCTCGAGGGAGTTTCCTGGCCCTAAACCCAAAGGGCTTAAGGTATGACTGGCGTCTCTCGGCGGCATAGGCACCATCGAGATCAGCTGCGGATGCACTGAGAGCTGTTGGCGACTGAGGGAGACACCGGGCTCGCGTGTACAGGCGAGCGATGCACTGCACGCGGCACAGAGAGAGTGGCATCTCCCCAGCATCGACCAACAGGCTCTCAATAGGGGAAGTGCGGAAGGCCCCGGTCGCAAGGCGAAGGCCGGTGTGGTGGATCGAATCCACCTTCCGCAATAAACGCTCGGCTGCGGATGCATAAAACTCGCATCCGTAGACGAGCTTCGAGCGAAAAAAGGATCGATAAAAAAGTAGAGCAGTAGCCCTATCAGCGCCCCAAGCGCTGAACGTCAGGGAACGGAGAATGTCCATGGCGTGGGTACACGAGACCCTAAGGCTGCGAATATAAGCCTCCCAGGTGAGGCGTCGGTCGAATACAAGACCAAGGAAACGGTACGACTCAACTACATCCAGGCGCACCCCATTAGGAAACAAATCTGGGTCGGGGTAAAGCCGTGGATGGCGGCAGAAGTGCATCACCTTAGTCTTGGCCAAAGAAAACCGAAACCTGTGCGCTTCGGCATAGTAAGAGACGCGGTTCAATGCCTGTTGGAGTCGACGCTCCAGAGTTGGTATCTGGGCCACGCCAAAAGAGATCGAAAGGTCATCCACGTAGAGCGTAGCGAGAACATCTTCCGGCAGCCCCGAGGTGATGCCGTTGATGCTCAGGGCAAAGAGTGTGACACTGAGGCCACTTTCCTGCGGGACACCCTCTTCCTGCTCCTTTGGGCCGGAGAGGGCTCCCCCCCCCGTACGCGGAATCGACGATCTCACAAAAATTCAGATATAAACATTGGGAGGCGTCCCCTCGCCCCCATCGTGTGGAGAGTCTCCATGATACCGTATCACCATGCGGTATCATAGGCCTTCTCCAGATCGAAAAAGATCATGGCGTAGTGCTGTCTACGAAGCAAAGCCTCGCAGATGGCATTTTCCAGTCGGAGCAGAGCATCCGACGTGGAGTGGAACTTGCGGAAGCCGCACTGTGCGGAAGACAGATGGCCTCCGCTGTCCAGGAAAAAGGCTAATCTAACATTTACCAATTTCTCCATCAACTTGCACACGCAAGAGGTTAGAGAGATTGGGCGGAAACCGGTCGGAGTAGAGTGATCTCTCCCCGGTTTGCGAAAGGCGAGCACAGTAGCAATTCGCCAGGAGTCTAAGAGAAGACCTTCCACCCAGATCCTGTTGAACAAATCTAACAGAAAGGCCATGCCTCGCTCACCCAGGGGGCGAAGCATGGCGTATGGGACATCGTCCGGACCATGGGCGCTGTCCGCGCACGAAGCGAGAGTGGAACACAACTTTACCTGCTTCTGGAGGTAAAGTCCAGCCGGCGGCCTTCCGCGACATCACGACGTGCATTGAATGCTGGGGGAGCAGCATCCCGGCTAGAGAATGCGGAAAATGCGGTTGCTAAGGATTCCGCCACGGACGCGGGGTCCGAGATTGCGCTCCCATTCTCCTAGAGAACGGGAGGGGGGTCCTGCGAGAACTTGCCCCGAATCCTTTTGACTCGCTTCCACACCTCAGCTAAAGGGGTCTTCCCGTTAAGGGAGGACACGTATGCCCGCCAAGAAAAGCGGCGGGCGTGCTTGGAAATATACCGGAACCTAGCCCTAGCCCGACGAAATTCAGCGATAGTGAACTCGTTCGGGCGGCGCTTATAGCAAATGTAGGCATAACGCTTCTGTTTGAGGGCCGTCTCACACTCGGCTGACCACCATGGGAGTGGTCGGCGTGCAAAACGGCCAGAATTCCTAGGAATAGTAGTCAGGCCCACGGCGATGAGGTTGCCGGAGAAGAACTCAACGGCCTCATCTACCGACCTAAACTCCTCGACTGAGATAGAGAATTCAGTCATTTCCTAAAATGCAGGCCACCGCGCCCGCGCCAAGCACCACCGAGGTGGTCTCTCAGGTGGCAGTTGCCCTGAAAATGATATTTGAATGGGAAAATGATCACTACCATGGAGGTCATCGACCACCCCCCAATCAAAATCAGGCTGTGCATCCAAAGAGCACAAAGATAGATCAAGGCAAGAAAATGAAGCGTTTCTCGGACAGTGATGCGTAAACTCATCCACGTTTAGGACACCCATCTCAAGCTCTTCGATCAGATCGGCAAGGACTTGTCCCCTGGGATTTATAGAGTAATCTCCCTAGAGAGAATGCCCTCCGTTCAGATCTCCAAGCAAAAGATAGGGCCTCGGCAACCGTGCCACGACGCGGCAGATGTCCCCCGCGTTGAAGTCAGCTGACGGTGGAATGTACGCAGAAATGATAGTATACCTCCTATCCAGGTGAAGCTGCACAGCCACTGCCTGAAAAGAGGTATCTAAAGAGAAAGGAAGAACGGAGACATCATGCCAGGTGTAAACCGTGCATCTCCCAGCCCGGCCATCCTGCGGTGTTGGGGTTGCAAGACCCTTATACCCCGGGAGGGCGGGCAGGGGGCACGCGCCTAGCATAATCTCCTGCAAAAAGATAGCTAACGGGGAATGGGACGAGACGAGTCTCCGGAGCTCCTCCCAGTTGACCCGGAGTCCACGGCGATTCCATTGAAGGAATATGCCCTCCAGGCCTAGCTAGGAGGAGACGCGGGGGCCCTCCTCGAACTGAAGACCCTCACGGGAATGGGCGTACGCTTCCCGGGGGCAGAACCCTGGGAGCTGTTGGCCGGACAAAGCACTGAAGGCGCTGTCGCCTTCGAGGACTTATTGGGGGAGGTTGGGCTCGCCATGCGAGTCTTTTCCTCCCTCCACCTCGAAACCTTAGGTGGACGTTGCGGCTTAGAAGGCGGGGGGCCTTCTTTTCGAGGAACCACCGCCTCCCAGCCACTCGCTCCACCTCAGGGCGTGGGCGAAAGAGCCGAAGCTCCTTTGTTGCTGTCCTCCTTTCGGGGGACAGCTTTAGGAACCCCCGAAGATGGCCTAGCGACCATCTTCAGGGGTGTTGCCTCCTGTGAGTCTAACGACTCGGTGGAGGCGCGTGGCTGGGGGAAGAGGGGGGAGCCCTGGTTTTAGCCGGGGCTGGGTATGAACCCTCTTTACCGTCAGCTTTACCAGGAGAGCGCCCGGGTTGGGGAGAGCCCACAGAAGGGCTCCGAATGGGCGCGGAAACAACCGTGCTCGTTTGCCTGGATGGGCCAGGAGCAGAGGGTGCCTTTCTAACTACTGAGACATATGACGTCCCAGGCAGAGCCGGGCACGCAGGACCAAGTCCTTAGCCTTGCGGAATGAGAGTCTATCCTGGGCCTGAGCGGCCAGGATTTCTTTCTCAAGGATATATGCACCACATTGCTTCGAAGAAGCAGGGTGCGGCTCTCCACAATTGACACACTTGGCCACACACGATTTGGACTTATCATGTGCAACCTTGGAGCAATTTACACAGACTTCGGGTGACCCCGACTTTGCACGTCTACATGAGCGATTCGTATGGCCGAAGCGGTGACAGTAATAGCACCGCCACGGCAGTGGCACGAATGCCTTCACGCGGTAGCGGTACCAACTGGCACGCACCGACTCAGGGAGCTGGTCACAGTCGAACGTGACGAAGAGTGTAGGGGTGGGTCTCGAGGCCCCTCCCTGTTTTCTCATCACACGTTCGACCTTGACTGCCCCATGGTCGGCCAGCTCTAGGGTGATGTCCTAAATGGAGTAGTCAACGAGTTCCCTCGCATAAACTACTCCTTTCACAAAGTTCATGGTAGAGTGAGGCGTCACACTCACCGGGGTGCCATGAAGTGTCCGAAGAGCACTTATCTTGGCCGCCTCGGCAGATTCGCCGCATTAGCCAGAAGGCTCCCGTCCGAGAAACGGGTCACCTTCGGCTCTCTACCAATTGCACTAGCTAATCCTCTCCTCTGATGGATCATGTTGCCCTTGGACAACATGGTGCCATTAGTGGAGCGAATAACGAGGAAGCGTTTGAAGCCAGCGGGCTCGAAAACGCCAGGTAACCTCTGAATCAGGGGCCCCGATGTCATCGAGGCTCCGCCCTGTGCACTCTTGGTATTAGTCTTAGTCAGGGGCTCCGCAACCGGGGGGGCAGAGGGGGCGGATTTGCCGATCTTAGCTTGGTCGCTTGCCAGAGTCGCAACAGACCCATCCGTCCCCGCAGCCCCTGCGGACGGAGAGGAGCCCCGAGTCTTCTTCGTCTTTTTAGTCTTTTTAGTCTTTTTCTTTCTTGGAGAGGAGGGCGGGGAATGAACCCGCTTCTCACCTCCGTCGTCAGAAGCCCCCATGCCAGATGGGCCGGCCTCAGCCAGGTCCCTCTCCGAAATGGAGAAGGTCCTGATAGTCGTAGGGGCACCTGTCGGAGGAGATCCCTCCCCTCCTTTTACTGCATCGGAGCCCTCGGCCGTTTGACAGGGACCTTGCATAGGGGCGGATTCGGGTTCGGTGCTTGGCGCCAAGCCCGGATTCCCCCCCATGGAAGGGCCCTACCGTCTGAGGCTGTGTCTCCTCAAGGACCATGTCTATCACAGGAGGGGCCTCCAGTTGGCCAAACCCTCCCAGGACATCGCAGGTCCCCTTGGAAGTGTCGCCAGTCTTGTGTGGGGAGGCACAGGCCTTGACCCCGGCAAGGTTTAAAATTTTTGCCAGCAGGTCTTTTGAGGGAAGCGACCGAAGGGGCCTGGCTTCCCTCTCCCCCCTAAGGGGGTTTGCCCTACCGAGCCGCTTCGATGGGGAGCGGCTGGCTAAGGGCTGCCTGCTGGCTTTCTTGGCAGTCCCCTTGGAAAGAAAAGAGGGGACTGCCGCTGGGAAAAGGGAGGTGCCCGAAAGCACCTCCAGAGAAGGGGGTGAGGGGGAGTCCCCTGCACCCGTAAGCGAAGGAGAGGAGTAAGCCTCCTCTCCGGTTAGAGAAATATGGAGGGTCCCCTGTGCAAGCACAGGGGATGGGACCTCCATTTTTTAGGTGGAGCTGCACGAGGGCGGCTCCGTCGATGAGCAAGGGGGAATTAGGGGGAGATTTTTTATTTTCTCATCATTGGGCATGGTGACCCTATTTGTGCTACGGGACGCAATAGCTCATCACCTCTCGCAGTTACCCGCACTGCGAGAGGTGCTTACAAGCCTGGCAGAGCCAGACGCCGCTATTCGGGACCACCCCTCCCGCCTGGTGGCCTGGCAGTCCATCGGCATGGCGGCTCCACCTTGGACACGGCGTAAAATTGATAGAATGTAAAGAGGAGAGGGAAAGGGATGTGAGGAAGGTATGGGTGGGGATGAAGCAGGTTGTTAAAATACTTCCATCACGAACCGGAGCTCAGGGGTTAGCGAACAATGTCCACTTCCCCCTCAGCCCCGATCCAGGGTGGTTGGCTTGAGAAGAAGGTCAGCATCTATCCTGTGAAATTAGAGGCTGACCAGAGAAATTTGTGGGAGAGGTTGTATGAAAAGCGACGAGGTAGGGGAGAAATTGGGCTATCTGAAGGAAGGAAGAGAGGCTAAGCTGGGGCCGGACGGAGCGCTGGATCCCGTCAGCACGGCGGCCAGGATGGAAAATCGCCGCGCCCCTTACGGGGCAGCTTCTCAGAAAAGGATATTGGAACGGGAAATTAATCACTACCATGGAAGTCATCGACTACCCCCATCCCCCCATCAGGCTTTGCATCCAGAAAGCATAAATATAGATCGAGGCAGGAAAATGAAGCGGTTCTCGGTCACTGATACGTAGACTCATCTACATTTAGGACACCCATCTCCAGCTCGTGTATCAGGTCGACAAGGACTTGACCCCTGGGATTAATCGAGTAGTCTCCCCAGAGGGAGTGTTTACCGTTCAGATCTCCAACGGGCTTCGGCAACCGTGCTACGACGCGGCAGAAGTGCCACACGTCGAAGTCGGCTGACGGTGGAATGTATGCGTAAATAAAGATATAAATCCTATCGAGGTGCAACTGCACAGCTACTGCCTGAAAGGAGGTATCTAAAGCAAAGAGAAGAACGGAGACATCATGCTGGGTGTAGAAGACCCTCACGGGAATAACCGTAAGCTTCCTGGGGAAAGAACTCCGGGCGATGTCGCCTTCGAGGACTTATCGTGGGAGGTTGGGTGTGACATGCGAGTCTTTTACTCCCTCCGCCCTGAAACCTTAGGCAGGTGGGGCGGCTTCGGAGGTGGATGTCCTTCTTTTGGAGGATCCACCGTCTCCGAGCAACCCAGACTACAACTGGGTGTGAGCGTAGGAGCCTGACCTCCTCTAGTGCTGTCCTCCTTCCGGGGGGCAGCTTTAGGAACCCCAGAAGATGACTTCACGACCAACTTCTGTTGTTTCCTGAGAGTCTAACGACTCAGTGGAAGCGCGCAGCCGTTTCGCTTTACGGGAAATGGTAGCACTGGTGGAATGATGGGAGGGGGGGGGGGACCCTGGTTTTTGCTGGGGCTGAGGGTGAAAACCCTTTATGCCGCCAGCTCTAACAGGCGAGCGCCCGGTGTGGGTAGAGCAGGCAGAAGGGTTCCGATTCGGCGCGGAAACGACCATGCTCGTAAGCCTGGAGGGATCAGGAGCAAAGGGTGTCTACTTAAATATTGAGACATAAGACGTCCCAGGCAGAGCCGGGCGGGCCAGGACGAAGTCCTTAGCCTCGAGAAATGAGAGACGATCCTGGTCCTGAACGGCCAGGATTTCCTTCTCAAGGAGATACGCACCACATTGCTCCGACTTAACTGTCTACATGAACGATTTGTATAGCCAAAGCGGTAGCATTAGTAGCAGCTCCGCGTTAATGGAACGAATGCCTTCACGCGGTAGCGATACCCACCGGCATGCACCGACTCAGGGAGCTTGTCACAGTCGAACGTGACGATGAGTGTAGGGTTGAGTCTCGAGGCCCCTTCCTGTTTTCTCATCACACGTTCGACCTTGACCGCTCCTCGGTCGGCCAGCTTTAATATGATGTCATTTATAGAATAGTTCACGAGTTCCCTCGCATAAACTACTTCTTTCACAAAGTTCATGGTAGAGTGCGGCGTCACACTCACCGGGGTGCCAACAAGTGTTCGAAGAGTACTAATCATGACTGCCTAAGGAGGATCCGACGCATTCGCCAGAAGGCTCCCGTCCGAGAAACGGGTCACCTTTGGCTCTCTTCCAATTATACCAGCTAAAGCTCTCCTCTGATGGATCATGTTGCCCTTGGCCAACATGCTGCCATCAGTGGAGAGAATAACGAGGGAGCGTTTGAAGCCAACGGGCTCGAAAACGCCAGATAACCCCTGAATGAGGGGCCCCGACATAATCAAGGCTCCGCTCTGCGCAATTGCACTTTATGTTTTGGTTAGGAACTCCACCCTCGGGGGAACCCCGGGGCCGAACGTGCCGATCTTCGCTTGGTCGCTTGCCGAAACGGCAGCGGACCCGTCCGTCCCCGTAGCTCCCGCGGAGGGAGAAGAGCCCTTAGTCATTTTAATCTTGTTCCTCTATCTTTTCTTTTTAGGATGAGGGGGGTGGGGAATTTAACCCGCTTCTGTCATCTGCCGGAAGGAGCCCCCCGGGCTGGATGAGCCGGCCTCAGCAAGATCCTTCTCCGAAATGGAAAAGATCCCTACTTTCACAGGGGCACCAGCCGGGAAAGGAGCTACTTCTTCCTCCTTGCGAGGCCTCTGGGACCCGAGCTGTCTGAAGAGGAGCGGACTCGGGTTCCGTGCTTGGCACCGAGCCCGAGTTCGACCCGATGGAAGATCCTACCGTCTGGGACTGGGTCACCTCAGGGACCATGTCCATTTCAAGGGGGCCTTTCTTGTGCCTCCCCCACTACCCCAGAAATCACGGATCAAATTCGATGTACCTTTGATCGTCTCGTCTTGGGCCGGCACACCTGCATCCGTCAGGGTAGAGAGGTGGGGGGGGGGGGGCAGGCACGCCAACCACCTGTAAGTTCTTAATGTACGATTGCAAGGCGTTAGAGGGCACGGACCAGTGGGCCCTGCTATCCCTTGCCCCCCTTAGAGGGTTGGCCCTATCAAGCCGCTCCCAGCGAGTGCGGTCAATATTGGGCCGCCTGTGTGCTTTCTTGGCAGTCCCATGTTAAAGAAAAGGAGGGACTGGGGATGGAAAGAGAGAGGCGCCCAAAGGAACCTCCAGAGAAGGGGGTAAGTGGGAGTCCCCTACACCCGTAGGCCTAGGAGAGGACTAAGCCTCCACTTCAGTAGAAGAAATATGGAGGGTCCCCTGAGAAAGCACATGGAGAGGAGTGGATGCTAAGCTGGGGCAGGAGGGGGCGCTGAGTCCCTTCAGTACGGTGGCAAGGAACCAAATCGCCGTGTCCCTTACGGCGTTCAAAAAATGAAATAGACGAAGTTCCCATAACAATTAAAACAAAGCTCAATGAACGTCTTATCTACGTTTGGTTTCACTTTGACAAAATCAAGCAATTATGCAGAACTTTAATCACTGGCATGCGAGAGCGTATTAAAGCACTTAAAGCGGTTAAAGGAGGTCAAATCAAGTATTAATCAATGTAAGAAAGGATATTTTTTCTTATATGTAAGAAAATAAATTGATTAATTGTCAATAAAATAACTTTATATAACCTTTTCCCAGAAAAATTTCGAATTTTCAAGAAATCCATAATAATTTTATTACTACCTTTCCTCTTCCAACACAATGTTTTATTCTGTCTCTTAACTTCCATAACTCATTTCAGACTCAAGTTGAATTTTATTACGAATTTGGTGTAAAAATATGCATTAAATGAAGAAAAAAATAATGTTTTGACTTTATAAGTTTTTAAAACTTTTTGGGAGTTTCTTTTGACTGAAGGTTAAAAGGACGGACATTTCTGATGATAAGCGGAAGAAATTTACAAGGGATACATTTCTTCACAGAAGAAAAACATCTCGAATTAATTTAATTCAGAGGACTATCTTTGGCAGAAATTTGATTGGACATCGACGAAATTTTATTGGACGCGTATGTTGGTCATCTGGAATTTTATTGGGTATCTACGATATGCGCGTACAAATTTATTTAACATCCATGAGTGGGAGCCAAAATTTAATTTGGTATCTACGATAGACACTATAAATTTTACTGCCCATTTAGAAGTGGCCCATTAAATGTTATTGACTATATAGGATTGGCACCACAATTTTATCGGGCATCTACAACGGGCACCGGAAATTTCATTGCACTTTCGCGATGGGCACCTGAAACTTCAATGGACATCCACAATAAGAACCTGGAATTATATGGGTATCCACTATCGGTATCCAGAAATTTCACTGGTCATCTACGATGGGGAAACTAAAATTTATTGGATATCTTCGAAATTTCAACGTCTGTGGTTGACATCCGCGCGTTATTTTTTAAATCGATTTTGTATCATTAAAATTAAAAACGACCTGTTAATTCTTATTTCAAACCAAACGGTAGTTTATAAATCATTTTTATGTTAATACATTTTTCAAAAACAATAGTCGCCCGTCACTCCAGTGTAATTCTTAGGTAAGAGTTAGTAGATATAGCGATATAATAGCGAATTCCTATACTCAGACGTCTCCTTTTCATTCTACGCTCCGATGAATCTTTCACTTTGCCAGAGAGAATAAGAATCGCCTAGACATCTACAAGCGATGTTTGGGTCATTATTTCATTGTTCACACATTCGCTAAAAGACACATTTCAGATCAACAGAAATCACATATCAAACCGCTCTCGGAAATTCTCTAAATATGCAAGATCTCTGGCGATTGATCCGTCATGTCTTTCTTCGGATCTCATAAAAGTGTTCAGGTTGCCTTTCCTTTTAGTCCATCGTGTCTTAGTGGCCAACGCAAGCGCCTCGTTGGACACGATTTAAAAAAAAAAAAAAAATCGTGCCCGGTTTTGTTAAATTCCTTAGTCATTCCCTTGACTCGTTGACAGCAGGTATGAATTTGTTCCTCTCCTTTGATTTAAGCATATCTGTGTATGTACTTGTAATTATTAGTACTTTTAAATTTATAAGTTCACTATTTTAATTTTATGTTTTTGAATTGTATTTAGGTTTATTTAAAAAAAAAATAATTGCTCCTTGATCGTGATTTTTCAAATCATATCTTAAATTACATGAGATAATTAGCATTTGTTCGCATCACAAATTGTGTTGATCCCTTTAACCTGATGATGGATTCGGTAAATTTACTACAATTAAAAATACGCCTTCTTAAAAGCAACCTTGTTAAATATATATATATATATATATATATATATATATATATATATATATATATATATATATATATATATATATATATATATATATACAGTAGTGATCAAATTATTATGGATTTCTTGAAAATTCGTAATTTTTCTAGTAAAACTATTTAATAAGTCAATAATGAGGTTATTTTAACATATTAGTGTAAAATACCTATTGTACATTTTTGAAGAATAAATATTAGTGTGTTTTGCTTCATTTTCTGGCAAACCTGTTGAAATAAAAGAAGGCAACACCGATTCGGTTTTTCCCGCTGCGGTAACTGTTAGTCTCATGCCTCAGTTCCAATTCAGACTTCGCAGGGTGAGGGTGTGAGAGTTATTATCTTTTGCTGTTACTAACTCAGTAATTCAACTAGTGTGTATATTGCTTTCCTGTGGAAAATAGTAGCCGTTTTTTCTTCCAATGTAATAGATAAAAAGAAAGTCAACAGCTATAGGTTCTCGGGAAATTGGACAGATCAAAGTGATAGTGCACTAAAACAGAAAGATATTGCAAAGAAATTGGGATTCTTCTCTCAAAAAATAAGCAATATAAAGAAAAAAATGAAAACTGTCTAAATTTGGATTCAGCAAGAGCAAAGAAATATGGTCGCAAGAGGAAAACAACACAAAGAACAGAGAGGAAAATAAAACAAATGGCTATTAAGGAGAAAAGAAAATCTTGTAGGAAGATTGCAAGCGAACTGTTAGCAGATGGCATTTCTCGAATAACAATAAATAGGAGGTTACTGGACAATGAATTACGAGCCTACCGTACAAGAAAGAAGCCAAGGCTTATCAAAATCATGATCCATGCACGTCAAGTCTGGGCTAATGCTCATGCTGATTGTACTTCTGAGCAATGGGAACAGGTAAGAGTGGTACATTTACCAGTTATTTTCCTTATTAAGCATAAGAGAACATACTGTACCTACTGTAGTAGGTACATTCTGATTTACATACTCGCTACCCGTTCATGCTGAATTAAATAATTTCAAATCATAATTTGTCTGGCTGTTTAACTGCTGCCACTAGCATTACAGGTCGATTCAGTACTGCTATAGTGTTTTATATTGTTGCAGGTTGTGTTTTCGGACGAGTCAACTATTTGCATTTCTTGATGACCGTGTGAAGACAGTAATGAGTCGGTCAGGTGAGGAGTTTATGCCAAAGTGTCTTAAAAAGACTGTAAAACATTCACAGAAAATCATGGTGTGGGAAGCAATTTGTGTACACAGGACAAGTCGCTTGAAGATTGTTGAAGGTACTATGAATCAGTATAAGTATATTGAATGCTGAAAAACCGTTTGGTACCTCAAATGAGAGAATGGTTCGGTGACAGATCATGCATATTTCAGAAAGACTCTGCTTCTTGTCACACGGCGCGATCAGTGAAGACATGGAATGCACAAACTGGCATTGAACTGCTATCATGGCCTGGAAATTCCCCAAACATGAACCCTTTTGAGAGTTTATGGTATATTCTATAAAATAAAATACACGAAGTTCCTATAACAATCAAAGCAAAGCTCAATGAACGTCTTATCTACGTTTGGTTTCACTCTGACAAAATCAAGCAATTATGCAGAACTTTAATCACTGGCATGCGAGAGCGTGTTCAAGCCCTTAAAGCGACTAAAGGAGGTAAAATCAAGTATTAATCAACGTAAGAAAGGATATTTTTACCAAATATATGAAAATAAATTAATTACTTTGTCAATAAAATAACTTTATATAAACTTCCCCCCCCCAAAAAAATACGAATTTTCAAGAAATCTATAATAATTTGATCACCACTGTATATATATATATATATATATATATATATATATATATATATATATATATATATATATATATATATATATATATATTAAGAGAGCTGTAAATAATATTGCGTTTTTTGTGCATATGTCCGAAAATAACCACTTAATTAATTGGAATTCAGCAAAATTTATCTTTCGCTCAAATGACTGAATTAAAAGAAACCTTGTTGAATGTTCATGTATAAGCCAATTTAATAACTTTAAATTTCTCATGGCCTTTTTAAAATTGAGGATGTTATGAAAAAACTCATTCTTAAAGAAATTAGCTTTGAGTTATGTTCCTAATTTTTTTGGCAATTTTCATTTTTATGGAAACCCGATTTGTCAATTTAATTATTGCATTGATTTTGTATTAACATTATTTTATTTCTCTTCCTCTCTCCTTGTCCCTCTTCCCTTCGTTTCAATTTACTTCTCGTGTCTCTCTTAATCTCCCTCTTTAGACTATCGCTTTATCCGTTAATCGTTTGAAGCCATTTAGCTCTTTTCCTCATTGGTGATTTCTTATCTTAGAGGCGGTCCTTTATCTTTTACTAGCTTATATATATACCGTTGTTATTTGATTTTCTCTTGTAGTTATCTTTGAGAATGAACTGCATAAAGTTCGAAAGTACTTGGAAGCACCTTTTCATTTTTCCTGCGAGATATTGCATTCATATATATAAATAAATATATATATTCTGTATATATATAAGAAAAAATACAAGGTCTGCGGGTTGTAATAACCTCACCACAGGGCTTTAGTCATATTTAATTTCCGTCTTTCAAAATCCTTTTGAAGGCAGAAAGAGGCAGCAGCCGTGCAGTGCAGAATGTATATCCATGTAGTCCAAGAATGAAAGAGAACTGGACGTGAATGAGCACATGAGACAAGAAATCGAAGTTTTTCTAAGGAAAAAGAAAGTGACATTGGAAAACAAAGATTAATGAGAGCAAAGGATTACTTATTAAAGGCAATCCATATTGAGAAAACAGGAATAACGCCAGATAAAAATATTGAAATGCCCAATTTGGTTTGAAGTAAGTTTTGTGATGAAAACCTAAGTGTCTGAATCATTATGGCCTCTAATATATATATATATATATATATATATATATATAGGTGATGAAGTTGTTCCTTGGGAACCTTATTCGTAGTAGGAATATGAAGACATATGCGATGGTTACGAACATTTAATTTTCCGGACGTTTTGGTCATTAACGATGACCATCATCAGCAAATTCTTAATACAAAGAATTAATTTGTAAGAATAACTAAACACAGCCTAAAAAAAACAAAAAAAAACAAACAAAAAAAAACAGGACAGGAATCGAAAATGATAATCAAAAGCAAGAAGTTAAAATGAAATATATAATTCTGAACTGTTGAAAGCAAAGGGGTGAAAATCTATTGGTAAGAATTTGATTAATATCGTAAAAATAACTAAATTAAATAATAATCCCATGAGTATAAAATAAGCATAATAAACATGAATTAAATTCTTATTGGGATACAAAAATTATAAACTATAGTAATAAAGTCAAAAGCAAGGGATGAAGAAATCGATTCCTGTCCTGTTTTTTTTTTGTTTTTTTTATTGCTGTTTAGTTATTCTTAGAAAAATAATACTTTTTATTCAGAATTCGCTGATGATGGTCATCGTTATTGACCGAAACGTCCGGAAAATTAAATGTTCGTAACCATCGCATATATCTTTATATTCCTACTATATATATATATAATATATATATATATATATATATATATATATATATATATATATATATATATATATATATATAGTATTCTCTTGCCTTATTGATTCTTTGATTTTGCATGGGGCTCGATGGGGGGCACTTCATCGAAGCCAAGTAAGTGGCTGTATCCCCCAGCGAGCCTGATGCGAACTCAATGGGGCGATATATTGCTATCGGAACCGCATAGCAAAACTGCGTCAGTGCAGATTATTTAAATAAAGCTAAATAAGGTCAACTAACGTAAATGGGAGAACTAATGGCAAGGAGGCAAAAAAAGTGGAAAATTATGGCGGTGTGGAGAAATGGGAAGGGCAAGCCGAAACCTTAGGAAGTGGTTCGTATCACCGACTTGGTTCCAGGAGGGCGATTATAGCGAAGACACGCCCAGGTGTGTGTCCGTGTGTACGCAGCTGTAAGTATGTGTTCATGTGTAGACGAATGTATTTGTATGCCGAGCAGGGTATATAGGCCAAATTCGCTCAGCGGAGTAATAGAGAGCAGAGACGTAGAGGAATGGAATTCAGTGGCTGAAGACGAAAAGATTTTCGAAGAGCACCGATGCACGCTGAAGATCTCATATGCACACATAATCCCCCTGAAGATGTCATATAGTTTCAAAAGTCTTATATGCTCTCCGAAGCCTCCCAAATATTTCATATCGCATCCCGAAGCCCGCGGAAAATGTCATATAGACACCAAAGTCCTCTAAATATCCCAAGTTCTCCGAAACCCTCTGAAGATCTCATAATGCACACCGAAGGTCCGTACAGGTGTCTTATAGCTTTAGAAGTCTAATGCTGTGGTCATGTGGTCTTCAAAGCCCCCTGAAGGTCTCATATGCCTAATAACTCCTCCTGAAGATTCCATATGGCTTCCAAAGTCCTCTGAAGATGCCATATGACATCTGAAGCTTCCTGGAGATCTCATTTGTCCTCAGAAGCCCCTTGAAGCACTCATATACACACCGAAGTCCCTTGAAGATGTTATATCGCCTCAGAAACATCTTTAAGATGCCATTGAAGATGCCATATGACATCCGAAGTCACCCTGACGATACCATATGATATCCTAAGTCTCCCTGAAGATGTCATATTGTATTAAAGCCTCGCTTAAGATGCCATATGACGTCTGGATCCCTGAAGATGCCACATGACCTCTAAAGCCCCGTGATGATGATATATCGCATCTAACACGCCTGAAGGTGCCATGTGGCATCTAAAGGCCCCCCTCCCCTTCTCATATGCACATCGAAACCCTCTGAAGGTGTCACGTGACCTTTGAAGCCCATTGAGGATCTTAGAGTCGCTGCGCTCGTGTTTGAAACTCTCGAAGGTGCGGTTAATGTACCCGATTACCCCGAGTCGCCCGGGAGACCTCCGGGTAGATGAGGAAGGAGGAAAAGAGTGGCCAAAGCGCCGCCGCCAGCCCCAAGAAATAACGGAAATAAGCAGGTCGTTCATAGGTCATTAGTTGGTTGCTGGTAAGTCGTCCATTGGTCATTTATAAAGTCATTCAATGGTTTTTCATTGGGTGTTCCATGATCTTTCATTAGGCGTCCAAAGGTCCTTCATTGTTCGTTCATATGTCATTCAATGGTCTTTTATGGGGCGTTCATAGTTTGTTCAATGGCCTTTCATCAATCATTACTAGTGTGTCCATTGTTTTTTCATTGGTCGTTCATATGACACTCAATGGTCTTTCATCGGTTTTTCATTGGGCTTTCATTTGACATTTAATGGTCTTTGACTGTTGGTTCATAGGTCTTTCAATGGTAGTACAAAAGGTCTTTCATTACCCAATGTAAACCTCCAGGAACGTGGTAGTTTAAAAGTGCCAATTTTAACTCATTTGTAGGTGAATAAGTGCAGATGTTTAAGAAAGTAGTCATGTGTAAGAAGAAAACGGAATAAATGCATGTATGTAGGAACGTAGTCATGTGTAAAAATAAAAGTGAATATGTGCACGTATGTATATGTATAGCCATGCGGAAGAAGAAAAAGGAATAATTCCATATATGTATTAATGTTGTCATGTGTAAAAAGAAAATGAAATAAGTGCACGTATGTATGAACGTAGTCAAGTGTAAACAGAAAAGGAATAACTGCACCTATGCATGAACGTACTCATGTGTAAGAAGAAAAAATAATAAGTACACGTATGTATGAACGTATTCATTCTTAAGAAGAAAACGGAATAATTGCACGTATATATGAATGTATTCATGTGCAAGAAGAAAAGGGAATATGTGAATGTACCTATGTATGAACATAGCCATATGTAAGAAGAAAAGGGAATAAGTGCACGTATGTATGAATGTAGTCATGTATAAGAAGAAAAGGGAATGAGTGCACATATGCATGAACGTAATCATGCGTGAGAAGAAACGGGAATAATTGAATTTATGTGTGAAGAAAAAAAGGGAATAAGGGAACGTATGTATAACCGTAGTTATGTGTAGGAAGAAAAGGGATTAATACTCATACACCAACATCCGCCAAAACTGATATCTTAGCTACTATGTAGTGTATATTCTCCATCACAAAAATACAGCAACCTCACCCACTTTCTCCAAACTGGTGTATATTTCCCCATTAACATTCACCAATTTTTCACATTGTATATTTTACACCTCGAATAGATCAACCTCTCTGACAATTTCTACAAGGTGTAGTAACGTCTCTGCTACAAATTCTCACTTTTTCGTATTGCAATGAGAAACATAAAAATCGCCTTTAGAATGTGGAAGTGACTTTTGAAAAAAGCTGGAAAATGCTTGGAATTGCAGTTTACTTTATACTTTCGTTCTATGCGCTCAGGTGGCGCGTGCTGCCAGAGTCCATAAACCTTGCGATTGATCTACCAAAAGTGGGCCTTCTCTTAGGTAATAGCGGAAGGCCGCAAGGTCGAACTGATACACCTGCGATTTTGAAACCATCCCACCCCCAATTAGTTTAGACCAAACAAAGGTAGCAATTTAGTAGCAACTCTTATTAGGATAGCAAAGTCACACGTCATTAAAAGGAATCCGAATGAAAGCTTTTTAAAGGGAGCAAAATGCTTCTACGTAGCCAGAATGTTTGGTCAGATTCCGCTTGTGTGTGTGCGGGAAGTATGGATGCATGTCAGGGTGAAAGTTAAACGTGTTTTATCCTGTGAAAGTAAATTCAGGGGTAATTTTTTCGGTTACTGGTAACTGAATCATGTCAGAGCCATACTTGACGCCATAACGTGATGTTACGGCGATTCAACTGGACTGAAGTGTTTCATCAAATCACTGTGTACGAGCCTAATTTTTAATCCCGAGACCAGTTACGGTATGCATACTATACCAGCTTCAGTTGCATACTGTCGATAGACACAACCTTACAAAAATAGACATACAAGAAATCAGATCAATGTCACTCATTAGGGAGGAAGGGGGACTTACGCTTATTACGAATGTCGTTTACGATTAGATTTAGGATATATATATATATATATATATATATATATATATATATATATATATATATATATATATATCATTCACCTTGGTGAGGTGGAGATAATGAAATAAGCGATAAGATCCACCTCTCCGATTATAATTATAAATATCTAATTATCGACGCAGGTTCGCTCGTAGTATGCGAAAGAGAGACAGTGATTAGGATGATAATAATAATAATAATTATTATTATTAGAAACAACATTTTCTTTTACTTATTAATACATATTTTATTATGATTATTTCTAGTTTTTTTAAATGTGTGCATAGATTCCTTTCGCTTTGATTCTTTCGACTTTCTCTGGTTTACCTCGTAATTAGATAATATATGGTGGGGTCATTATCCTATCCGAGACCGGCAATGCGAAGGCCATAGATTAGAAAGGCCCTTCTCTCCGCGATCTCTCCTCCACTAAAAATAAGGAGGCGAAGGAGAAAGGAAGTTGAAGGAATTGGCATTCGTCACAGGGAGGCCTGTGGCTTCTTAATAACCGGATCAGTGCGAGACCTCTCGTGTTGCTTGGATCCTTTTTGCATTCACTCGACCAAAGGCGTGTTGGAGGTGATTTCAAAATGCAGGGTTTTAAAATAATTAAAGGCCATGGGAGAGTTTGAGACGGCTAAATAGTTGACACTTCTTAATTTTCACAAGGGGATCGTAAAGGAATGGATGCGTTCATTGGCGGTGTTTTTATGCTAATGAATTTAAGCATCGCTCCAATTGCATCATTGGTAAATAATTTGAAATTTTGTTATAGATGCATGTTTGCTAGTCTTCTAAACGAGTGGGTATAGAGGAAGAGGATTTTGTTATCTTCGAACTTAAGTAAAAGACTCTAGGAGGGAAGAGGTAGTGGGTTATGGTGGGTTAGGTTAAAGCGTTGAAGCATTTTTTTTAATGCGCCCATCTGGCGCCTGCCTTCAAGGGCATAAATCACCGTAATCTCAAATTTCAGCCTAGTGATAGGCTACTTTAAAGTTAACAAAACGAAAATAAACCAAGACAAAAAAACAAGAAGGAAGTATGCTCCAGCGTGGACGGGGGGGGGGGGGGCTTTCTTTGGTCAGGGACAGAGAGAGTCAAATAAAATGGAGAATGCCAGCCTCCTCCAAAAAAGACAGATAGTCCACAAGTCTGTGTACACGAACCCAACCAGTCGTCGCAATAAAGTGCAGGCGAGCGCTTCATCAAATAGCGGTGCGTCCCACGAGTGTGTCCGATTCAGAGACAACAGAAATCAACCTGAAGCCGTCGCAGCATTGGCAGGTAGGTCCATGGGAACAGTCGCGGCGCAATGGCACGCAACTTCAAGTTTCCTTCGGCCGTCTGCCATCTTCTTTGCCAATCAGCCGAGAGGGCTGCCCTGATTACTACGATGTAATCGGTGTGAGGAAGAGCGAAACGCTTGTCTGGTCAGCGAGCCCTCGCGGACAATTTGGCGCCCTCATCGTGCACTGATTCTCCACAAATCTCACATGTCCGGGAACCCAGTAGAAGATAATCTCGACATCCGCCCGGCTCGCGGCAACCGTGGTATCACGAATACTGCAAACCAGAGGGTGTGAGAATTCCAATACCCCATGAGCACTCAGGGCACTTTGTGAGTCGCTAAAAATCACAATCCGGTCTCCGGACCGGGCACGACGCGTCATCTGCCGCCCTGAGCGTGGTATTGCAACCAGCTCGGCTGTGAAGACAGACACAGCGCCTGATAGACCCCATCTGACTTTAAACAGAGGGGGTACGACGCGAAAACCTAACCCCTCCTAGGACTTGGAGCCATCTGTATACACAGACACGGATCCAGCGTGACTCAAAGTGTGATCCAAAAAGGCCGAACGCAATACTCTGGGTTCAGTTGAAGATTTGGGAGCAGAGGCATGGCGAAAAATCGTCAAAAGTGGTACCCATCAGGGTGAAATCCTGGGCAGAACCAGAAGCGCCACCAGCCCAAGAGCTACACTGAGCTCTCAAATGAGTTTCCTAGTCCCAAACCCAAAAGGCTAAAGGTATGACTAGCGTGTCTTGGTGGCATAGACATCGTCGAGATCGGTTGCGGATGCAGTAAGAGACGTGGGCGACTGAGGGAGGCGCCGGGCTCACGCGTAGAGGCAAATAGTGCACTGAACACGGTGCAGAGCAAGTGGCATTTCTCCAGCATTGACAAGTAGGCTTTAAATAGGGAACGTGCAGAAAGCACTGATCGCTAAACAGAAACCGGTGTGGTTGATCGAGTCCATCTTCAGAAATTCACCCTTGGTTATGGATACATTAAACTCGCATCCGTAATCAAGCTTCGAGCGAATAAATGAAAGGTAAAAGAATAGAGAAGTAGCTTAATCAGCACCACAGGTGCAGAAAAGTCAGACAACGAAGAATGTGCATGACGTTGGCACAAAAGACCCTAAGGCTGCAAATATAAGGCTCTCAGGTGAGTAGTCTGTTGAAAGCAAGGTTAAGGAAAAGTTGTGAATCTAAAACTTCCAGGCCATCCCCGTTAAGGAACAAGTCCATGTCGGGGTGAAGCAGTAGATGAGGACAGAACTGCACCGCCTTAGTCTTGAGCAAGAAAAACTGAAATACGCGAGATTCGGCTTAGTAGAAGATGCGGTTCAATGCCTATTGGATTCGACGCTCCAGAATTGGCATCTGGGCTGCACTAAAAGAGATCGAAAGGTCATACACGTAGAGCGTAGCGAGAACATCTTCCGTCAGCGAGTTGATACCGTTAATGCTCCGGGCAAAGCGTATGACAATGAGGACACTTCCGAGCGGGACACCCTTTTCCTGATCCATTGAGCCAGAGAGGGCTCCCCTCCACAGTACGCAGAAACAACGATCTCGCAAAAACTCCCCTCACCCTCATCGTGTAGAGAGTCTCCATAATACCATATCGCCATGTGGTATCATCGAAAAACATTGTGGCATAGTGCTGTCTATAAAGGAAGGCCTCGTAGACGGCATTTTCTAGTTGGAACAGAACATCCAACGTGTAGTGGAACTTGCGGAAGCCGCACTGTGCAGAAGACAGATGGCCTCTACTGTCGATGAAAAAGCCCAGTCTAACATTTACCAATTTATCAATCAGCTTTGGCGCACAGGAGGTTAGAGAGATTGGTCTAAGACCGGCCGAGGTAGAGTGATATCTTCCCGGTTTGTAAAAAGCGAGCACAATGGCCATTCACCAGGATTCTAAGAGGATACCCTCTGTCCTGTTTAACAAATCTAACAGAAAGGCCATGTCTCGCTCAACTAGGTGTCGAAGCATGGCATATGCCACACCATCCTGACCAGCAGCGGTGTCCGCGCACAAAGCGAGAGCGGACTTCATCTCACTCAATGTAAACCTGTCGTTGAAGTAACGTCCAATTGGCTGCCTTCTGCGACATCACTATGCAAATTAAATTCTGGCAGAGCAGCACCCCAGCTAGACAATGCAAATAAAGCGGTCGCGATGGACTCCGCCACGGATGCAGGGTCCGAGATTGCGGTCCCATTCTCCTGGTGAATGGGAGAAGGTCCTGCGAGAAATTGCTCCGAATTCTTTTGACTCGCTTCCACACATCCACAAGAGGGTTCTTCCCATCAAGTGAAGAGACGTATGTCAGACAGGAAGAGTGATGGGGATGCTTCGAAACATACCGAAATTTAGCCTTAGCTCGACGAAATGCACTTACAATGAAATCGTTCAGGCAGCACTTATTGCGCATATAGGCATAACGCTTCTGTTTGAGGACCATCTCACACTCAGCTGACAACCACGGAAACGGTCAGCGTGGAAAACGGCCAGCCATTCTAGGAATAGTGGTTAGGCCAACAGCGATGAAGATGCCGGAGAACTCAACGGCCTCATCCACCGACCTAAACACCTCTATTGGGGTAGAGAAATCAGTCATATCCTGAAATCCTGAAATGCAAACCACCGCGCCCGCGCCAAGCACTACTGGGGTAGGGGGGGGTTTCCTCTCAAGGAGCAGAGGTCCAGAAAATGATATTTGAATGGGAAAGTCATCACTACCATGGGGGCCATCGACCACCATCCACCTCAAATCAGGCTTTGTATTCGGAGAGCACAGAGGTAGATTGAGACAAGAAAATGAAACGTTCTCGGGCAGTGATGCTCAGCTCATCCACATTTAGGGCATATTTCAAGCTCGTTGATCAGGTTGGCAAGGACCTGATCCCTGGGATTAGTCGATTAGTTCAAATCCTCGATCATCAGAAAGGGACTAGGCAACCATGACACGATGTAGCGGGAGTCCCCCGCGTCAAAGTCGTCTGACGGTGGGATGTACGCAGAAATAACAGTATACCTCATATCTGCAGCTGCAGTGCTACCTCCTGAAAAGAGGTATTTAAAGCAAAGTAAAAAACTGATACATCATGCCGGGTGTAAATGGCACATCCTCCTGCCTGGCCTCCATTCCGTGGTGGTTGGGTCATCAAACTTTAATACCCTGGGAGGTAATATCGGCTAAAAGATAGCTAACGAGCAACGGGAGCAGACAAACGTCCGCAGCTCCACTCAGTTGGCCCGGAGTCCGCGGCAATTCCGTCGAAGGAATATACTCTCCACACCTAGCTCAGAGGAAATGCGGGGGCCCTTTTCGAAGAGAAGACGCTCACGAAGATGGTAGTACGCTTTCCTGAGGCACAACTACCCTGTCGCCTACGAGGCCATATCAGGGGAGTTTGGACTAGCTATGCGAATCTTTTCCTCCCTCTGCCTCTAAACCTTTGGCTGACAGGGCGGCTTCGTAGGTAAGGGCCCCTCCTTTGCAGGATCCATCGTCTTTGAATCACCCAGCCTAGCACGGGGTATGGGCGTAGGAGCCGAAGCGCTCCTTTGGTGTTGTCCTCTTGTCAGGGAACAGCTTTAGGAACGCTGGAGGGCAGCCTCACGACCAACTTGGGGGGGGGGGGATGGCTCCTGTGAGTCTAACGACTCGATGAAGGCGCGCGGCCGTTTCGCCTTTCGGATCACAGTCATGCTGGGAGGAGGGGAAGGGCCCTGGAGTGTGAGCCCTTTGTGCCACCAGCTCTACAATGGGAGCGCCCGGGGTGGGTAGAGCCATCAGAAGAATTCCAAGTGAGGCGGAAACGACCATGCTCGTAGGCTTGAAGGGGCCAGGAGCAGAGGGTGTCTTTTTAACACTGAGGCATAAGGCATCCCAGGCAGCGCCTGGTGTGCCAGGACCAAGTCCTTAGCCTTACGAAATGAAAAAAAGATTGGTAGCTTGAGCGGCCAGGATTTCCTTCTCCGGGAGATACACACCACATTGTTTCGAAAAAGCAGGGTGCGGCTCTCCACAATTGACACACTTGGTCATACACGATATGGACTTATCGTGTACTTCCTTGGAGCGACTTACACAGACTTCGGGTAAACCCGATTATTTACGTCTTCAAGAGCGATTCCTATCGTCGAAGTGGTGGTAGTAGTAGCACCACGACGGCAGTGGCACTAATTTCTTCACGCGGTAGCGATATTAACCGGCACGCACCTACTCAACGAGCCTGTAACGGTCGAACGAGATGAAGAGTGTATGTGTGGGTCATGAAGCCCCTCCCTGTTTTCTCTTCACATGTTTGACCTTGATCGCTCAGTGTGGGCCAGCTCTAAGATAATGTCTTCTATTGAGTAGTCCACGAGTTCCTTCACGTAAACCATTCTTTTCAAGAAGTTCATGGCAAAGTGGGGTGCCATATTCACCGGCGAGCCATTAAGTGTCTGAAGGGCACTAATCATGGCCACTTCGGAGGTATCCGACCCATTCGCCAGAAGGCTCCTGTCTGACAAATTGGTCACCTTCGGCTTTTTACCAATCAAGCTAGCTAATACTCTACTCAGCTCGATCATGTTGTCCTTGGCTTACATGCTGCAAACAGTGGAACGAATGATTAGAAAGAGTTGGAAGCCAGCGGGCTCAAGAACGCCAGGTAGTCTCTCAATGAGGGGCCCCGACGTAATCGAGGCTCCGCTCAGCGTACTTGCCATTTTGGTCTAGTAATCACGCCCACACCCGAGGGTGCCACGGGGCCGGACGTGACGATCTTGGCCTGTTCGATTGCTGAAAAAGCAACGAACTCATCCATCCTTGTGGCCTCCGTAGACGGAGATGTACCTTTAATCCACTTTATTTTTTCTCCCTGTCTTTTTTGGGGATAGGATGGTGGGGGGATGAATCCGCTTCTCTCCGACGCAAGAAGGAGCCAGCCTTTAGGCCAGACGAACCGGCCTCAGCAAGATCCTTCTCTGAGATGGAGAAGGTCTTGGTTGTCAAAGGGGTACTAGCCAGGGAGGAGTCTCTTCCTCTCTTTGTGAGTCTTCGGGGGGCCCCGAGACACGGGAAGAGACGCTTGCACAAAGGTTGATCTAGGTTAGGTGTTTAGCACCAAACCCAGGTTTGCCACCATGGAAGATCCTGCCATACGCGGCTGGGTCGCTTCCGGGACCATGTCCACTCAGGGGGCCTCCTTGTGGCTATCCCCCGAGGTATCACGGATCCCTTTCGAGATATCTTCCATCGCAGTCAAGTCTCTGGCCGTCGTACCGGCCAGCATCGGGGATGAGAGGGAGGCAAACACGCCAACCACCCACAATGTCAGAATATAAATGACTGCAGGGGGCACGGCCCGACGGGCCCCGCTTTTCCTTGCCTTGCTAAGGGAATTTGTCCTTTCGAGTCTCTCCCACCGGGAGCGGTCGATTATGGACCGCTTGCATACTCTTTTGGCAGTCCTCTGTGATAGAAAAGGGAGACCGCCATTGGTCGGAAGATGGAGTCGTCCAAAGGTGACTCTACAGAAAGGAGTTAAAGGGAAACTCCCGCACCCGTAGGACTAGGAGAGGAGTAATATTACTATATAATAAATAATATACAGCAATAATAATAAAATAATTTTAATATATAATAATAATAATAATAATAATAATAATAAAGTAATAAATATAACACCAATAAATAATAATAATGATAATAACAATAATAATAATAATAACTAATAATATTGATACAAAGTTAAAGTAGTGGTGAGAGGAGGCGAGGAGAAAGCTCTCCAAAAACGGTCCCAGGCTGTTTCAGAGAGTTCGGGTCAACGCAGTGACGCAGGGCTTCCCTATGAAACACTCAGGCTGGGAGGAGGTGCAGCTCCTCCAGGTACCAAATGTAACAGACCACACAGGAGATCCTTTCTGGGTGAAACGTTGAAACAAGAAATGCCAGTTTCCATTTTGATAAGGTGAAAGAGATATATTAGTAAATAAAATTAGTTTTACATTTACTTTTATTCGTAAAATGTATAACACTATTCACTAATAGACCTAACATCATGCTGTAATTTTACACTATCACGCTACTGTTTTACAGCATCCGCTGACAAAGGTGTCTTGTTTAATTTAATTTCCAATTTGAGTTGTAACGTAACATGAGTTAAAATGAAGCTAAAAATTAATATACAATAGCATCAAACTTTAACTAATTTCATATTTGTCAGTTTAGGAAGAGATGTGTTAAATTATGTGTTAAATTAGTGTATGATTATGACATAATTTTGGCTATTTATTACTTTTCTCCGAAAGTACACTTGATTATACTTTCAAACTTCATTGGAATCGTATCATCTTGCAATTTTAAGTTATCACCTTATGAAAACCTTAAATTACTCTTGCCCGTGGCTCAATAAGCGCAGGTTTAACCATACCGTGGCCATCAATTATGGTAATTATAGAAATATTCGGTTGTCGCAGAATCTAGAAACATTCTTCCACGTAAAACTACTTCAAAACCGTTGGTTTAATTCGTTATGCAAATGTTACTTTGTGAATCATAGGTTTTCTCGGAGCGACAGAACTGTGTTGATGGAGAACAGCAATTAAGAGCCCCGGTGATTAGTATCAGCGAGAATCCACCTGCCAAAGCAAATCATTACCATTCCGAGTGACAATTAAATCCAAGGAGCTAAAATTCCCCTGAAAGCATGGGTAATTTCAAGCGGTGAGACGTTTTACTGGCAGTAAACCCCTCGGGACTTAATGAAGATGACCGCATGCATAGAGCTATAGCCATTCCAAGAAACTATTTAAAATTTATGAGCTTATTATCACAAGCTAAGAATTTTATCAGAGAGAAGTACTCGTAAAATGCATACAATCGCTTCTATTTAATGGAAAGGGCATGTTAATTGATATTGAAATTCAGCATAAAGAAGTTAAAATATTTATTAAGGAACGAATGTTAAGATTTGTTTGCTTATAAGAAAGTATTCGTTCAATGGAGTGCGAGAGAATCTTTACCTTAGCAAAAGCAAATGCTTTATAGTCTAGAAAATTAGAACTCCATTCCTAAAACATGGCAAGTATAATATAAGTATTATATACATAACCTAACTGATGTGAATATTAAATCGAATGAAGATTAAAACGATTATAAAAAAAAAAAAAAACGGTTTGCATTGTACACCGAAGGTTAAAAACAGAAAATATCGGGAGTCTGAGACAATAATTAAATGATGCCTCTTATAAAAAAAGACCCGCAGCTCAAAATAAGCCCACAAGATTAAAACTCAACATTGGCAACATAAAACAAGCCCATAGGCTTGTAAGATGTAGAGTCCGTCGCGACCTAACTCGCACGCGACTAAAAATCCCACAGACGGATGATGAGGAATCTGTAACTATAGTCAGAGGAATGAGATTTAAGGAAACGACAAATTTTAACGTGATCATCATACACAAGAAAAAATAAAGTAACTAATAATAACAAAAGATGGAAAATAAGCTATTTTAGCAATTAGGGAATTTAAAGCAATATTTAAAAAGCAATTTAAAATCTTAATTTGATTGTTTAAAAAATATCATTAACGAAAGATATCATTTGTCTATTATATGTAGTAATTACCTGCGAAGAGATGGAGAAAAATAAAGACCTGGCCACTAATTAATAGGCTCTGAGTTAAGAAATATATATATAAAAAAACAAAAACGCCTGACCATGAATTAACAAGGTCTGCTGACCAAAATGTCGCGTGCTCTCACTTATTCTGATTTATGACCGCACCTAAAATAATATAGCCAAGCGTATCATATAATAGCCTAGCCTAGTATATCCTAGACTAGTATAGCATACTATACCCTATACTAGAATAACCTTGCATAGCTTAGCCTATTATAGCCTTGGTTAGCTAGCCTATCGTACCTTAACATAGTTTTACCTAGCATATCCTAGCATGGCAGAGCATAGCCCTCCCTAACCTATTATAATTTAGCGTACCCTAACAAGCATAACATAGCCCTATCTAGCCTAGGATAGATTAGCATAGCCTAGCATAGTATAACCTAACCTAGCATTAACTAACCTAGACAAGTATAGCCTATACTAACCTATTATACTCTAGTCAAACATAGCTTAGTATTGTCTAGCCTAACATACTATATGTTATCCTAGCAT
This sequence comes from Ceratothoa steindachneri, assembly GCA_963969495.1. NCBI lineage: Eukaryota > Metazoa > Arthropoda > Malacostraca > Isopoda > Cymothoidae > Ceratothoa > Ceratothoa steindachneri. The sequence goes on from OZ018335.1 coordinate 44,199,474, forward strand.
AGCATTTTATATCCTAAGTTAGCATACTATATCTTACTCTTTTACATTATATCTTAGCATAGCTTAGCCTAGCCTAGCCTATAATAGCCTAGCATAGCATAGCCTATTCTAGGCTTGCCTAGCATATTATAGCCTAGATTAGTCTAGCAGAGTATCGGCCGAATAGTTATGACGTTATTGCCAAAATAAAATAATTCCAGGGCTAACCTTGGGAAAACTTTGGCAATAATATCACTCGGAAGAGAATGTAAAACAAAATAAGGGTTTCAAATTTCGCTATAATCGGACGAATGATTATGTTATTGCCAAAACCAAATTATTCCCGGGCTAACCTTGGGAGGTCTTTGGTAATTATATCAATCGAAAGAGAAAGGAAAAAAACATGAGGGTTTCAAATTTGTTAGAATCGGACGAATAGTTATGATGTTATTACAAAAATTTAAAAAAAGCAAAACGGGAACTGACCGACATAGTAAGATGTAGAGTCGCTCGCGACTAAAAAAAAGCAGTAATTTTCATAAACCAATGAAGAAACTATTTGTATTGCATGATTAAATGCTGAGCGAAACAATCATACACCAATGAAGTTACTACAGCGAGAAATCAAATGGTCATGGGATTAAATATCAGACCAACCAAGATGAGGTGGGATCAATATCAGGTATATCTCTTCTATGTCAGCAATAACCATAGATTAGATTATCATCCTTCAACAAGAGGGAGGGGGGGGGGGGGCGTTTTGCCCGATCTCTACTTCTTTCTTAAAATTGAAATAAAACCCGTATTCTTCACACTCTGCTTTAAAAAATCGAAAAGAAGAGTACGCCTCCCTGCTGCATCTAGCCCTTCGAGGGAAACAATCTGTATTATCTAACATATGTATCGTGGAACTACTTCATTTAAAAACACGAATAGACGCACAAACACTCGCCTAAGTAAAGATATTATAAATTTGGAAGTGTTGTAATTAAAACAGGCACTCAAAATGCAAATGAACGACAGCCATGAGAAAAAAAAAGCACAAATGCAATTGAAAAGCGCACTATGATGGACGAAACGTAAACTTCGTTATTGAAATAAAGGCCAAAACTAACGAGACGTCTCTCCTGGGATGTTTTTAAAAGAGGGTCGTAAGAAAGAAATCAGGGTAAGGAAATTAAACATATTTCTAGGAAAGCACTAGTACCTATAAAAGGAAACTAAAACTTTAGGGAGGCTACTATATTCTCCTTGACCTACTCCTATATCGGGTCGACAAATCGTAAGATTTTGAAATTTAATCGGCGGGCAAAACAAAGTAGAGAAATTAAAGAGAGAGAAGAGAAGATTGCGGAAATAGGCCCAAATATTCTTACAGGCTCTTTATCGCGAAGACGAGCATCTTTCCTTTCTCTCAAGTCTCACTATATATGGTTCGCCCATATTTTATTCCTCTAGACCTTTTTAAATAATCCAGATGAGCTGATCTTGAGGATGCACAAGAGAACAAAAACCGACTAAGGTCACCTAGCCCCGAAATCCCTTATAACTCCCAACGGCGTCAATCAACGAGGGTATCGCTACACCAACGCCCAATAACTAATTAGTTAGTCTATACTTACCCCCACTGAGGTATTCCTTCATTTGAATTTTTTTTTTAGAATAACCAGGCAATGGCTTCGCCCTCCCCCCTACAGAGAAGCTTGCGCTTCGCAACTAAGATTAAAATTTAAAATCTAAAAAAAAGCAGCAAGGGTTAAATTTTTAACATTTTTCTGAATTTCGCCAATTATAATAATTTTAAAAAGGAACTTGAAACTAAATTTTCCCCCTTTCAAAATATCACGTTGCTAAAATATAGTTATAGAAGAAGATATATAAAAATAAATTTTCTGAACTTCACCATTTGTAATTCTTTGGGTTTTAAAATTTCACAAAATTTCGATATTTATATTTATTTCTGAACTTCACCATTTTGTTTTTTGATATTATAAAAGAATTAGAAATAACTTTGATATAAAACATAAGTCATAACCAAACCAAGATGAAATTATTATTCAAATACTCAAAAACTCCCCTTCTTAAATTATAGAGTTAGTGATGATGATGATGATGATAACACGCAGATACCATAAAATCAAACAAAGATAAGAATGTTAACTCGTGTCGAGGATATGGACAAAAGAATAATACTTCTTAGACGTACATTTACCAATACAAAGAGGCACACCATAGCTGTACATATTATAACAGTTTCTCGTTCCCAATCCTTATATACTCTGTATATAACGGTCGGGGCCGGGGCAAAATTCGGTTATTAAACCGTGCGGGAAACCCGATCGGCGGTGAGGGTTTTTTTTTATGTAGGCAAAATTTAGACGCGGTAGGAAATTTTTTTAAAATCTGGATTAAGGTTACAGGAGATAAGATAGCAAGAATTAGCACCGGGATTTTGCCTCTCCTAAGAGTAAGCAAGACCGGCATAGTATCTGTGAAAATCCTTGCCCTAGGAAATATAAAAAAAAGGCCATAAAGGCTGTGCTAAATTCCAACAAATAAATATTTTTAAGGAGAAGGAATTTAACTGATTTCCATACAATAGAGCTTCGCCCACATCTAATAGCCATTCCTGTTAAAGATGCATCGCAGAAAATTTTGCATCTGTTACTTCTATTCGTTTTTTAGGGTACCTTACATTTATGTATGGAAGAATTCATGTATTGTAACTCTGGAGTCTTTATGAAGTCATAACTGAATCCAATAAAATGGTAAGTTTTCAAAATTAATAATAAAATTGAGAAGACCCACCACTCTAAGCCCAAACTTTTCCTTAAGGTTTTTATTTGATACAAAACTGAGGACTCTTAATATTTTGTTTTTTATTGTCATGATTAATTGGTTTGGGCGCCTAGCTAAATTTATAATGATACCTAGATATTCTACCTATTTAGTAGGAGTGATTATGGATTCTTCAAAGTTGATGGCCAAACTAGAGTCTAAAATATGATCAAGCCAATTTAAGATATCGTCTCAACTACCTGTCACTAAGATATCGTCTAGATACGTGAAAGTTTTAATTCCCGTAATTTTTGCCCAGTGATTCCAGTTTGACGACATAATGTTCTGCATAATGAACGGAGCCCTGCAGAAACCTATAGGGAGTCGACAAATCCCGAAGTTTCTACGGGCCTCCGGATGCATCACAATATGATAAAATCCTGCTGAGGGATCTATTTTTATACAATAATCACTGTTAGAGGTTGATGGGAAAACCTTGTTAACATTGGGCAACTTAAATTTTTGGGGTTTAAAGATTTTGGTTAATTTTGACATATCGTATATGACCCTGACAAGGCCACTAGGTTTGGGGATACAAAAGAGACGGTTACTAAATTTTTTCATTTTTAATCTTTTCAATTGCGCCTGAATTTTCAAGTTGGTTTATGCAGGCTAGAACATAGCGTCCGCTTTTAGTCGCGTGCGAGTACATAGCGTCCGCTTTTAGTCGCGTGCGAGTCTAGTCGCGAGCGACTCCACATCTCACTATGTCGGTCGGTCGGTCGGTCCCCGTTTTGCTTTTGTTTTTGTAATAACATCATAACTATTCAGCCGATTCTAACGAAATTTGAAAGCCTTATGTTGCTTTACATTCTCTTTCGAATGGTATAATTGCCAAATTCCTCCCAAGGGTAGACCGGGAATTATTTTTTATGGGTCAATAACATAACTATTCGGCCAATTCTAGCGAAATTTGTAACCCTTATGTTGTTTTACATTCTCTTTCGAATGATGTAATTACCAAAGTCTTCCCAAGTTTAGCCCGGGAATTATTTTGTTTTTGCAAACACATCATAACTATTCAGCAGATACTCTGCTAGACTAGACTAGTCTATAATATGCTACACTCTGCTAGGCAAGCCTAGAATAGGCTATACTATGCTAAGCTATGCTAAGATATAATATACAAGGGTAAGATATACTATACTAATTTAGGCTATAAAATGCTATGCTAGGATAGTATATAGTATGTTAGGCTAGACAATACTAAGCTATGCTTGACTAGGGTATAATAGGATAATATACGCTATATTGTCTAGGATAGTTAATGCTAGGTTAGGTTATACTATGCTAGGCAGGGATAAGCTATGCTAAGCTATAATAGGGTAGACAGGGCTATACTATGCTATGCTAGGTTATGCTAAAGTATAATAGGCTAGGGAGGACTATGCTCTGCTATACAAGTGTATTTTAGGCTATGCTAGGTAATACTATGTTAGGCTACGATAGGCTAGCTAACCAAGTCTATAATAGGCTAAGCTATGCAAGGTTATTCTAGTCTAGGGTATGGTATGGTATGCTATACTAGTCTAGGATATACTAGGCTAGGCTATAATATGATACGCTTGGCTATATTATGTTAGGTGTGGTTATGAAGGGATAGGCTACCAAGCTAACCTATAGAATGCTAGGCTACACTAGGTAATGCTACGCTAAGCAAGGCTATACTAGGCTAGGCTTTACTATAATATCCTAGGTTAGATTAGGGCTTACTAAGCTAGGCTAGGCTATACTAAGTTAAGGTAGGATAAAGTCGGTTATACTATGCTAGGTTATACTAGGCTAGCTATATTATACTAAGCTATGCTAGGTTAGTCCTGGCACAGCTAGGCTATTCTATTTTGGGCTGGGTTATCCTATGTTTGGCTAGGCTTGGCTATACTAGGCTAAAATAGGGTAGATTATACTATGCTATGCTTGGCTATGATATGCTATGCTATACTAGGCAAGTTTAGGCTAGACTATTCTAGGTTATGCTAGACAATAGTACGCTATGCTATGATAGGCTAGGCTATTCTCTAATATGTTATGCTAAAGTATGTGGCTATATTATTCTGTTTCAGGCTAGGCTAGACTATGCTATGCTATGTTATGTTATAATATACTATGCTATGTTATACTATCTTATGTTATACTATGCTGTGCTATATTATGCAATGCTGTGATATGCTATACTATGATATTCAATAATATTCTTTAAAATGAGGGCACGCGACTTTTTGGTCAGCAGAACTTGTTTGTCTAAAACTGTATTCCTTGGGCATGAATAATTTAATTCCTTTCTTTTGGGAAGATTGAAAGGATGTGTCAGGTCCGACATCTGGTCGTCGAGGATATTTCCTTTCCAGAAATGGTCCGGTGAGGGCGGTCCCGGTGGTCCACTGGTAACGGCGGCTCCCGGCAGTCTTTCGGACTCGGGGTTATTTACTTCGAAGACGAAAGGGAATACAAGGCCAGGGAGAGGGATCACGCCAATCATATCCATTCCTGGCCAGATGGAAGCTTGTCTAGGGGGAGGGAAACAGATTAGGATCCGCCACTTGAAGAACACCCAGTTCAGCGGCCGCTTGCGAGAAGATATTTTGCAGTGGGTATAATGCAGTGCCCATAACATTTTCGACGATAGAAGGATGAAGGGTGACAGGCGCATTAGAGTGAATAGGTGAAATGGAAGCACCGATAGGGGACAAGGAAGGAGCTTCTGAAATAGGGCAATTAATAGAGAGGTCCCTAGTGGCGCGGATTAAATCCTCGATGTCCCGTGCAGTTTGTCACCTATTGTTTAGTTCCAGCAGCACGCCTTGCTACATGAAGTCTCCCTCCTGCGGCACGCTCTGCTTTGCAGGGCAACGTTGGAGTATTGTCCTCCTTTTGCGAAATTTTGGTATCCGGTTCCTGCCTTGAAGGCATTGTCACTGAAAGTGAGATTTGCGCTTTGTGTTGCTCGTTCTCGACCCTCCACCACCCGTTGCCGTCTGCCACTTAGCCAGTTCTTTATCCAGCCTGCTACTTTTCCATCTATGCCCAGCGCTCGCACTTTCCGAAGGAGGCGGTGGTGTGGTACCTTATCAAAGGCTTTCTGAAAGTCTAATTAGACCCATCCACCGCATTGTCCCGATCGTGCTCACTGAACATGAAGTGGAAGAATTCCACAAAGTTCGTCAGGCATGACCGTTGCCTTCGGAAGCCGTGCTGGGAACTCCTCAGTAGCAGATTTGACTCTAAATGCGACGTCATTTTGTCTACCATGATGCTTTCTATGAGTTTACTGACTATCGAAGTCAGACTGATAGGTCGGTAGTTCGACGGTTGGCTACGGTCACCTTTCTTGAAGATAGGAGTCACCTCTACTTCACGCCAGTCTCTAGAAACGCATTTGGTCTGGATTGACATGCTGAAGATTGCGCTCAGGTGTCGTGACACTTGATCGCGCACTTCTTTCAACACTTTAGGTAGAAACCCATCCGAGCCAGGTGCCTTATTCGTCATTAGGTCAGTGATCTTTTTTTCTATTTCTCCTTCGGTGAAGTCCATATCCTCCAGCTTTTTCCCCGAGTAGGAACTCGTTGGCTGGGGGATGGGATCACACTCTTCAGTAAACACTGAAGAGCAGTAGTCGTTGATGAGGTTAGCATTTTCTGCATCTGAGTGCTTTAACGTCCCCTCCTCATTCCTCAAAGGGCCAATCGTTTGACGGATTGGTTTACGCCTGTTTACATATCCAAATAACTCCTTGGGATTCTCTTTACAGAGTCTCGCTACTCGGAGTTCCTCAGACCTCTTAGCGGCCCTTATGCTGGACTTCACTCTCCTGGATAGCCTCCGGTATTCGTCAAGGTTACCTGAGATCTTCGATTGCCGGTACACATTTCTCTTCTCCCTAAGCAGTTGGCAGATTTCTCAATTAAACCACTTTGGTTGAACAGAAGATCGACCGGGGCATTTCAGAGGGATGAAACGCGATTGAAGACTCATGAATGTGGTTTTGAAACTGTTCTACGAGTCTTCAACAGCCTCGCACACTTCTAGCCTCGCGTCAGTCAGTCCAGCACGAAGACCTGCAAAGTCTGCTCTTCTCAAATCAGGTTTCCTCGATTCACTACTTGCAAGCCCTGCCTTCGGGTCTTTGACTACAGAGAGGTACTCAACGATGTCATCCCCAGAGGTGAAAACCAAGTCGAGGATATTGTCTCATCTCGTTGGCTCATTCACCCATTGAGTCAGGAACTCGTTGTTCGCAAACTTCAGGAGTAGTGCGTTCTTGCCACAGGGTTCTCTGGTTTCCCAGTCAACTTGTGTGTTGAAATTCCCCGTGGCGATAGACACTCTGTCTTCGAAAAGTTCTCCTAGTAGCTGGTACAGATATCTGTTCTTTTCAACGAGTTGGGCAGAGGGTCTATAAAGCACCAAGGTCCTGTATTTGGCAAGACCTATCTTTAGGTCAACACCTAGTACATAGTTCATGGTCGGATACGATGTTGCAATTCGTCGAATTGAGAGTATCCTTGACATACAACATCACACAACCACCCTCTTTATCTGGTCTATCTTTCAGGAAGAGCTGGTAACCGGGAATCGTGAATTCACCTTCAAAATCTCGGCTTGAGGTTTTTATCCACGACTCCGTTATGGCCACCATCTCAGGTTCTTCTGTTGCTACGAGGCCACGGAGCTCAAGAAACTTGTTCCTGATTGACCTCGCATTGAACAGAAGAACTTTCAGGGAGCCCCCGAGTGTAGGACTCCATACGCTCTTACGTTTCCCTGCTTCTATGTTTTCGTGGTCGCACCCTTTTTGACGAGCTCCGAGAATTCGGTTGGCGAGAAAGGCCTTCCCTTTAAAAGAGATATGTTTTCCCCATCCCTTTGGTAGAGGTCGTCTCTACCGAGAAAGGTACGATAGGGGTCCACGAAGAAGACTCCTTCTGCCGTGCAGAGATCCGCCAACCGTCGGTTCACTGCGACGTTTCTCTCATGAGCGGTTCGGGATACCTCTTCTCGGAAACATCCCAACCACGACACGTTTGCGGGTTTTAAGCCCTATGTAATCCACGGTTTATATCACCGTTTGGATGGTCTTACCACTGAGGCCAACATTACCACCTCTGAAGTAGAGGTCGTTGTCACTTACCATCAGAACTACAACTGAATTCTCATAAATATGAAGGCGGGCCGCTAGCAGCGGCTGCAGATCTTGTGTTTGCGAGTCACCAATGAGGGTGACCTTCGGACACTTGGTCTCTGAAGATGGGGTCTTCCCTTGTGGAAGAGGCCTTTCCTTTTCCTCTTTACTCTCCACATTCTTATCCTTATTTTTCTTATTCTCATTTTTCTTCTTGTTTATCCTTTTTTCTTAAATTTTTGGTTCTTCTTCTTTTTTTCAACTTTATTCTTTTTCTTATTTTTCTTCTTTTTTCCGTTCTTCTTTTTCTCTTTTTCTCCTGCCTCAGCTGGCTTAACCTCGGCTGATGCCGGAATCTCCGCTTGGATAAGAACTACAGCACCAGGAGATTCCGACATGTCAGTGGGTGGTGCCTCTTCTAGGCATCGAATGTGAGCTGCGTGAAGGGTTTCGAGTTTCTCCACCTTTCTTTCGAGAATTTGAGCTTTCTCCTCTAAGGCTCTATAGAGGTCTTTCAGTTTCTCCACCTCTCGCGTCAGTATACAAGTAGTGAAAAAACTTTCCGGACTGCATTTTGAGTAGCAGCCCTCCGGAAAGTCAACGCACCACTTTTCTAACTGGCATGTTGCACAGTTGTGTTTTAGACGAACGGGTCCTTTATTGCTTGTCATTTTGAGCGATTTCTCTCTCTCTCTGAAAACTCGTGACCAATCAATGATAAAAAAGGTATCGGCTGAAGGCCGTATTTAAGCTCTTAGTACAACTTGGTAGTTCTCTGAATTCATGGTGCCATCACAAACGGTGAGATGACCAACCTGTGAAGATGAAATGCAGCTCCATACAATCACAGAGCGTCCAACATGCTTTATAATTGGCACTATGGATTCTAGATCCCACTGCTCCTCTGGTCTATTATAGAATCTAACGTTGCCTGAGATCGAGAACAGCTGAAATATGGATTTGTCAGACCATAAGACACGTCCCCACCTACGCATGGTGCAGTTGCCGTGAGAACGGCATAGAATAACAAAAAACTGAACATATAAGATTATTGATCATATAAAGGTAAATAAGCTCATTAGTAAGAGTCAGTTTGAGTTTATGAGTGGACGGTCAACGGTGCTCCAGTTGATTGCTGTAATTGAAAAATGGACTAAGGTATAAGACGAAGGAAGAGCCGTGGACGTTGCCTGCTGTGACTTCAGAAAGGCGTACGGTTCATCATCGGAGACTGATAGAGAAAGTAAGAAGCTTCAATATTGCTGGGAATGTCTTGGAATGGATTTTCAGTTTCTCAGCGACAGAAGGCAGCAGGTAATTGTTAATGGTAGTGAATCGGATAGGATGGGGGTGATCAGTAGAGTGCTGCAGGGCTCAGTGCTCGGCCAACTCTTATTTCTGCTGTACATAAATGATCTCTCAAAATGTGCAAACAACAGTGAATTATTTTTATATGCAGACGACACAAGGCCTAACAAAATACAATTATGAAAAGGACACAGAAAACATAATTAAAGGAATAAACGACTTATTTATTGCCTACCTAAATATAGAAGCCTTCCGGGAGAAGTTCAAAGTAGCGAAGATTGTCTTCGTACCGGAACCAGGCAAACCAGAAAACCTGGTCTCGACTTATAGGCCTATTTCTTTGCTGAACTTCTTAGGGAAGGTCTTCTAAAAAATAGTAAATGGAAGATTGAACGCTTTCCTCGAAGAAACCAGAAAACATAATAAACATAAATACGGCTTTAGGAAAGAAAGAGAATCAACAATGACTCTTGCCATCATAACTGAAAAACTAGCGCAAACCACCACCAGAAAGGGATACGTGGACATGGCCCTCCTCGATGTGGAAAAGGCCTTCGACAAGGTCTGGGTTGAAAAACAAATACAAACTACTTCAGCTCAACTTCGGCATCAGGATAGAGAGGTTACTGGTCGATTACGTAACCAACAGGAATGCATACATAAGTATAGAGAGACAAGAAGGCTCTACTTTCAATCTTCAAACGGGAATCACGCAAGGGGGGTGCCTGAGCCCCACCCTGTACTCCATCTTCACGGCCAACCTTCCGACCCCAATTTCCCCAGATTGTATGAACATCCAATACGCAGACGATATCAGCCAGGTAATCTTATCACGCTCCACGAATCCCAGATGGCAGTCAAGAACCACTGAACGAGAAATTTAAAACATAAATGACTTCGAGGAAAGATGGAAGATCAAGACCAACGTAAACAAATTCAAAATCAACCCCTATCCTTAGGAGAAAAGGTCCAAATTAGCATAGACGGTACTGAGTACTAATACTCAACCGAAGGAAGTGTATTAGTCCTATACTTAGGATCAAGAGGCTTTTTTAACCACGCAAAGACTAGGATCGCCAAGGCTACCTCGGGCTTAAGATTGATTTATACCCTTAAGAAGTTAAGTCCAGAAAGAAAAAGGACATTGTATAAAACATTTGTCGAATCGGTCCTGGTGTATCCACCGATCCCATTGTACGCAACATCAACATCGGGCAAGAAAAATGCAAAAAACCCCAAACAAAGCGCCCTAGCTGATCACCAATACGAGAAGAATGGAAGGGAAGAGGATACAAGAAATATTAGAAACGGCCTTAAATCGAACAGATAAATAAGACCTTAAAAAATCGGGCGAGGAATATATGGTCGAAGATAGATGAAAAAGTCGCAAAGATAAGCCCTGAACTAACAATACCATAAAGAAACCAAATTATTAAAAAATTCCCGAGCAGCAGGCACCGTCTACTGCAAGAGGAAAATCTAATACTAATATGAACAAAGAATAAAAACATAAGGAATTGAAAACTCAACCCAAGCATACCTCACAACAAAGGCATGAACGCCTAAAATAATATATATATATATATATATATATATATATATATATATATATATATATATATATATATATATATATATATATATATATATATATATATATACAAACCAAGAGTAATTAATTAGAAGAAACGTTACCCGAAAGGGTACCCTACCGAAAACTACAAACTGTATTAAAAGAAGGTACATGAAAAAGGAATTAGAATAAACTACTAAACTAAACTTTGAAAGAATAAATAAACAAAGAACAACCATCAAAGAGAAGAGATCAGCCAGTATCCTGGCAATTTTCTACACTCTCACTCACACTTCCGCCCTTCACCAGTAAAAAAACACAAAAAAACTCATGCTATCTGTTACTTATCTGTTACTATTCTCTCCCTCACTTCTCTCACTTCAGACCATATAAGTATTCCTTCCACATGTTAACCGCTACTGGAAGAAGAATTTCTATGACACAGAAAAAATAGACAGGACTGCAAATTTGCTCTTCCCAGGAGAGGCGCCGGTTGAAAGGAAGTCCAAGGAAATGATGCTTCTTTACCATGAGTATCTAAACCCCGTTCCAAAAAGGTCTGGGCCTGGGTGAAGCCTACGTGGGGGGCAAAAAGCGCACCACCTTTGCGAGAAAAAAAAAGAAAAGCTGTTTAAGGGTGTTTTTGTTTTGCCACGGAAGTGAAGTTTAGTTAATGGCCCTCTGCGACCATTCGTCGGCTTCGAATGCTGTTTGAGCCTGATTCCGAGTGGGGATTGCTGAGAAAGCGGTTAGGAAGAATTCAATCACGGATAAAGGGCCCTAAGATGAGGGTCATGTCTTTCTGAAGAACAGAACGTGGGTAGTGGACAAACCAACTCCGACTCTGGAGAACGGGACCTGGCTCGTGGACAAACCTACCCGGGCCTATTTTGACTCGCTTCCACATCAAAGGGAGAGGATTTCTTGCATTGAGTGAAAACAAGTAGGCCCGACAAGACCGACTAGCAAGCTTCGAAATAAAGGGTACTCGAGCCCTCACCAGCTATATAAATAGGAAACCGTAAAAGGACAATTAGAGTAACAAGAAAGCCTGATAAAAATGAAAAAAAATAATTAAAAGGAGAACGTATGAATTATGCAAAAAATCAAATCCAAAATTGACAATCTGCGTAATAGGAAAAATCTGCTAACAAGGAAAATCTCTATAAATGGCAATTTTAGTAAAAATTTTAAAAAAAGAAAGAATGAATAAGGGCAATATGTAGGTTCAATAAGAAAAACTCGAAGTAAGAAATTTAAACCTGGAAAATTTCCGCAATGTTGAGTTTCTGGTTAAAAAAAGCAAAAGAAACCCGAAAAAGAAGGTGTCATGGTATGACATTATATTACACCAATACCATATTATATCTATGGGGGAAGGACCAATAACTTTAAGGCGAACCGAAAAGGGACAGAACACCTCTAGTTTAGACGGGCTGAGTAGCGAGAAAGAGTGCAACGAGGTCAGGTAAATTATGGGCAATGGCAAGGCTCAAGGTTATTGAAAGAGGCATGTACAAAAATATAATTTTATTTACATAAATATAATGAGAGAATTGACGGGCAAAATTACATCATATGAACGAGGGGGGTGATTGTAGCTATGAATCAGACTATGAAGTTAAAATTAATGTGTTACGGGAGGAGACTATTCAAATGGGGGAATTAACGCAAATGGATTACTGAAGGGAAGAGGGGTTGGCTTACGGAAGATTCGGGATGAGACGACGGGGTAAGGCTTTACGGTGGTCTTCTGCATGTGAGGCGAGGGCGCTCAAAACTTCAGAGCGGGAACTTGAAGTTATGACGGTTCTCCAAAAAAAAAGGGGGGGAGGGTAACGTCCGGTCCAGGGGAGAGTATTTTGGCCACCCGAAAACGAGGAGCGAACGAGGATGGCTTCGACAGGAGTTGATGAGAGAAGTCGGAATAATCACTCGGTAGCGATCGTTAAATGGAATTACCTCACTGGCTGGGGCTAATTCCAATACACAAATAGTTCAGCTGTCACTTTGCTTTGTTGTTAGCACCTGACTGGAAACTAGGGGAAATCTTCTTGGGTCCGGGCGAGACTTCTCAACTCTGTGTCGGTTTCATGGGAAACGAGCAATATATATGTCTGAGGCTTTTCCCGCGGGGGAGGGAGGGGGGGTTAGTGGGAAACATCTCTACTCTCGAATGGCCTCGAATCTTCTTGCCGAGGCTATTCTAGCCCATGTAAAGGTGAATCATGGTGGACGCGGTTCAAGGCTACCGCTTGTGGAAAGGGAAAGGGGGGGAGGAGGCTTACCAATTTAAGTTTAACAGAATCTTCTCAAGCACATGGAACTTCCGGGCTCGAGAAGAAATTCCACGTGGAATTCCCTCACAGAGGGACAATTCCTCTCGATATGGAAAGTATTTCAAAAGAAGTCCGGAATCAGCAGGACAATCTGGTTATTGTGGAAAGTCTTACTAAAAAAGAAAAGTCAGAATGAGGACAATTAGGATAAAAATGAAAAATCCAGAGAAGGGATTATTCAATAAAACGGATAATCTAGGTTAAAAAAAATGAAAATTTGTGTATAAGAAAAAATATTAGCAAGTGTGTGAAAGTGCACAGGGCCCTAATTTGAAAAAAAGAAATCTGTGTAGAGAGAAATTCATGATGAAATCTGGATAAAGATGGTAATATGGAGAAAAATCTGGGTATAAATGAAAAGTAAAGTAAAAAGGACAATCTTGATAAAATATAGGTGAATAGCACAATTTAGAGAAAACCAAAGTTAAAAGGACAACTAGGAAAACATCTGGTTAAAGAAGAAAAGCTGAGACAATCTGGTTAAAAGCAATCTTAGTAAAATCAGGCTAACCATGACATTCGCAAAATAAATTAGGTAAATAAGATAATTGAGGAAAGTTCTGGGTAAAGAAAACAATCTGAGAAAAATATTGGCAAAGTAGTTAAACTTGGGAACAATCTGGGTAAAGCAGATAATTTGGAAAATAAAGGCAAACAGGATAAACTGTAAATTTGGGTAAAAAATGACAATCTCTGGAAATATCTCGGTAAAAAGGAAAATCTGAGCAAAATCTCAACGAAAGGACAATATCTGTGAAAAACCTAAATAAATAGGAAAATTTAGTGAAAAGTCTGGGCAACGAAGACAACTAGGAAATTTTCGGTACTGAGGATTTGTGGCAAAATCTAAGTAAAGAAATCTGGAGAAAAAGGAAAATGTCGACAAATCTCGGTAAAGAGGCAATCTGGGACACATCTAGGTTAAAAGAGGGAATCAAGGAAAATATGGCTAAGCAAATGAAAATGTTGATAATAAGGATAACACTAGAGAACAAAAACTTTGTTGCATTTCTACTCGCTCTTGTTCTTAACTAATTTTGAATTGCTGAATTCAAATCTGAAGTCAGATTTTTTTTTCTATAAGCTACAGATTTTTGGTAATTCAGCTTTTTCATTTTTTTGCCGAAATTTTGAGACCTATCGCATAATGCCATGTCCTATCTTAGCAATTTGTTGCCATACTATGTTAAAATCAAGCTTGAAACAACCATTTAGGCAAAGAATCTATTGTTTTAAACAATGCCTACTAGATTTTGAAATAACGACAAAAGAAATCAAATATACAACATTAAAATATGTATTACTACTAGTCAAATCGGAAACCTTTATCCATTACATCCAATCAGTGTCTACTGATGCAATTCAGAAAGACCGATGAAATAAAAAAAGAGCCGATTGTTCCAATTATGGCAAGAATTTGCGCTTTTAACTCTTGCGTTTGAAGGCTTTGTTGGGGTTATCTCATTTGATACTCCAGCAGTAGTCCACCATCATATGTCTGTCCCATCGCCCTTGATAGCGCATTTCCATCGTCATAAGAGGTCTTTGAGGTCTCGGGGAAATGGTGAAGGTGATTATTTAGGAAATGAAGCTTGCCATTATGTTACATCTAAGATCATGAAAAGCCAACAGCATAATAACAACCAAATCCTCATTATCTGTCGTTTTGTTACAGAGAAAGTTTTGTATACCCGCCATGAATAACAACCACACGGTCTTCTCATTGTCACTCATCTTTCTGACAAATTCAACATCGCGTACAAGGTCATGAATTTGAGGTTCATGGAATACGTCTGCTTTGATTTTCTCAAAAGGAAAAGCAGAAATTATGTGCTGAAAGCATTCCCTGTCAGTACTTAATGCCTTCACAAACTACTTCATCTCGCCAAATTTGAGATGGAGTGGGAGAAAATGAGTTTGACGAATGAGCCATTCCTTCTGGGTCGTGTTTATCTCGAGCCCGACTTTCCTACATGGAGGGAACATGAGAACTTAGTGAAACCTTTCTGTTGGCTATTGAGGAAGTAGACTATTTTTACACAAATGACCCAGTTATCCTCTTGATAAGTAAGTCAATGATTCTTTCATGGCTTCATGCGATTCTCGCCAATATATCGGGTGACCAATTAGTCTCCACCCAAAACATTGCCATAATGCAAGAGAACACACTTGAGGCTGCAGTTAGAACTATCCCAAAACAATCTCCATTCTGTAGGGTTATACGAGCCAACACTTAACTGTGCTAGAAGACCTGCGATATCGTGGCAGTAAACAAATGTTTATCTTCTGGGAAAAAGTTCACAAAAATCTGTCCTGTGTTCTAAAATAGGAGACTTTATTTTTTATTCTTTTTAAATGAGGGCAAATTGAAGCCAATCAGGCTCCAGATCTCAACCATGGTCCATTTGGATTGCATAGACCCAGTTTCTTTTTAATTCTTTTTGAATGAGGGCAAATTGAAGCCAATCAGGCTACAGATCTCAGTCATAGTCCATTTGGATTGCATAGACCCAGTTTCTTTTTTATTCTTTTTGAATTAGGGCAAATTGAAGCCAATCAGGCTCCAGATCTCAACCATGGTCCATTTAGATTGCAAAGACCCAGTTTCTTTTTTATTCTTTTTGAATGAGGGCAAATTGAAGTCAATCAGGCTCCAGATCTCAACCATGGTCCATTTGGATTGCATAGAGCCAGTTTCTTTTTTATTCTTTTTGAATGAGGGCAAATTAAAGCCAATCAGGCTACAGATCTCAACCATAGGTCATTTGGATTGCATAGACCCAGTTTCTATTTTATTCTTTGTGAATGAGGGCAAATTGAAGCCAATCAGGCTCCAAATCTCAACCATGGTCCATGTGGATTGCATAGACCCAGTTCTTTGTTTATTCTTTTTGAATGAGGGCAAATTGAAGCCAATCAGGCTCCAGATCTCAACCATGGTCCATTTGGATTGCATAGACTCAGTTTCTTTTATATTCTTTTAGAATTAGGGAAAATTGAAGCCAATCGGGCTCCAGATCTCAACCATGGTCCATTTGGATTGCATAGACCCAGTTTTTTTTATATTCTTTTTGAATGAAGGCAAATTGAAGCCAATCAGGCTCCAGATCTCAACATGGTCCATTTGGATTGCATAGACCCAGTTTGTTTTTTATTGTTTTTGAATGAGGGCAAATTGAAGCCAATCAGGCTCCAGATCTCAACCATGGTCCATTTGGATTGCATAGACCCAG
Organism: Ceratothoa steindachneri; assembly: GCA_963969495.1. Lineage (NCBI taxonomy): Eukaryota > Metazoa > Arthropoda > Malacostraca > Isopoda > Cymothoidae > Ceratothoa > Ceratothoa steindachneri. The sequence continues at coordinate 44,215,866 of OZ018335.1, forward strand.
TTTCTTTTTTATTCTTTTTGAATGAGGGCAAATTGAAGCCAATCAGGCTCCAGATCTCTACCATGATACATTTGGATTGCATAGACCCAGTTTCTTTTTTATTCTTTTTGAATAAGGGCAAATTGAAGCCAATCAGGCTCCAGATCTCAACCATGGTACATTTGGAATGCATAGACCCAGTTTCTTTTTTTTCTTTTTGAATGAGGTCAAATTGAAGCCAATCAGGATCCAGATCTTAACCATTTTCCATTTGGATTGCATAGACCCAGTTTCTTTTTGATTTTTTTTTAATGAGGGCAAATTGAAGCCAATCCGGTTCCAGATCTTAACAATGGTCCATGTGGATTGCTTGGAACCAGGTTCTCTTTTATTCTTCTTGAATGAAGGAAAATTGAAGCCAATCGGGCTCTAGATCTCATATGGTCCATTTGGATTTCATAAACCCAGTTTCTTATTTATTCTTTTTGAATGAGGGCAAATTGAAGTCAATCAGGTTCCAGATCTCAACCATGGTCCATTTGGATTGCATAGACCCAGTTTCGTTTTTATTCTTTTTGAATGAGGGCAAATTGAAGCCAATCAGGCTCCAGATCTCAACAATGGTCCAATTGGATTGCATAGAAGCAGTTTCTTTTTTATTGTTTTTGAATGAGGGCAAATTGAAGCCAATCGGGCTCCAGATATCAACCATGGTCCATTTGGATTGCTTAGACCCAGTTTCGTTTTTATTCTTTTAGAATGAGGGCAAATTGAAGCCAATCAGGTTCCAGATCTCAACCATGGTCCATTTGGATTGCATAGACCCAGTTTCGTTTTTATTCTTTTTGAATGAGGGCAAATTGAAGCCAACCAGGCTCCAGATCTGAACCATGGTCCATTTGGATTGCATAGAGCCAGTTTCTTTTTTATTCTTTTTGAAATAGGGCAAATTGAAGCCAATCAGGCTCCAGATCTCAACCATGGTCCATTTGGATTGCATAGACCCAGTTTCTTTTTTATTCTTTTTAAATGAGGGCAAATTGAAGCCAATCAGGCACCAGATCTCAACTATGGTCCATGTGGATTGCTTAGAACCAGTTTCTCTTTTATTCTTCTTGAATGAAGGCAAATCGAAGCCAATCGGGCTCCAGATCTCATATGGTCCATTTGGATTTCATAAACCCAGTTTCTTATTTATTCTTTTTGAATGAGGGCAAATTGAAGCCAATCAGGTTCCAGATCTCAACCATGGTCCATTTGGATTGCATAGACCCAGTTTCGTTTTTATTCTTTTTGAATGAGGGCAAATTGAAGCCAATCAGGCTCAAGATCTCAACAATGGTCCATTTGGATTGCATAGAAGCAGTTTCTTTTTTATTGTTTTTGAATGAGGGCAAATTGAAGCAAATCAGGTTCCAGATCTCAACCATGGTCCATTTGGATTGCATAGAAGCAGTTTCTTTTTTATTGTTTTTGAATGAGGGCAAATTGAAGCCAATCAGGTTCCAGATCTCAACCATGGTCCATTTGGATTGCATAGACCCAGTTTCGTTTTTATTCTTTTTGAATGAGGGCAAATTGAAGCCAACCAGGCTCCAGATCTGAACCATGGTCCATTTGGATTGCATAGAGCCAGTTTCTTTTTTATTCTTTTTGAATGAGGGCAAATTGAAGCCAATCAGGCTCGAGATCTCAACCATGGTCCATTTGGATTGCATAGACCCAGTTTCTTTTTTATTCTTTTTGAATGAGGGCAAATTGAAGCCAATCAGGCTCCAGATCTGAACCATGGTCCATTTGGATTGCATAGACCTAGTTTCTTTTTTATTATTTTTGAATTAGGGCAAATTGAAGCCAATCGGGATCCAGATATCAACCATGGTCCATTTGGATTGCATAGATCTAGTTTCTTTTTTATTCTTTCTGAATAAGGGCAAATTGAAGCCAATCAGGCTCCAGATCTCAACCATGGTCCATTTGGATTGCATAGACCCAGTTTCATTTTTATTCTTTCTGAATAAGGGCAAATTGAAGCCAATCAGGCTCAAGATCTCAACCATGATACATTTGGATTGCATAGACCCAGTTTCTTTTTTATTCTTTAATTAGGGCAAATTGAAGCCAATCAGACTCCAGATCTTAACCATAGGCCATTTGGATTGCATAGACCCAGTTTCTTTTTTATTCTTTTTGAAAGAGGTCAAATTGGAGCCAATCAGGCTCCAGATCTCAACCATGGTCCATTTGGATTGCATAGACTCAGTTTCTTTTATATTCTTTTTGAATGAAGGCAAATTGATGCCAATCAGGCTCCAGATCTCAACCATGGTACATTTGGATTGCATAGACCCAGTTTCTGTTTTTTTCTTTTTGAATGAGGTCAAATTGAAGCCAATCAGGATCTAGATCTCAACCATGGTACATTTAGATTGCAAAGACCCAGTTTCCTTTTGATTTTTTTTTAATAATGGCAAAATGAAGCCAATCAGGCTTAAGATCTCAACCATGGTCCATGTGGATTGCTTAGAACCAGTTTCTCTTTTATTCTACTTGAGTGAAGCCAAATCGAAGCAAATCGGGCTCCAGATCTCATATGGTCCATTTGGATTGCATAAACCCAGTTTCTTTTTTATCCTTTTCGAATGAGGGCAAATTTAAGCCAATCAGGCTCCAGATCTCAACCATGGTCCATTTGGATTGCATAGACCCAGTTTCTTTTTTATTCTTTTTGAATGAGGGCAAATTGAAGCCAATCAGGCTCCAGATCTCAACAATGGTCCATTTGGATTGCATAGAACCAGTTTCTTTTTTATTCTTTTTGAATGAGGGCAAATTGAAGCCAATCAGGCTCCAGATCTCAACCATGGTCCATTTGGATTGCATAGACCCAGTTTTCTTTTTTATTCTTTTTGAATTAGATAAAATTGAAGCCAATCAGGCTCCAGATCTCAACTATGGTCCATTTGGATTGCATAGACCCAGTTTATTTTTATTCTTTTTGAATGAGGGCAAATTGAAGCCAATCAGGCTCCAGATCTCAACCATGGTCCATTTGGATTGCATAGACCCAGTTTCTTTTTTATTCTTTTTGAATGAGGGCATATTAAAGCCAATCAGGCTCCACATCTCAACCATGGTCCATTTGGATTGCATAGACCCAGTTCTTTTTTATTCTTTTTGAATGAGTGCAAATTGAAGCCAATCAGGCTCCAGATCTCAACCATGATACATTTTGATTCCATAGACCTAGTTTCTTTTTTATTATTTTTGAATTAGGGCAAATTGAAGCCAATCAGGCTCCAGATCTTAACCATAGGCAATTTGGATTGCATAGACCAGGTTTCTTTTTTACTCTTTTTGAATGAGGTCAAATTGAAGCCAATCAGGCTCCAGATCTCAATCATGGTCCATTTGGATTGCACAGACCCAGTTTCTTTAATATACTTTTTGAATGTAGGCAAATTGATTCCAATCAGGCTCCAGATCTCAACCATGGTACATTTGGATTGCATAGACCCAGTTTCTTTTTTTTTCTTTTTGAATGAGGTCAAATTGAAGCCAATCAGGATCCAGATCTTAAACATGGTCCATTTGGATTCCATAGACCCAGTTTCTTTTTGATTTTTTTTAATTAGGGCAAATTGAAGCCAATCAGGTTCCAGATCTCAACAATGGTCCATTGAATTGCATAGACCCAGTTTATTTTTTATTCTTTTTAAATGAGGGCAAATTGAAGCCAATCGGGCTCCAGATCTCAACCATGGTCTATGTGGATTGCTTAGAACCAGTTTCTCTTTTATTCTTCTTGAATGAAGGCATATCGAAGCCAATCGAGCTCCAGATCTCATATGGTCAATTTGGATTGCATAAACCCAGTTTCTTTTTTATTCTTTTTGAATGAGGGCAAATTGAAGCCAATCAGGCTCCAGATCTCAACCATGGTCCATTTGGATTGCATTGACCCAGTTTCTTTTTTATTCTTTTTTAATGAGGGCAAATTGAAGCCAATCAGGTTCTAGATCCCAACCCTGGTCCATTTGGATTGCATAGACCCAGTTTCTTTTTTATTCCTTTTGAATGAGGGCAAATTGAAGCCAATCAGGCTCCAGATCTCAACCATGATACATTTGGATTGCATATACCCAGTTTCTTTTTTATTCTTTTTGAATTAGGGCAAATTGAAGCGATGAGACTCCAGATCCCAACCATTGTCCATTTGGATTGCATAGAACCAGTTTCTTTTTTTTTCTTTTTAAATGAGGGCAAATTGAAGCCAATCAGGCTCAAGATATTAACCATGGTCCATGTGGATTGCTTAGAATAGTTTCTCTTTTATTCTTCTTGAATGAAGGCAAATCGAAGCCAATCGGGCTCCAGATCTCATATGGTCCATTTGGATTGCATAAACCCAGTTTCTTTTTTATTCTTTTTGAATAAGGGTAAATTGAAGCCAATCAGGCTCCAGATCTCAACCATGGTCCATTTGGATTGCATAGACCCAGTTTCTTTTTTATTCTTTTTGAATGACGGCAAATTGAAGCCAATCAGGCTCCAGATCTAAACCATGGTCCATTTGGATTGCATAGACCCAGTTTCTTTTTTATTCTTTTTGAATGAGGGCAAATTGAAGCCAATCAGGCTCCAGATCTAAACTATGGTCCATTTGGATTGCATAGACCCAGTTTCTAATTTATTTTTTTTGAATGAGGGCAAATTAAAGCCAATCAGGCTTGAGATCTCAACCATGATACATTTGGATTGCATAGACCCAGTTTCTTTTTTATTCTTTTTGAATTAGGGCAAATTGAAGCCAATCAGGCTCCAGATCGCAACCATGGTCCATTTGGATTGCATAGACCCAGTTTCTTTTTGATTCTTTTTGAATGAGGGCAAATTGAAGCCAATCAGGCTCCAGATCTCAAACATGGTCCATTTGGATTGCATAGATCCAGTTTCTTTTTTATTCTTTTTGAATGAGGGCAAATTGAAGCCAATCATGCTCCAGATCTCAACCATGGTCCATTTGGGTTGCATAGACCCAGTTTCTTTTTCTTTTTTTTTTGAATGAGGGCAAATTGAAGCCAATCATGCTCCAGATCTCAACCATGGTCCATTTTGGTTGCATAGACCTAGTTTCTTTTTTTTATTCTTTTTCAATGAGCGCAAATTGAAGCCAATCAGGCTCCAGATCTCAACTATGGTCTATTTGGATTGCATAGACCCAGTTTCTTTTTTATTCTTTTTGAATTAGGGCAAATTGATGCCAATCAGGCTCCAGATCTCAACCATGGTCCATTTGGATTGCATAGACCCAGTTTCTTTTTTATTCTTTTTGAATGAGGGCATATTGAAGCCAATCAGGTTCCAGATCTCAACCATGGTCCATTTGTATTGCATAGACCTAGTTTCTTTTTTATTATTTTTGAATTAGGGCAAATTGAAGCCAATCGGGATCCAGATATCAACCATGGTCCATTTGGATTGCATAGACCCAGTTTCTTTTTTATTCTTTCTAAATAAGGGCAAATTGAAGCCAATCAGGTTCCAGATCTCAACCATGGTCCATTTGGATTGCAAAGACCCAGTTTCTTTTTTATTCTTTTTAAATGAGGGCAAATTGAAGCCAATCAGGCTCAAGATCTCAACCATGATACATTTGGATTGCATAGACCCAGTTTCTTTTTTATTCTTTTTGAATTAGGGCAAATTGAAGCCAATCAGGCTCCAGATCTTAACCATAGGCCATTTGGATTGCATAGACCCAGTTTCTTTTTTATTCTTTTTGAAAGAGGTCAAATTGGAGCCAATCAGGCTCCAGATCTCAACCATGGTCCATTTGGATTGCATAGACTCAGTTTCTTCTATATTCTTTTGGAATGAAGGCAAATTGATGCCAATCAGGCTCCCGATCTCAACCATGGTACATTTGGATTGCATAGACCCAGTTTCTGTTTTTTTCTTTTTGAATGAGGTCAAATTGAAGCCAATCAGGATCTAGATCTCAACCATGGTCCATTTGGATTGCATAGACCCAGTTTCCTTTTGATTTTTTTTTAATAAGGGCAAATTGAAGCCAATCAGGCTTAAGATCTCAACCATGGTCCATGTGGATTGCTTAGAACCAGTTTCTCTTTTATTCTTCTTGAGTGAAGCCAAATCGAAGCGAATCGGGCTCCAGATCTCATATGGTCCATTTGGATTGCAGAAACCCAGTTTCTTTTTCATCCTTTTTGAATGAGGGCAAATTTAAGCCAATCAGGCTCCAGATCTCAACCATGGTCCATTTGGATTGCATAGACCCAGTTTCTATTTTATTTTTTTTGAATGAGGGCAAATTGAAGCCAATCAGGCTCCAGATCTCAACAATGGTCCATTTGGATTGCATAGAACCAGTTTCTTTTTTATTCTTTTTGAATGAGGGCAAATTGAAGCCAATCAGGCTCCAGATCTCAACCATCGTCCATTTGGATTGCAGAGACCCAGTTTCTTTTTAATTCTTTTTGAATTAGGGCAAATTGAAGCCAATCAGGCTCCAGATCTCAACCATGGTCCATTTGGATTGCATAGACCCAGTTTATTTTTATTCTTTTTGAATGAGGGCAAATTGAAGCCAATCAGGCTCCAGATCTCAACCATGGTCCATTTGGATTGCATAGACCCAGTTTCTTTTTTATTCTTTTTGAATGAGGGCATATTAAAGCCAATCAGGCTCCAGATCTCAACCATGGTCCATTTGGATTGCATAGACCCAGTTCTTTTTTTATTCTTTTTGAATGAGTGCAAATTGAAGCCAATCAGGCTCCAGATCTCAACCATGATACATTTTGATTCCATAGACCTAGTTTCTTTTTTATTCTTTTTGAATTAGGGCAAATTGAAGCCAATCAGGCTCCAGATCTTAACCATAGGCAATTTGGATTGCATAGACCAGGTTTCTTTTTTACTCTTTTTGAATGAGGTCAAATTGAAGCCAATCAGGCTCCAGATCTCAATCATGGTCCATTTGGATTGCACAGACCCAGTTTCTTTAATATACTTTTTGAATGAAGGCAAATTGATTCCAATCAGCCTCCAGATCTCAACCATGGTACATTTGGATTGCATAGACCCAGTTTCTTTTTTTTTCTTTTTGAATGAGGTCAAATTGAAGCCAATCAGGATCCAGATCTTAAACATGGTCTATTTGGATTGCATAGACCCAGTTTCTTTTTGATTTTTTTTAATGAGGGCAGATTGAAGCCAATCAGGTTCCAGATCTCAACAATGGTCCATTGAATTGCATAGACCCAGTTTATTTTTTATTCTTTTTAAATGAGGGCAAATTGAAGCCAATCGGGCTCCAGATCTCAACCATGGTCTATGTGGATTGCTTAGAACCAGTTTCTCTTTTATTCTTCTTGAATGAAGGCAAATCGAAGCCAATCGGGCTCCAGATCTCATATGGTCCATTTGGATTGCATAAACCCAGTTTCTTTTTTATTCTTTTTGAATGAGGGCAAATTGAAGCCAATCAGGCTCCAGATCTCAACCATGGTCCATTTGGATTGCATTGACTAAGTTTCTTTTTTATTCTTTTTTAATGAGGGCAAATTGAAGCCAATCAGGTTCTAGATCCCAACCCTGGTCCATTTGGATTGCATAGACCCAGTTTCTTTTTTATTCCTTTTGAATGAGGGCAAATTGAAGCCAATCAGGCTCCAGATCTCAACCATGATACATTTGGATTGCATATACCCTGTTTCTTTTTTATTCTTTTTGAATTAGGGCAAATTAAGAGCGATGAGGCTCCAGATCCCAACCATTGTCCATTTGGATTGCATAGACCCAGTTTCTTTTCTATTCTTTTTAAATGAGGGCAAATTGAAGCCAATCAGGCTCAGGATATTAACCATGGTCCATGTGGATTGCTTAGAATAGTTTCTCTTTTATTCTTATTGAATAAAGGGAAATCGAAGCCAATCGGGCTCCAGATCTCATATAAGCCATTTGGATTGCATAAACCCAGTTTCTTTTTTATTCTTTTTGAATGAGGGTAAATTGAAGCCAATCAGGCTCCAGATCTCAACCATGGTCCATTTGGATTGCATAGACCCAGTTTCTTTTTTATTCTTTTTGAATGAGGGCAAATTGAAGCCAATCAGGCTCCAGATCTAAACCATGGTCCATTTGGATTGCATAGACCCAGTTTCTTTTTTATTCTTTTTTAATGAGGGCAAATTGAAGCCAATCAGGCTCCAGATCTAAACTATGGTCCATTTGGATTGCATAGACCCAGTTTCTTTTTTATTTTTTTTGAATGAGGGCAAATTGAAGCCAATCAGGCTTGAGATCTCAACCATGATACATTTGGATTGCATAGACCCAGTTTCTTTTTTATTCTTTTTGAATTAGGGCAAATTGAAGCCAATCAGGCTCCAGATCCCAACCATGGTCCATTTGGATTGCATAGACCCAGTTTCTTTTTTATTCTTTTTGAATGAGGGCAAATTGAAGCCAATCAGGCTCCAGATCTCAAACATGGTCCATTTGGATTGCATAGATCTAGTTTCTTTTTTATTCTTTTTGAATGAGGGCAAATTGAAACCAATCATGCTCCAGATCTCAACCATGGTCCATTTGGGTTGCATAGACCCAGTTTCTTTTTCTTTTTTTTTGAATGAGAGCAAATTGAAGCCAATCATGCTCCAGATCTCAACCATGGTCCATTTTGGTTGCATAGACCTAGTTTCTTTTTTTTATTCTTTTTCAATGAGCGCAAATTGAAGCCAATCAGGCTCCAGATCTCAACTATGGTCTATTTGGATTGCATAGACCCAGTTTCTTTTTTATTCTTTTTGAATTAGGGCAAATTGCTGCCAATCAGGCTCCAGATCTCAACCATGGTCCATTTGGATTGCATAGACCCAGTTTCTTTTTTTATTCTTTTTGAATGAGGGCAAATTGAAGCCAATCAGGTTCCAGATCTCAACCATGGTCCATTTGGATTGCATAGACCTAGTTTCTTTTTTATTATTTTTGAATTAGGGCAAATTGAAGCCAATCGGGATCCAGATATCAACCATAGTCCATTTGGATTGCATAGACCCAGTTTCTTTTTTATTCTTTCTGAATAAGGGCAAATTGAAGCCAATCAGGCTCCAGATCTCAACCATGGTCCATTTGGATTGCATAGACCCATTTTCTTTTTTATTCTTTTTAAATGAGGGCAAATTGAAGCCAATCAGGCTAAAGATCTCAACCATGATACATTTGGATTGCATAGACCCAGTTTCTTTTTTATTCTTTTTGAATTAGGGCAAATTGAAGCCAATCAGGCTCCAGATCTTAACCATAGGCCATTTGGATTGCATAGACCCAGTTTCTTTTTTATTCTTTTTGAAAGAGGTCAAATTGGAGCCAATCAGGCTCCAGATCTCAACCATGGTCCATTTGGATTGCATAGACTCAGTTTCTTTTATATTTTTTTGAATGAAGGCAAATTGATGCCAATCAGGCTCCAGATCTCAACCATGGTACATTTGGATTGCATAGACCCAGTTTCTGTTTTTTTCTTTTTGAATGAGGTCAAATTGAAGCCAATCAGGATCTAGATCTCAACCATGGTCCATTTGGATTGCATAGACCCAGTTTCCTTTTGATTTTTTTTAATGAGGGCAAATTGAAGCCAATCAGGCTTAAGATCTCAACCATGGTCCATGTGGATTGCTTAGAACCAGTTTCTCTTTTATTCTTCTTGAGTGAAGCCATATCGAAGCGAATCGGGCTCCAGATCTCATATGGTCCATTTGGATTGCATAAAACCAGTTTCTTTTTTATCCTTTTTGAATGAGGGCAAATTTAAGCCAATCAGGCTCCAGATCTCAACCATGGTCCATTTGGATTGCATAGACCCAGTTTCTTTTTTATTCTTTTTGAATGAGGGCAAATTGAAGCCAATCAGGCTCCAGATCTCAACAATGGTCCATTTGGATTGCATAGACCCAGTTTCTTTTTTATTCTTTTTAAATGAGGGCAAATTGAAGGCAATCAGGCTCAAGATATTAACCATGGTCTATGTGGATTGCTTAGAATAGTTTCTCTTTTATTCTTCTTGAATGAAGGCAAATCGAAGCCAATCGGGCTCCAGATCTCATATGGTCCATTTGGATTGCATAAACCCAGTTTCTTTTTTATCCTTTTTGAATGAGGGCAAATTTAAGCCAATCAGGCTCCAGATCTCAACCATGGTCCATTTGGATTGCATAGACCCAGTTTATTTTTTATTTTTTTTGAATGAGGGCAAATTGAAGCCAATCAGGCTCCAGATCTCAACAATGGTCCATTTGGATTGCATAGAACCAGTTTCTTTTTTATTCTTTTTGAATGAGGGCAAATTGAAGCCAATCAGGCTCCAGATCTCAACCATGGTCCATTTGGATTGCATAGACCCAGTTTCTTTTTAATTCTTTTTGAATTAGGGAAAATTGAAGCCAATCAGGCTCCAGATCTCAACCATGGTCCATTTGGATTGCATAGACCCAGTTTATTTTTATTCTTTTTGAATGAGGGCAAATTGAAGCCATTCAGGCTCCAGATCTCAACCATGGTCCATTTGGATTGCATAGACCCAGTTTCTTTTTTATTCTTTTTGAATGAGGGCATATTAAAGCCAATCAGGCTCCAGATCTCAACCATGATACATTTTGATTCCATAGACCTAGTTTCTTTTAAATTCTTTTTGAATTAGGGCAAATTGAAGCCAATCAGGCTCCAGATCTTAACCATAGGCAATTTGGATTGCATAGACCAGGTTTCTTTTTTACTCTTTTTGAATGAGGTCAAATTGAAGCCAATCAGGCTCCAGATCTCAATCATGGTCCATTTGGATTGCACAGACATAGTTTCTTTAATATACTTTTTGAATGAGGGCAAATTGAAGCCAATCAGGCTCCAGATCTCATCTATGGTCTATTTGGATTGCATAGACCCAGTTTCTTTTTTATTCTTTTTGAATGAGGGCTTATTAAAGCCAATCAGGCTCCACATCTCAACCATGGTCCATTTGGATTGCATAGACCCAGTTCTTTTTTATTCTTTTTGAATGAGTGCAAATTGAAGCCAATCAGGCTCCAGATCTCAACCATGATACATTTTGATTCCATAGACCTAGTTTCTTTTTTATTATTTTTGAATTAGGGAAAAATTGAAGCCAATCAGGCTCCAGATCTTAACCATAGGCAATTTGGATTGCATAGACCAGGTTTCTTTTTTACTCTTTTTGAATGAGGTCAAATTGAAGCCAATCAGGCTCCAGATCTCAATCATGGTCCATTTGGATTGCACAGACCCAGTTTCTTTAATATACTTTTTGAATGAGGGCAAATTGAAGCCAATCAGGCTCCAGATCTCAACCATGGTCCATTTGGATTGCATTGACCCAGTTTCTTTTTTATTCTTTTTTAATGAGGGCAAATTGAAGCTAATCAGGCTCCAGATCTCAACCATGGTCCATTTGGATTGCATAGACCCAGTTTCTTTTTTTATTCTTTTTGAATGAGGGCAAATTGAAGCCAATCAGGTTCCAGATCTCAACCATGGTCCATTTGGATTGCATAGACCTAGTTTCTTTTTTATTATTTTTGAATTAGGGCAAATTGAAGCCAATCGGGATCCAGATATCAACCATAGTCCATTTGGATTGCATAGACCCAGTTTCTTTTTTATTCTTTTTGAATTAGGGCAAATTGAAGCCAATCAGGCTCCAGATCTTAACCATAGGCCATTTGGATTGCATAGACCCAGTTTCTTTTTTATTCTTTTTGAAAGAGGTCAAATTGGAGCCAATCAGGCTCCAGATCTCAACCATGGTCCATTTGGATTGCATAGACTCAGTTTCTTTTATATTCTTTTTGAATGAAGGCAAATTGATGCCAATCAGGCTCCAGATCTCAACCATGGTACATTTGGATTGCATAGACCCAGTTTCTGTTTTTTTCTTTTTGAATGAGGTCAAATTGAAGCCAATCAGGATCTAGATCTCAACCATGGTCCATTTGGATTGCATAGACCCAGTTTCCTTTTGATTTTTTTTTAATGAGGGCAAATTGAAGCCAATCAGGCTTAAGATCTCAACCATGGTCCATGTGGATTGCTTAGAACCAGTTTCTCTTTTATTCTTCATGAGTGAAGCCATATCGAAGCGAATCGGGCTCCAGATCTCATATGGTCCATTTGGATTGCATAAAACCAGTTTCTTTTTTATCCTTTTTGAATGAGGGCAAATTTAAGCCAATCAGGCTCCAGATCTCAACCATGGTCCATTTGGATTGCATAGACCCAGTTTCTTTTTTATTCTTTTTGAATGAGGGCAAATTGAAGCCAATCAGGCTCCAGATCTCAACAATGGTCCATTTGGATTGCATAGACCCAGTTTCTTTTTTATTCTTTTTAAATGAGGGCAAATTGAAGGCAATCAGGCTCAAGATATTAACCATGGTCTATGTGGATTGCTTAGAATAGTTTCTCTTTTATTCTTCTTGAATGAAGGCAAATCGAAGCCAATCGGGCTCCAGATCTCATATGGTCCATTTGGATTGCATAAACCCAGTTTCTTTTTTATCCTTTTTGAATGAGGGCATATTTAAGCCAATCAGGCTCCAGATCTCAACCATGGTCCATTTGGATTGCATAGACCCAGTTTCTTTTTTATTTTTTTTGAATGAGGGCAAATTGAAGCCAATCAGGCTCCAGATCTCAACAATGGTCCATTTGGATTGCATAGAACCAGTTTCTTTTTTATTCTTTTTGAATGAGGGCAAATTGAAGCCAATCAGGCTCCAGATCTCAACCATGGTCCATTTGGATTGCATAGACCCAGTTTCTTTTTAATTCTTTTTGAATTAGGGAAAATTGAAGCCAATCAGGCTCCAGATCTCAACCATGGTCCATTTGGATTGCATAGACCCAGTTTATTTTTATTCTTTTTGAATGAGGGCAAATTGAAGCCATTCAGGCTCCAGATCTCAACCATGGTCCATTTGGATTGCAAAGACCCAGTTTCTTTTTTATTCTTTTTGAATGAGGGCATATTAAAGCCAATCAGGCTCCAGATCTCAACCATGGTCCATTTGGATTGCATAGACCCAGTTCTTTTTTTATTCTTTTTGAATGAGTGCAAATTGAAGCCAATCAGGCTCCAGATCTCAACCATGATACATTTTGATTCCATAGACCTAGTTTCTTTTAAATTCTTTTTGAATTAGGGCAAATTGAAGCCAATCAGGCTCCAGATCTTAACCATAGGCAATTTGGATTGCATAGACCAGGTTTCTTTTTTACTCTTTTTGAATGAGGTCAAATTGAAGCCAATCAGGCTCCAGATCTCAATCATGGTCCATTTGGATTGCACAGACCTAGTTTCTTTAATATACTTTTTGAATGAGGGCAAATTGAAGCCATTCAGGCTCCAGATCTCAACCATGGTCCATTTGGATTGCAAAGACCCAGTTTCTTTTTTATTCTTTTTGAATGAGGGCAAATTGAAGCCAATCAGGCTCCAGATCTCAACCATGGTCCATTTGGATTGCATAGACCCAGTTTCTTTTTAATTCTTTTTGAATTAGGGAAAATTGAAGCCAATCAGGCTCCAGATCTCAACCATGGTCCATTTGGATTGCATAGACCCAGTTTATTTTTATTCTTTTTGAATGAGGGCAAATTGAAGCCATTCAGGCTCCAGATCTCAACCATGGTCCATTTGGATTGCATAGACCCAGTTTCTTTTTTATTCTTTTTGAATGAGGGCATATTAAAGCCAATCAGGCTCCAGATCTCAATCATGGTCCATTTGGATTGCACAGACCCAGTTTCTTTAATATACTTTTTGAATGAGGGCAAATTGAAGCCAATCAGGCTCCAGATCTCAACCATGGTCCATTTGGATTGCATTGACCCAGTTTCTTTTTTATTCTTTTTTAATGAGGGCAAATTGAAGCTAATCAGGTTCTAGATCCCAACCCTGGTCCATTTGGATTGCATGGACCCAGTTTCTTTTTTATTCCTTTTGAATGAGGGCAAATTGAAGCCAATCAGGCTCCAGATCTCAACCATGATACATTTGGATTGCATATACCCTGTTTCTTTTTAATTCTTTTTGAATTAGGGCAAATTGAAGCGATGAGGCTCTAGATCCCAACCATTGTCCATTTGGATTGCATAGACCCAGTTTCTTTTTTATTCTTTTTAAATGAGGGCAAATTGAAGGCAATCAGGCTCAAGATATTAACCATGGTCTATGTGGATTGCTTAGAATAGTTTCTCTTTTATTCTTCTTGAATGAAGGCAAATCGAAGCCAATCGGGCTCCAGATCTCATATGGTCCATTTGGATTGCAGAAACCCAGTTTCTTTTTTATTCTTTTTGAATGAGGGTAAATTGAAGCCAATCAGGCTCCAGATCTCAACCATTGTCCATTTGGATTGCATAAACCCAGTTTCTTTTTTATTCTTTTTGAATGAGGGCAAATTGAAGCCAATCAGGCTCCAGATCTAAACCATGGTCCATTTGGATTGCATAGACCCAGTTTCTTTTTTATTCTTTTTTAATGAGGGCAAATTGAAGCCAATCAGGCTCCAGATCTAAACTATGGTCGGTTTGGATTGCATAGACCCAGTTTCTTTTTTATTTTTTTTTGAATGAGGGCAAATTGAAGCCAATCAGGCTTCAGATCTCAACCATGATACATTTGGATTGCATAGAGCCAGTTTCTCTTTTATTCTTTTTGAATTAGGGCAAATTGAAGCCAATCGGGCTCCAGATCTCATATGGTCCATTTGGATTGCATAAACCCAGTTTCTTTTTTATCCTTTTTAAATGAGGGCAAATTTAAGCCAATCAGGCTCCAGATCTCAACCATGGTCCATTTGGATTGCATAGACCCAGTTTCTTTTTTATTTTTTTTGAATGAGGGCAAATTGAAGCCAATCAGGCTCCAGATCTCAACAATGGTCCATTTGGATTGCATAGAACCAGTTTCTTTTTTATTCTTTTTGAATGAGGGCAAATTGAAGCCAATCAGGCTCCAGATCTCAACCATCGTCCATTTGGATTGCATAGACCCAGTTTCTTTTTAATTCTTTTTGAATTAGGGCAAATTGAAGCCAATCAGGCTCCAGATCTCAACCATGGTCCATTTGGATTGCATAGACCCAGTTTATTTTTATTCTTTTTGAATGAGGGCAAATTGAAGCCATTCAGGCTCCAGATCTCAACCATGGTCCATTTGGATTGAATAGACCCAGTTTCTTTTTTATTCTTTTTGAATGAGGGCATATTAAAGCCAATCAGGCTCCAGATCTCAACCATGGTCCATTTGGATTGCATAGACCCAGTTCTTTTTTTATTCTTTTTGAATGAGTGCAAATTGAAGCCAATCAGGCTCCAGATCTCAACCATGATACATTTTGATTCCATAGACCTAGTTTCTTTTTTATTATTTTTGAATTAGGGAAAAATTGAAGCCAATCAGGCTCCAGATCTTAACCATAGGCAATTTGGATTGCATAGACCAGGTTTCTTTTTTACTCTTTTTGAATGAGGTCAAATTGAAGCCAATCAGGCTCCAGATCTCAATCATGGTCCATTTGGATTGCACAGACCCAGTTTCTTTAATATACTTTTTGAATGAGGGCAAATTGAAGCCAATCAGGCTCCAGATCTCAACCATGGTCCATTTGGATTGCATTGACCCAGTTTCTTTTTTATTCTTTTTTAATGAGGGCAAATTGAAGCCAATCAGGTTCTAGATCCCAACCCTGGTCCATTTGGATTGCATAGACCCAGTTTCTTTTTTATTCCTTTTGAATGAGGGCAAATTGAAGCCAATCAGGCTCCAGATCTCAACCATGATACATTTGGATTGCATATACCCTGTTTCTTTTTAATTCTTTTTGAATTAGGGCAAATTGAAGCGATGAGGCTCTAGATCCCAACCATTGTCCATTTGGATTGCATAGACCCAGTTTCTTTTTTATTCTTTTTAAATGAGGGCAAATTGAAGGCAATCAGGCTCAAGATATTAACCATGGTCTATGTGGATTGCTTAGAATAGTTTCTCTTTTATTCTTCTTGAATGAAGGCAAATCGAAGCCAATCGGGCTCCAGATCTCATATGGTCCATTTGGATTGCAGAAACCCAGTTTCTTTTTTATTCTTTTTGAATGAGGGTAAATTGAACCCAATCAGGCTCCAGATCTCAACCATGGTCCATTTGGATTGCATAGACCCAGTTTCTTTTTTATTCTTTTTGAATGAGGGCAAATTGAAGCCAATCAGGCTCCAGATCTAAACCATGGTCCATTTGGATTGCATAGACCCAGTTTCTTTTTTATTCTTTTTTAATGAGGGCAAATTGAAGCCAATCAGGCTCCAGATCTAAACTATGGTCGGTTTGGATTGCATAGACCCAGTTTCTTTCTTATTTTTTTTTGAATGAGGGCAAATTGAAGCCAATCAGGCTTCAGATCTCAACCATGATACATTTGGATTGCATAGAGCCAGTTTCTTTTTTATTCTTTTTGAATTAGGGCAAATTGAAGCCAATCAGGCTCCAGATCCCAACCATGGTCCATTTGGATTGCATAGACCCAGTTTCTTTTTTATTCTTTTTGAATGAGGGCAAATTGAAGCCAATCAGGCTCCAGATCTCAAACATGGTCCATTTGGATTGCATAGATCCAGTTTCTTTTTTATTCTTTTTGAATGAGGGCAAATTGAAGCCAATCATGCTCCAGATCTCAACCATGGTCCATTTGGGTTGCATAGACCCAGTTTCTTTTTCTTTTTTTTTTGAATGAGGGCAAATTGAAGCCAATCATGCTCCAGATCTCAACCATGGTCCATTTTGGTTGCATAGACCTAGTTTCTTTTTTTTATTCTTTTTCAATGAGCGCAAATTGAAGTCAATCAGGCTCCAGATCTCAACTATGGTCTATTTGGATTGCATAGACCCAGTTTCTTTTATATTCTTTTTGAATTAGGGCAAATTGATGCCAATCAGGCTCCAGATCTCAACCATGGTCCATTTGGATTGCATAGACCCAGTTTCTTTTTTATTTTTTTTTGAATGAGGGCAAATTGAAGCCAATCAGGTTCCAGATCTCAACCATGGTCCATTTGGATTGCATAGACCTAGTTTCTTTTTTATTATTTTTGAATTAGGGCAAATTGAAGCCAATCGGGATCCAGATATCAACCATGGTCCATTTGGATTGCATAGACCCAGTTTCTTTTTTATTCTTTCTGAATAAGGGCAAATTGAAGCCAATCAGGCTCCAGATCTCAACCATGGTCCATTTGGAGTGCATAGACCCAGTTTCTTTTTTATTCTTTTTAAATGAGGGCAAATTGAAGCCAATCAGGCTCAAGATCTCAACGATGATACATTTGGATTGCATAGACCCAGTTTCTTTTTTATTCTTTTTGAATTAGGGCAAATTGAAGCCAATCAGGCTCCAGATCTTAACCATAGGCCATTTGGATTGCATAGACCCAGTTTCTTTTTTATTCGTTTTGAAAGAGGTCAAATTGGAGCCAATCAGCCTCCAGATCTCAACTATGGTCCATTTGGATTGCATAGACTTAGTTTCTTTTATATTCTTTTTGAAGGAAGGCAAATTGATGCCAATCAGGCTCCAGATCTCAACCATGGTACATTTGGATTGCATAGACCCAGTTTCTGTTTTTTCTTTTTGAATGAGGTCAAATTGAAGCCAATCAGGATCTAGATCTCAACCATGGTCCATTTGGATTGCATAGACCCAGTTTCCTTTTGATTTTTTTTATAATAAGGGCAAATTGAAGCTAATCAGGCTTAAGATCTCAACCATGGTCCATGTGGATTGCTTAGAACCAGTTTCTCTTTTATTCTTCTTGAGTGAAGCCAAATCGTTGCGAATCGGGCTCCAGATCTCATATGGTCCATTTGGATTGCATAAACCCAGTTTCTTTTTTATCCTTTTTGAATGTGGGCAAATTTAAGCCAATCAGGCTCCAGATCTCAACCATGGTCCATTTGGATTGCATAGACCCAGTTTCTTTTTTATTCTTTTTGAATGAGGGCAAATTGAAGCCAATCAGGCTCCAGATCTCAACAATGGTCCATTTGGATTGCATAGAACCAGTTTCTTTTTTATTCTTTTTGAATGAGGGCAAATTGAAGCCAATCAGGCTCCAGATCTCAACCATGGTCCATTTGGATTGCATAGACCCAGTTTCTTTTTAATTCTTTTTGAATTAGGGCAAATTGAAGCCAATCAGGCTCCAGATCTCAACCATGGTCCATTTGGATTGCATAGACCCAGTTTATTTTTATTCTTTTTGAATGAGGGCAAATTGAAGCCAATCAGGCTCCAGATCTCAACCATGGTCCATTTGGATTGCATAGACCCAGTTTCTTTTTTATTCTTTTTGAATGAGGTCAAATTGAAGCCAATCAGGCTCCAGATCTCAATCATGGTCCATTTGGATTGCACCGACCCAGTTTCTTTAATATACTTTTTGAATGAAGGCAAATTGATTCCAATCAGGCTCCAGATCTCAACCATGGTACATTTGGATTGCATAGACCCAGTTTCTTTTTTTTTCTTTTTGAATGAGGTCAAATTGAAGCCAATCAGGATCCAGATCTTAAACATGGTCCATTTGGATTGCATAGACCCAGTTTCTTTTTGATTTTTTTTAATGAGAGCAGATTGAAGCCAATCAGGTTCCAGATCTCAACAATGGTCCATTAAATTGCATAGACCCAGTTTATTTTTTATTCTTTTTAAATGAGGGCAAATTGAAGTCAATCGGGCTCCAGATCTCAACCATGGTCTATGTGGATTGCTTAGAACCAGTTTCTCTTTTATTCTTCTTGAATGAAGGCAAATCGAAGCCAATCGGGCTCCAGATCTCATATGGTCCATTTGGATTGCATAAACCCAGTTTCTTTTTTATTCTTTTTGAATGAGGGCAAATTGAAGCCAATCAGGCTCCAGATCTCAACCATGGTCCATTTGGATTGCATTGACCCAGTTTCTTTTTTATTCTTTTTTAATGAGGGCAAATTGAAGCCAATCAGGTTCTAGATCCCAACCCTGGTCCATTTGGATTGCATAGACCCAGTTTCTTTTTTATTCTTTTTGAATGAGGGCAAATTGAAGCCAATCAGGCTCCAGATCTCAACCATGATACATTTGGATTGCATATACCCTGTTTCTTTTTTATTCTTTTTGAATTAGGGCAAATTGAAGCGATGAGGCTCCAGATCCCAACCATTGTCCATTTGGATTGCATAGACCCAGTTTCTTTTTTATTCTTTTTAAATGAGGGCAAATTGAAGCCAATCAGGCTCAAGATATTAACCATGGTCCATGTGGATTGCTTAGAATAGTTTCTCTTTTATTCTTCTTGAATGAAGGCAAATCGAAGCCAATCGGGCTCCAGATCTCATATGGTCCATTTGGATTGCATAAACCCAGTTTCTTTTTTATTCTTTTTGAATGAGGGTAAATTGAAGCCAATCAGGCTCCAGATCTCAACCATGGTCCATTTGGATTGCATAGACTCAGTTTCTTTTTTATTCTTTTTGAATGAGGGCAAATTGAAGCCAATCAGGCTCCAGATCTAAACCATGGTCCATTTGGATTGCATAGACCCAGTTTCTTTTTTATTCTTTTTTAATGAGGGCAAATTGAATCCAATCAGGCTCCAGATCTAAACTATGGTCCATTTGGATTGCATAGACCCAGTTTCTTTTTTATTTTTTTTTAATGAGGGCAAATTGAAGCCAATCAGGCTTCAGATCTCAACCATGATACATTTGGATTGCATAGACCCAGTTTCTTTTTTATTCTTTTTGAATTAGGGCAAATTGAAGCCAATCAGGCTCCAGATCTCAACCATGGTCCATTTGGATTGCATAGACCCAGTTTCTTTTTTATTCTTTTTGAATGAGGGCAAATTGAAGCCAATCAGGCTCCAGATCTCAAACATGGTCCATTTGGATTGCATAGATCCAGTTTCTTTTTTATTCTTTTTGAATGTGGGCAAATTGAAGCCAATCAGGCTCCAGATCTAAATTATGGTCTATTTGGATTGCATAGACCCAGTTTCTTTTTTATTTTTTTTGAATGAGGGCAAATTGAAGCCAATCAGGCTTCAGATCTCAACCATGATACATTTGGATTGCATAGACCCAGTTTCTTTTTTATTCTTTTTGAATTAGGGCAAATTGAAGCCAATCAGGCTCCAGATCTCAACCATGGTCCATTTGGATTGCATAGACCCAGTTTCTTTTTTATTCTTTTTGAATGAGGGCAAATTGAAGCCAATCAGGCTCCAGATCTCAAACATGGTCCATTTGGATTGCATAGATCCAGTTTCTTTTTTATTCTTTTTGAATGAGGGCAAATTGAAGCCAATCATGCTCCAGATCTCAACCATGGTCCATTTGGGTTGCATAGACCCAGTTTCTTTTTCTTTTTTTTTGAATGAGGGCAAATTGAAGCCAATCATGCTCCAGATCTCAACCATGGTCCATTTTGGTTGCATAGACCTAGTTTCTTTTTTTTATTCTTTTTCAATGAGCGCAAATTGAAGTCAATCAGGCTCCAGATCTCAACTATGGTCTATTTGGATTGCATAGACCCAGTTTCTTTTATATTCTTTTTGAATTAGGGCAAATTGATGCCAATCAGGCTCCAGATCTCAACCATGGTCCATTTGGATTGCATAGACCCAGTTTCTTTTTTATTTTTTTTTGAATGAGGGCAAATTGAAGCCAATCAGGTTCCAGATCTCAACCATGGTCCATTTGGATTGCATAGACCTAGTTTCTTTTTTATTATTTTTGAATTAGGGCAAATTGAAGCCAATCGGGATCCAGATATCAACCATGGTCCATTTGGATTGCATAGACCCAGTTTCTTTTTTATTCTTTCTGAATAAGGGCAAATTGAAGCCAATCAGGCTCCAGATCTCAACCATGGTCCATTTGGAGTGCATAGACTCAGTTTCTTTTTTATTCTTTTTAAATGAGGGCAAATTGAAGCCAATCAGGCTCAAGATCTCAACGATGATACATTTGGATTGCATAGACCCAGTTTCTTTTTTATTCTTTTTGAATTAGGGCAAATTGAAGCCAATCAGGCTCCAGATCTTAACCATAGGCCATTTGGATTGCATAGACCCAGTTTCTTTTTTATTCGTTTTGAAAGAGGTCAAATTGGAGCCAATCAGGCTCCAGATCTCAACTATGGTCCATTTGGATTGCATAGACTCAGTTTCTTTTATATTCTTTTTGAAGGAAGGCAAATTGATGCCAATCAGGCTCCAGATCTCAACCATGGTACATTTGGATTGCATAGACCCAGTTTCTGTTTTTTTCTTTTTGAATGAGGTCAAATTGAAGCCAATCAGGATCTAGATCTCAACCATGGTCCATTTGGATTGCATAGACCCAGTTTCCTTTTGATTTTTTTTATAATAAGGGCAAATTGAAGCTAATCAGGCTTAAGATCTCAACCATGGTCCATGTGGATTGCTTAGAACCAGTTTCTCTTTTATTCTTCTTGAGTGAAGCCAAATCGTTGCGAATCGGGCTCCAGATCTCATATGGTCCATTTGGATTGCATAAACCCAGTTTCTTTTTTATCCTTTTTGAATGTGGGCAAATTTAAGCCAATCAGGCTCCAGATCTCAACCATGGTCCATTTGGATTGCATAGACCCAGTTTCTTTTTTATTCTTTTTGAATGAGGGCAAATTGAAGCCAATCAGGCTCCAGATCTCAACAATGGTCCATTTGGATTGCATAGAACCAGTTTCTTTTTTATTCTTTTTGAATGAGGGCAAATTGAAGCCAATCAGGCTCCAGATCTCAACCATGGTCCATTTGGATTGCATAGACCCAGTTTCTTTTTAATTCTTTTTGAATTAGGGCAAATTGAAGCCAATCAGGCTCCAGATCTCAACCATGGTCCATTTGGATTGCATAGACCCAGTTTATTTTTATTCTTTTTGAATGAGGGCAAATTTAAGCCAATCAGGCTCCAGATCTCAACCATGGTCCATTTGGATTGCATAGACCCAGTTTCTTTTTTATTCTTTTTGAATGAGGTCAAATTGAAGCCAATCAGGCTCCAGATCTCAATCATGGTCCATTTGGATTGCACAGACCCAGTTTCTTTAATATACTTTTTGAATGAAGGCAAATTGATTCCAATCAGGCTCCAGATCTCAACCATGGTACATTTGGATTGCATAGACCCAGTTTCTTTTTTTTTCTTTTTGAATGAGGTCAAATTGAAGCCAATCAGGATCCAGATCTTAAACATGGTCCATTTGGATTGCATAGACCCAGTTTCTTTTTGATTTTTTTTAATGAGAGCAGATTGAAGCCAATCAGGTTCCAGATCTCAACAATGGTCCATTGAATTGCATAGACCCAGTTTATTTTTTATTCTTTTTAAATGAGGGCAAATTGAAGCCAATCGGGCTCCAGATCTCAACCATGGTCTATGTGGATTGCTTAGAACCAGTTTCTCTTTTATTCTTCTTGAATGAAGGCAAATCGAAGCCAATCGGGCTCCAGATCTCATATGGTCCATTTGGATTGCATAAACCCAGTTTCTTTTTTATTCTTTTTGAATGAGGGCAAATTGAAGCCAATCAGGCTCCAGATCTCAACCATGGTCCATTTGGATTGCATTGACCCAGTTTCTTTTTTATTCTTTTTTAATGAGGGCAAATTGAAGCCAATCAGGTTCTAGATCCCAACCCTGGTCCATTTGGATTGCAAAGACCCAGTTTCTTTTTTATTCTTTTTGAATGAGGGCAAATTGAAGCCAATCAGGCTCCAGATCTCAACCATGATACATTTGGATTGCATATACCCTGTTTCTTTTTTATTCTTTTTGAATTAGGGCAAATTGAAGCGATGAGGCTCCAGATCCCAACCATTGTCCATTTGGATTGCATAGACCCAGTTTCTTTTTTATTCTTTTTAAATGAGGGCAAATTGAAGCCATTCAGGCTCAAGATATTAACCATGGTCCATGTGGATTGCTTAGAATAGTTTCTCTTTTATTCTTCTTGAATGAAGGCAAATCAAAGCCAATCGGGCTCCAGATCTCATATGGTCCATTTGGATTGCATAAACCCAGTTTCTTTTTTATTCTTTTTGAATGAGGGTAAATTGAAGCCAATCAGGCTCCAGATCTCAACCATGGTCCATTTGGATTGCATAGACTCAGTTTCTTTTTTATTCTTTTTGAATGAGGGCAAATTGAAGCCAATCAGGCTCCAGATCTAAACCATGGTCCATTTGGATTGCATAGACCCAGTTTCTTTTTTATTCTTTTTTAATGAGGGCAAATTGAATCCAATCAGGCTCCAGATCTAAACTATGGTCCATTTGGATTGCATAGACCCAGTTTCTTTTTTATTTTTTTTGAATGAGGGCAAATTGAAGCCAATCAGGCTTCAGATCTCAACCATGATACATTTGGATTGCATAGACCCAGTTTCTTTTTTATTCTTTTTGAATTAGGGCAAATTGAAGCCAATCAGGTTCCAGATCTCAACCATGGTCCATTTGGATTGCATAGACCCAGTTTCTTTTTTATTCTTTTTGAATGAGGGCAAATTGAAGCCAATCAGGCTCCAGATCTCAAACATGGTCCATTTGGATTGCATAGATCCAGTTTCTTATTTATTCTTTTTGAATGTGGGCAAATTGAAGCCAATCAGGCTCCAGATCTAAATTATGGTCCATTTGGATTGCATAGACCCAGTTTCTTTTTTATTTTTTTTTAATGAGGGCAAATTGAAGCCAATCAGGCTTCAGATCTCAACCATGATACATTTGGATTGCATAGACCCAGTTTCTTTTTTATTCTTTTTGAATTAGGGCAAATTGAAGCCAATCAGGCTCCAGATCTCAACCATGGTCCATTTGGATTGCATAGACCCAGTTTCTTTTTTATTCTTTTTGAATGAGGGCAAATTGAAGCCAATCAGGCTCCAGATCTCAACCATGGTCCATTTGGATTGCATAGACCCAGTTTCTTTTTTATTCTTTTTGAATGAGGGCAAATTGAAGCCAATCAGGCTCCAGATCTCAAACATGGTCCATTTGGATTGCATAGATCCAGTTTCTTTTTTATTCTTTTTGAATGAGGGCAAATTGAAGCTAATCATGCTCCAGATCTCAACCATGGTCCATTTGGGTTGCATAGACCCAGTTTCTTTTTCTTTTTTTTTTAATGAGGGCAAATTGAAGCCAATCATGCTCCAGATCTCAACCATGGTCCATTTTGGTTGCATAGACCTAGTTTCTTTTTTTTATTCTTTTTCAATGAGCGCAAATTGAAGCCAATCAGGCTCCAGATCTCATCTATGGTCTATTTGGATTGCATAGACCCAGTTTCTTTTTATTCTTTTTGAATTAGGGCAAATTGATGCCAATCAGGCTCCAGATCTCAACCATGGTCCATTTGGATTGCATAGACCCAGTTTCTTTTTTATTCTTTTTGAATGAGGGCAAATTGAAGCCAATTAGGTTCCAGATCTCAAAAATGGTCCATTCGGATTGTATAGACCCAGTTTCTTTTTTATTCTTTTTGAATGAAGGAAAATTGAAGCCAATCAGGCTCTAGATCTCAACCATGGTCCATTTGGATTTCATAGACCCCGTTTCCCATACACTCTTCTCTTTATATACTCGTAGATTTGGCTTTCATTTGGACTAAGTGTCGAAAATTATCTTGAATATTTTTATCGATAAATTTTGTAAAGAGAATTCGATTATCGATAAATTATCAAGATATTAACCATGGTCCCTGTGGATTGCTTAGAATAGTTTCTCTTTTATTCTTCTTGAATGAAGGCAAATCGAAGCCAATCGGGCTCCAGATCTCATATGGTTCATTTGGATTGCATAAACCCAGTTTCTTTTTTATTCTTTTTGAATGAGGGCAAATTGAAGCCAATCAGGCTCCAGATCTAAACCATGGTCCATTTGGATTGCATAGACCCAGTTTCTTTTTTATTCTTTTTTAATGAGGGCAAATTGAATCCAATCAGGCTCCGGATCTAAACTATGGTCCATTTGGATTGCATAGACCTAGTTTCTTTTTTATTTTTTTTGAATGAGGGCAAATTGAAGCCAATCAGGCTTCAGATCTCAACCATGATACATTTGGATTGCATAGACCCAGTTTCTTTTTTATTCTTTTTGAATTAGGGCAAATTGAAGCCAATCAGGCTCCAGATCTCAACCATGGTCTATTTGGATTGCATAGACCCAGTTTCTTTTTTATTCTTTTTGAATGAGGGCAAATTGAAGCCAATCAGGCTCCAGATCTCAAACATGGTCCATTTGGATTGCATAGATCCAGTTTCTTTTTTATTCTTTTTGAATGTGGGCAAATTGAAGCCAATCAGGCTCCAGATCTAAATTATGGTCCATTTGGATTGCATAGACCCAGTTTCTTTTTTATTTTTTTTAATGAGGGCAAATTGAAGCCAATCAGGCTTCAGATCTCAACCATGATACATTTGGATTGCATAGACCCAGTTTCTTTTTTATTCTTTTTGAATTAGGGCAAATTGAAGCCAATCAGGCTCCAGATCTCAACCATGGTCCATTTGGATTGCATAGACCCAGTTTCTTTTTTATTCTTTTTGAATGAGGGCAAATTGAAGCCAATCAGGCTGCAGATCTCAAACATGGTCCATTTGGATTGCATAGATCCAGTTTCTTTTTTATTCTTTTTGAATGAGGGCAAATTGAAGCCAATCATGCTCCAGATCTCAACCATGGTCCATTTGGGTTGCATAGACCCAGTTTCTTTTTTATTCTTTTTGAATGAGGGCAAATTGAAGCCAATCAGGCTCCAGATCTAAACCATGGTCCATTTGGATTGCATAGACCCAGTTTCTTTTTTATTCTTTTTTAATTAGGGCAAATTGAAGCCAATCAGGCTCCAGATCTAAACTATGGTCGGTTTGGATTGCATAGACCCAGTTTCTTTTTTATTTTTTTTTGAATGAGGGCAAATTGAAGCCAATCAGGCTTCAGATCTCAACCATGATACATTTGGATTGCATAGAGCCAGTTTCTTTTTTATTCTTTTTGAATTAGGGCAAATTGAAGCCAATCAGGCTCCAGATCCTAACCATGGTCCATTTGGATTGCATAGACCCAGTTTCTTTTTTATTCTTTTTGAATGAGGGCAAATTGAAGCCAATCAGGCTCCAGATCTCAAACAAGGTCCATTTGGATTGCATAGACCCAGTTTCTTTTTTATTTTTTTTTGAATGAGGGCAAATTGAAGCCAATCAGGTTCCAGATCTCAACCATGGTCCATTTGGATTGCATAGACCTAGTTTCTTTTTTATTATTTTTGAATTAGGGCAAATTGAAGCCAATCGGGATCCAGATATCAACCATGGTCCATTTGGATTGCATAGACCCAGTTTTTTTTTTATTCTTTCTGAATAAGGGCAAATTGAAGCCAATCAGGCTCCAGATCTCAACCATGGTCCATTTGGAGTGCATAGACCCAGTTTCTTTTTTATTCTTTTTAAATGAGGGCAAATTGAAGCCAATCAGGCTCAAGATCTCAACGATGATACATTTGGATTGCATAGACCCAGTTTCTTTTTTATTCTTTTTGAATTAGGGCAAATTGAAGCCAATCAGGCTCCAGATCTTAACCATAGGCCATTTGGATTGTATAGACCCAGTTTCTTTTTTATTCGTTTTGAAAGAGGTCAAATTGGAGCCAATCAGGCTCCAGATCTCAACTATCGTCCATTTGGATTGCATAGACTCAGTTTCTTTTATATTCTTTTTGAATGAAGGCAAATTGATGCCAATCAGGCTCCAGATCTCAACCATGGTACATTTGGATTGCATAGACCCAGTTTCTGTTTTTTTCTTTTTGAATGAGGTCAAATTGAAGCCAATCAGGATCTAGATCTCAACCATGGTCCATTTGGATTGCATAGACCCAGTTTCCTTTTGATTTTTTTTATAATAAGGGCAAATTGAAGCTAATCAGGCTTAAGATCTCAACCATGGTCCATGTGGATTGCTTAGAACCAGTTTCTCTTTTATTCTTCTTGAGTGAAGCCAAATCGAAGCGAATCGGGCTCCAGATCTCATATGGTCCATTTGGATTGCATAAACCCAGTTTCTTTTTTATCCTTTTTGAATGTGGGCAAATTTAAGCCAATCAGGCTCCAGATCTCAACCATGGTCCATTTGGATTGCATAGACCCAGTTTCTTTTTTATTCTTTTTGAATGAGGGCAAATTAAAGCCAATCAGGCTCCAGATCTCAACAATGGTCCATTTGGATTGCATAGAACCAGTTTCTTTTTTATTCTTTTTGAATGAGGGCAAATTGAAGCCAATCAGGCTCCAGATCTCAACCATGGTCCATTTGGATTGCATAGACCCAGTTTCTTTTTAATTCTTTTTGAATTAGGGCAAATTGAAGCCAATCAGGCTCCAGATCTCAACCATGGTCCATTTGGATTGCATAGACCCAGTTTATTTTTATTCTTTTTGAATGAGGGCAAATTGAAGCCAATCAGGCTCCAGATCTCAACCATGGTCCATTTGGATTGCATAGACCCAGTTTCTTTTTTATTCTTTTTGAATGAGGTCAAATTGAAGCCAATCAGGCTCCAGATCTCAATCATGGTCCATTTGGATTGCACAGACCCAGTTTCTTTAATATACTTTTTGAATGAAGGCAAATTGATTCCAATCAGGCTCCAGATCTCAACCATGGTACATTTGGATTGCATAGACCCAGTTTTTTTTTTTTCTTTTTGAATGAGGTCAAATTGAAGCCAATCAGGATCCAGATCTTAAACATGGTCCATTTGGATTGCATAGACCCAGTTTCTTTTTGATTTTTTTTAATGAGAGCAGATTGAAGCCAATCAGGTTCCAGATCTCAACAATGGTCCATTGAATTGCATAGACCCAGTTTATTTTTTATTCTTTTTAAATGAGGGCAAATTGAAGCCAATCGGGCTCCAGATCTCAACCATGGTCTATGTGGATTGCTTAGAACCAGTTTCTCTTTTATTCTTCTTGAATGAAGGCAAATCGAAGCCAATCGGGCTCCAGATCTCATATGGTCCATTTGGATTGCATAAACCCAGTTTTTTTTTTTTCTTTTTGAATGAGGTCAAATTGAAGCCAATCAGGCTCCAGATCTCAACCATGGTCCATTTGGATTGCATTGACCCAGTTTCTTTTTTATTCTTTTTTAATGAGGGCAAATTGAAGCCAATCAGGTTCTAGATCCCAACCCTGGTCCATTTGGATTGCATAGACCCAGTTTCTTTTTTATTCTTTTTGAATGAGGGCAAATTGAAGCCAATCAGGCTCCAGATCTCAACCATGATACATTTGGATTGCATATACCCTGTTTCTTTTTTATTCTTTTTGAATTAGGGCAAATTGAAGCGATGAGGCTCCAGATCCCAACCATTGTCCATTTGGATTGCATAGACCCAGTTTCTTTTTTATTCTTTTTAAATGAGGGCAAATTGAAGCCAATCAGGCTCAAGATATTAACCATGGTCCATGTGGATTGCTTAGAATAGTTTCTCTTTTATTCTTCTTGAATGAAGGCAAATCGAAGCCAATCGGGCTCCAGATCTCATATGGTCCATTTGGATTGCATAAACCCAGTTTCTTTTTTATTCTTTTTGAATGAGGGTAAATTGAAGCCAATCAGGCTCCAGATCTCAACCATGGTCCATTTGGATTGCATAGACTCAGTTTCTTTTTTATTCTTTTTGAATGAGGGCAAATTGAAGCCAATCAGGCTCCAGATCTAAACCATGGTCCATTTGGATTGCATAGACCCAGTTTCTTTTTTATTCTTTTTTAATGAGGGCAAATTGAATCCAATCAGGCTCCAGATCTAAACTATGGTCCATTTGGATTGCATAGACCCAGTTTCTTTTTTATTTTTTTTGAATGAGGGCAAATTGAAGCCACTCAGGCTTCAGATCTCAACCATGATACATTTGGATTGCATAGACCCAGTTTCTTTTTTATTCTTTTTGAATTAGGGCAAATTGAAGCCAATCAGGCTCCAGATCTCAACCATGGTCCATTTGGATTGCATAGACCCAGTTTCTTTTTTATTCTTTTTGAATGAGGGCAAATTGAAGCCAATCAGGCTCCAGATCTCAAACATGGTCCATTTGGATTGCATAGATCCAGTTTCTTTTTTATTCTTTTTGAATGTGGGCAAATTGAAGCCAATCAGGCTCCAGATCTAAATTATGGTCCATTTGGATTGCATAGACCCAGTTTATTTTTTATTTTTTTTGAATGAGGGCAAATTGAAGCCAATCAGGCTTCAGATCTCAACCATGATACATTTGGATTGCATAGACCCAGTTTCTTTTTTATTCTTTTTGAATTAGGGCAAATTGAAGCCAATCAGGCTCCAGATCTCAACCATGGTCCATTTGGATTGCATAGACCCAGTTTCTTTTTTATTCTTTTTGAATGAGGGCAAATTGAAGCCAATCAGGCTCCAGATCTCAAACATGGTCCATTTGGATTGCATAGATCCAGTTTCTTTTTTATTCTTTTTGAATGAGGGCAAATTGAAGCCAATCATGCTCCAGATCTCAACCATGTTCCATTTGGGTTGCATAGACCCAGTTTCTTTTTCTTTTTTTTTTAATGAGGGCAAATTGAAGCCAATCATGCTCCAGATCTCAACCATGGTCCATTTTGGTTGCATAGACCTAGTTTCTTTTTTTAATTCTTTTTCAATGAGCGCAAATTGAAGCCAATCAGGCTCCAGATCTCATCTATGGTCTATTTGGATTGCATAGACCCAGTTTCTTTTTTATTCTTTTTGAATTAGTGCAAATTGATGCCAATCAGGCTCCAGATCTCAACCATGGTCCATTTGGATTGCATAGACCCAGTTTCTTTTTTATTCTTTTTGAATGAGGGCAAATTGAAGCCAATTAGGTTCCAGATCTCAAAAATGGTCCATTCGGATTGTATAGACCCAGTTTCTTTTTTATTCTTTTTGAATGAAGGAAAATTGAAGCCAATCAGGCTCTAGATCTCAACCATGGTCCATTTGGATTTCATAGACCCCGTTTCCCATACACTCTTCTCTTTATATACTCGTAGATTTGGCTTTCATTTGGACTAAGTGTCGAAAATTATCTTGAATATTTTTATCGATAAATTTTGTAAAGAGAATTCGATTATCGATAAATTATCAAGATATTAACCATGGTCCATGTGGATTGCTTAGAATAGTTTCTCTTTTATTCTTCTTGAATGAAGGCAAATCGAAGCCAATCGGGCTCCAGATCTCATATGGTTCATTTGGATTGCATAAGCCCAGTTTCTTTTTTATTCTTTTTGAATGAGGGTAAATTGAAGCCAATCAGGCTCCAGATCTCAACCATGGTCCATTTGGATTGCATAGACTCAGTTTCTTTTTTATTTTTTTTGAATGAGGGCAAATTGAAGCCAATCAGGCTCCAGATCTAAACCATGGTCCATTTGGATTGCATAGACCCAGTTTCTTTTTTATTCTTTTTTAATGAGGGCAAATTGAATCCAATCAGGCTCCAGATCTAAACTATGGTCCATTTGGATTGCATAGACCCAGTTTCTTTTTTATTTTTTTTGAATGAGGGCAAATTGAAGCCAATCAGGCTTCAGATCTCAACCATGATACATTTGGATTGCATAGACCCAGTTTCTTTTTTATTCTTTTTGAATTAGGGCAAATTGAAGCCAATCAGGCTCCAGATCTCAACCATGGTCCATTTGGATTGCATAGACCCAGTTTCTTTTTTATTCTTTTTGAATGAGGGCAAATTGAAGCCAATCAGGCTCCAGATCTCAAACATGGTCCATTTGGATTGCATAGATCCAGTTTCTTTTTTATTCTTTTTGAATGTGGGCAAATTGAAGCCAATCAGGCTCCAGATCTAAATTATGGTCCATTTGGATTGCATAGACCCAGTTTCTTTTTTATTTTTTTTGAATGAGGGCAAATTGAAGCCAATCAGGCTTCAGATCTCAACCATGATACATTTGGATTGCATAGACCCAGTTTCTTTTTTATTCTTTTTGAATTAGGGCAAATTGAATCCAATCAGGCTCCGGATCTAAACTATGGTCCATTTGGATTGCATAGACCTAGTTTCTTTTTTATTTTTTTTGAATGAGGGCAAATTGAAGCCAATCAGGCTTCAGATCTCAACCATGATACATTTGGATTGCATAGACCCAGTTTCTTTTTTATTCTTTTTGAATTAGGGCAAATTGAAGCCAATCAGGCTCCAGATCTCAACCATGGTCCATTTGGATTGCATAGACCCAGTTTCTTTTTTATTCTTTTTGAATGAGGGCAAATTGAAGCCAATCAGGCTCCAGATCTCAAACATGGTCCATTTGGATTGCATAGATCCAGTTTCTTTTTTATTCTTTTTGAATGTGGGCAAATTGAAGCCAATCAGGCTCCAGATCTAAATTATGGTCCATTTGGATTGCATAGACCCAGTTTCTTTTTTATTTTTTTTTAATGAGGGCAAATTGAAGCCAATCAGGCTTCAGATCTCAACCATGATACATTTGGATTGCATAGACCCAGTTTCTTTTTTATTCTTTTTGAATTAGGGCAAATTGAAGCCAATCAGGCTCCAGATCTCAACCATGGTCCATTTGGATTGCATAGACCCAGTTTCTTTTTTATTCTTTTTGAATGAGGGCAAATTGAAGCCAATCAGGCTGCAGATCTCAAACATGGTCCATTTGGATTGCAAAGATCCAGTTTCTTTTTTATTCTTTTTGAATGAGGGCAAATTGAAGCCAATCATGCTCCAGATCTCAACCATGGTCCATTTGGGTTGCATAGACCCAGTTTCTTTTTTATTCTTTTTGAATGAGGGCAAATTGAAGCCAATCAGGCTCCAGATCTAAACCATGGTCCATTTGGATTGCATAGACCCAGTTTCTTTTTTATTCTTTTTTAATGAGGGCAAATTGAAGCCAATCAGGCTCCAGATCTAAACTATGGTCGGTTTGGATTGCATAGACCCAGTTTCTTTTTTATTTTTTTTTGAATGAGGGCAAATTGAAGCCAATCAGGCTTCAGATCTCAACCATGATACATTTGGATTGCATAGAGCCAGTTTCTTTTTTATTCTTTTTGAATTAGGGCAAATTGAAGCCAATCAGGCTCCAGATCCTAACCATGGTCCATTTGGATTGCATAGACCCAGTTTCTTTTTTATTCTTTTTGAATGAGGGCAAATTGAAGCCAATCAGGCTCCAGATCTCAAACAAGGTCCATTTGGATTGCATAGACCCAGTTTCTTTTTTATTTTTTTTTGAATGAGGGCAAATTGAAGCCAATCAGGTTCCAGATCTCAACCATGGTCCATTTGGATTGCATAGACCTAGTTTCTTTTTTATTATTTTTGAATTAGGGCAAATTGAAGCCAATCGGGATCCAGATATCAACCATGGTCCATTTGGATTGCATAGACCCAGTTTTTTTTTTATTCTTTCTGAATAAGGGCAAATTGAAGCCAATCAGGCTCCAGATCTCAACCATGGTCCATTTGGAGTGAATAGACCCAGTTTCTTTTTTATTCTTTTTAAATGAGGGCAAATTGAAGCCAATCAGGCTCAAGATCTCAACGATGATACATTTGGATTGCATAGACCCAGTTTCTTTTTTATTCTTTTTGAATTAGGGCAAATTGAAGCCAATCAGGCTCCAGATCTTAACCATAGGCCATTTGGATTGCATAGACCCAGTTTCTTTTTTATTCGTTTTGAAAGAGGTCAAATTGGAGCCAATCAGGCTCCAGATCTCAACTATCGTCCATTTGGATTGCATAGACTCAGTTTCTTTTATATTCTTTTTGAATGAAGGCAAATTGATGCCAATCAGGCTCCAGATCTCAACCATGGTACATTTGGATTGCATAGACCCAGTTTCTGTTTTTTTCTTTTTGAATGAGGTCAAATTGAAGCCAATCAGGATCTAGATCTCAACCATGGTCCATTTGGATTGCATAGACCCAGTTTCCTTTTGATTTTTTTTATAATAAGGGCAAATTGAAGCTAATCAGGCTTAAGATCTCAACCATGGTCCATGTGGATTGCTTAGAACCAGTTTCTCTTTTATTCTTCTTGAGTGAAGCCAAATCGAATTGAATCGGGCTCCAGATCTCATATGGTCCATTTGGATTGCATAAACCCAGTTTCTTTTTTATCCTTTTTGAATGTGGGCAAATTTAAGCCAATCAGGCTCCAGATCTCAACCATGGTCCATTTGGATTGCATAGACCCAGTTTCTTTTTTATTCTTTTTGAATGAGGGCAAATTGAAGCCAATCAGGCTCCAGATCTCAACAATGGTCCATTTGGATTGCATAGAACCAGTTTCTTTTTTATTCTTTTTGAATGAGGGCAAATTGAAGCCAATCAGGCTCCAGATCTCAACCATGGTCCATTTGGATTGCATAGACCCAGTTTCTTTTTAATTCTTTTTGAATTAGGGCAAATTGAAGCCAATCAGGCTCCAGATCTCAACCATGGTCCATTTGGATTGCATAGACCCAGTTTATTTTTATTCTTTTTGAATGAGGGCAAATTGAAGCCAATCAGGCTCCAGATCTCAACCATGGTCCATTTGGATTGCATAGACCCAGTTTCTTTTTTATTCTTTTTGAATGAGGTCAAATTGAAGCCAATCAGGCTCCAGATCTCAATCATGGTCCATTTGGATTGCACAGACCCAGTTTCTTTAATATACTTTTTGAATGAAGGCAAATTGATTCCAATCAGGCTCCAGATCTCAACCATGGTACATTTGGATTGCATAGACCCAGTTTTTTTTTTTCTTTTTGAATGAGGTCAAATTGAAGCCAATCAGGATCCAGATCTTAAACATGGTCCATTTGGATTGCATAGACCCAGTTTCTTTTTGATTTTTTTTAATGAGAGCAGATTGAAGCCAATCAGGTTCCAGATCTCAACAATGGTCCATTGAATTGCATAGACCCAGTTTATTTTTTATTCTTTTTAAATGAGGGCAAATTGAAGCCAATCGGGCTCCAGATCTCAACCATGGTCTATGTGGATTGCTTAGAACCAGTTTCTCTTTTATTCTTCTTGAATGAAGGCAAATCGAAGCCAATCGGGCTCCAGATCTCATATGGTCCATTTGGATTGCATAAACCCAGTTTCTTTTTTATTCTTTTTGAATGAGGGCAAATTGAAGCCAATCAGGCTCCAGATCTCAACCATGGTCCATTTGGATTGCATTGACCCAGTTTCTTTTTTATTCTTTTTTAATGAGGGCAAATTGAAGCCAATCAGGTTCTAGATCCCAACCCTGGTCCATTTGGATTGCATAGACCCAGTTTCTTTTTTATTCTTTTTGAATGAGGGCAAATTGAAGCCAATCAGGCTCCAGATCTCAACCATGATACATTTGGATTGCATATATCCTGTTTCTTTTTTATTCTTTTTGAATTAGGGCAAATTGAAGCGATGAGGCTCCAGATCCCAACCATTGTCCATTTGGATTGCATAGACCCAGTTTCTTTTTTATTCTTTTTAAATGAGGGCAAATTGAAGCCAATCAGGCTCAAGATATTAACCATGGTCCATGTGGATTGCTTAGAATAGTTTCTCTTTTATTCTTCTTGAATGAAGGCAAATCGAAGCCAATCGGGCTCCAGATCTCATATGGTCCATTTGGATTGCATAAACCCAGTTTCTTTTTTATTCTTTTTGAATGAGGGTAAATTGAAGCCAATCAGGCTCCAGATCTCAACCATGGTCCATTTGGATTGCATAGACTCAGTTTCTTTTTTATTCTTTTTGAATGAGGGCAAATTGAAGCCAATCAGGCTCCAGATCTAAACCATGGTCCATTTGGATTGCATAGACCCAGTTTCTTTTTTATTCTTTTTTAATGAGGGCAAATTGAATCCAATCAGGCTCCAGATCTAAACTATGGTCCATTTGGATTGCATAGACCCAGTTTCTTTTTTATTTTTTTTGAATGAGGGCAAATTGAAGCCAATCAGGCTTCAGATCTCAACCATGATACATTTGGATTGCATAGACCCAGTTTCTTTTTTATTCTTTTTGAATTAGGGCAAATTGAAGCCAATCAGGCTCCAGATCTCAACCATGGTCCATTTGGATTGCATAGACCCAGTTTCTTTTTTATTCTTTTTGAATGAGGGCAAATTGAAGCCAATCAGGCTCCAGATCTCAAACATGGTCCATTTGGATTGCATAGATCCAGTTTCTTTTTTATTCTTTTTGAATGTGGGCAAATTGAAGCCAATCAGGCTCCAGATCTAAATTATGGTCCATTTGGATTGCATAGACCCAGTTTATTTTTTATTTTTTTTGAATGAGGGCAAATTGAAGCCAATCAGGCTTCAGATCTCAACCATGATACATTTGGATTGCATAGACCCAGTTTCTTTTTTATTCTTTTTGAATTAGGGCAAATTGAAGCCAATCAGGCTCCAGATCTCAACCATGGTCCATTTGGATTGCATAGACCCAGTTTCTTTTTTATTCTTTTTGAATGAGGGCAAATTGAAGCCAATCAGGCTCCAGATCTCAAACATGGTCCATTTGGATTGCATAGATCCAGTTTCTTTTTTATTCTTTTTGAATGAGGGCAAATTGAAGCCAATCATGCTCCAGATCTCAACCATGTTCCATTTGGGTTGCATAGACCCAGTTTCTTTTTCTTTTTTTTTTAATGAGGGCAAATTGAAGCCAATCATGCTCCAGATCTCAACCATGGTCCATTTTGGTTGCATAGACCTAGTTTCTTTTTTTAATTCTTTTTCAATGAGCGCAAATTGAAGCCAATCAGGCTCCAGATCTCATCTATGGTCTATTTGGATTGCATAGACCCAGTTTCTTTTTTATTCTTTTTGAATTAGTGCAAATTGATGCCAATCAGGCTCCAGATCTCAACCATGGTCCATTTGGATTGCATAGACCCAGTTTCTTTTTTATTCTTTTTGAATGAGGGCAAATTGAAGCCAATTAGGTTCCAGATCTCAAAAATGGTCCATTCGGATTGTATAGACCCAGTTTCTTTTTTATTCTTTTTGAATGAAGGAAAATTGAAGCCAATCAGGCTCTAGATCTCAACCATGGTCCATTTGGATTTCATAGACCCCGTTTCCCATACACTCTTCTCTTTATATACTCGTAGATTTGGCTTTCATTTGGACTAAGTGTCGAAAATTATCTTGAATATTTTTATCGATAAATTTTGTAAAGAGAATTCGATTATCGATAAATTATCAAGATATTAACCATGGTCCATGTGGATTGCTTAGAATAGTTTCTCTTTTATTCTTCTTGAATGAAGGCAAATCGAAGCCAATCGGGCTCCAGATCTCATATGGTTCATTTGGATTGCATAAACCCAGTTTCTTTTTTATTCTTTTTGAATGAGGGTAAATTGAAGCCAATCAGGCTCCAGATCTCAACCATGGTCCATTTGGATTGCATAGACTCAGTTTCTTTTTTATTCTTTTTGAATGAGGGCAAATTGAAGCCAATCAGGCTCCAGATCTAAACCATGGTCCATTTGGATTGCATAGACCCAGTTTCTTTTTTATTCTTTTTTAATGAGGGCAAATTGAATCCAATCAGGCTCCAGATCTAAACTATGGTCCATTTGGATTGCATAGACCCAGTTTCTTTTTTATTTTTTTTGAATGAGGGCAAATTGAAGCCAATCAGGCTTCAGATCTCAACCATGATACATTTGGATTGCATAGACCCAGTTTCTTTTTTATTCTTTTTGAATTAGGGCAAATTGAAGCCAATCAGGCTCCAGATCTCAACCATGGTCCATTTGGATTGCATAGACCCAGTTTCTTTTTTATTCTTTTTGAATGAGGGCAAATTGAAGCCAATCAGGCTCCAGATCTCAAACATGGTCCATTTGGATTGCATAGATCCAGTTTCTTTTTTATTCTTTTTGAATGTGGGCAAATTGAAGCCAATCAGGCTCCAGATCTAAATTATGGTCCATTTGGATTGCATAGACCCAGTTTCTTTTTTATTTTTTTTGAATGAGGGCAAATTGAAGCCAATCAGGCTTCAGATCTCAACCATGATACATTTGGATTGCATAGACCCAGTTTCTTTTTTATTCTTTTTGAATTAGGGCAAATTGAAGCCAATCAGGCTCCAGATCTCAACCATGGTCCATTTGGATTGCATAGACCCAGTTTCTTTTTTATTCTTTTTGAATGAGGGCAAATTGAAGCCAATCAGGCTCCAGATCTCAAACATGGTCCATTTGGATTGCATAGATCCAGTTTCTTTTTTATTCTTTTTGAATGAGGGCAAATTGAAGCCAATCATGCTCCAGATCTCAACCATGGTCCATTTGGGTTGCATAGACCCAGTTTCTTTTTCTTTTTTTTTTGAATGAGGGCAAATTGAAGCCAATCATGCTCCAGATCTCAACCATGGTCCATTTTGGTTGCATAGACCTAGTTTCTTTTTTTTATTCTTTTTCAATGAGCGCAAATTGAAGCCAATCAGGCTCCAGATCTCATCTATGGTCTATTTGGATTGCATAGACCCAGTTTCTTTTTTATTCTTTTTGAATTAGGGCAAATTGATGCCAATCAGGCTCCAGATCTCAACCATGGTCCATTTGGATTGCATAGACCCAGTTTCTTTTTTATTCTTTTTGAATGAGGGCAAATTGAAGCCAATTAGGTTCCAGATCTCAAAAATGGTCCATTCGGATTGTATAGACCCAGTTTCTTTTTTATTCTTTTTGAATGAAGGAAAATTGAAGCCAATCAGGCTCTAGATCTCAACCATGGTCCATTTGGATTTCATAGACCCCGTTTCCCATACACTCTTCTCTTTATATACTCGTAGATTTGGCTTTCATTTGGACTAAGTGTCGAAAATTATCTTGAATATTTTTATCGATAAATTTTGTAAAGAGAATTCGATTATCGATAAATTATCAATAAATTAGTTTTAGTTATATTATATGTCTTAGAGATAAAATAAATCACAGAATACTAAGATTTTTTTAATGCAATCCTTTTGCATTATGCAGGCTTAGTTATTTAGTTTTGTTTTGTATTCTTATTTAGAAAGAGCCATTTTGAGAAAAATAAGACATTGATTGTATCCTTATTTAGAAAATAATAATTCGAAAAATCTAAGACATTACTTTTATCATTATTTAAAAAAGTGACTTTTTAAAAACATAATACCACTTTAAATAGATCCTTTAACATTATGACAACAATACTTATTTACATTTGTGATTTATTTTTATTGAAAAAAAGTAACATTTGAAGAAAATTAAAGCATTAATAGTAACAGGATCCCGTATCTCTCCTGTTACTAAGATTAAGCTAAAGAGGAAAATCTTGGAGGGAGGACAACGTGGAATCTGAGTAAAGAGAACAATCAGGGGACACAGGATAATTTGGGTAAAGAGGACAATCGGTTAAAGATGAAAATCTAGGGAAAGAGGTCAATCTAGATAAATAGGACAATCTTGGTACAAAGGACAATCGGTTAAAGAGGAAAATCTGGGTAAAGAGGCCAATATGAAATAATCGAAGATGTGCAACTTCTTAGTTATTTTCCTTAGGATCAGATTAAATGCTGCCATTGTCCTTATACTCCCGTTCTTCTTAACGCTAACCTTCATCCCATACATACATATGTATGTACAACGCCCCACGATAATAATAATATGAATAAAAATAAAATATATTAATAATAATCGTAATAATAATACCATCATCGCTATGAAGGACCATTTCGGTGTGTGGGTAAAAATATTGGTTGCTGGTAATAAAAATGTGCGAGGGCGAGTTAATTTTTAGTAACGCTGATGTGCGCCCACCACAGTTTGGGGGAAAACGATTGACGATAAAAAAAACAAAATCTCACAGAGACGCGAATACGTACAACCAGTTGGGGTTTATTCATCCCGTCCTATCTCTTAACCAATCTTTCCTAACCAATCTCCTACCAATCTCCCCTTCGCCCTACAGGGTTCGACCATTACAACACCACTCCTTTCTCACCAATCTATATCCTTCGTCTTACATTCTCCGATCATCACAACCCCATTCCTCTCCCATAATTTGGACTGGATCCTTGCGTGATAAATGTTCATATTAAGGTCCAAAATTATCGGTCAAACATCGCACTCCAACCTTCTCTTCTACAAACCCACCACCACTTCAACCTTTTCTTCCATTCATAACCCCCCCTCCTCCCCAAAATCAGATAAAACCCCCGCACGCTTCAATAAAAAAGAACGAAAACTCGTCTCGCGATCGTTTCAACACCTTCCTGTCGACACGATCAGGTTTTTTAATCTAATAGAATCCATTGGGTAAATATTCGCACCTTCCCCGTAGCCCATTTTTCATCGTATAATTTGCTCGGTTGGGATGTAGCGTGTATATGTAATGGAAGGGGGGGGGGGAGGGTGGTGGACACACTTTTTGTTAAGTTTTACGACGGAGTAGAGGGGTATTAATGTAAATTTTTTAAACATGACGCTTCTGCATTGTTGACAGAACATGAAAGTCTACTTACAGAGGAGAGAATCTGAGATACTTTAATACACTCTCAAAAGAAAAAATAAGGAATTAATTGCCTCGCTTTACGAGCCTTCAAGTAAGTAAGGACATATTTTATCTCGGAGGAAAAGGAAGAAATCACTTTAAAACTCGGAGATACACACGTAAACCATGCGCACGATAAGTATAGCAATAAAATTTCGCAGTTAATATCTCTGCGTGTACGCTCAGCTCATTCCCTGAAAGCTTAAAAGAATGTGGCCGTTTAAGATAACAGATGATAAATACTTTTAAGTTATATATATATATATATATATATATATATATATATATATATATATATATATATATATATATATATATATATATATATACAGGGTGTCCACAAAGTCTGGGTAAATAGGGGATAAATACATACCTTTAGAACAAAACAATATTATTTAATTATAATGTTAAGAAATTATATTTTCAATATGATTTCCATTATTTGCAATGCATAATTCGATGCGCCTTGCTAAATTCTGGTGAACTCGATTGAATAGGTGTACATTGCCGTCGATTTCAGCACACTGACTGATAATGCGTTCTCTCAAGTGGTTTAGATTTGCAATCTTCATTGAGTAAACTTTCTCTTTTAACATACCTCAGAAAAAGAAATCAAGGGGAGAAAGGTCTGGTGAACGAGGGGACCACTCCACATGACCTCTTCTTCCAATCCAGTGAGGAAAAGTGCCATTCAGCCAATCTCTAAAATTCCTATGTACCCAGACTTTGTGGAAACCCTGTATATATATATATATATATATATATATATATATATATATATATATATATATATATATATATATATATTAAGAAATATTATTGCAGTAACGCAATTAATTATGCGGTTAAAAGGCTATTTTTGGCAAACACAGTCTTCATCAAAGCCCTGGGAAGGAGCACTTCTCACATACACGAGAAGGTAACACTTAAAATAGACGTTCTCTCAGATAGCCAAAAAACTATCTTCCGATTGGCTCTTTTCAAGTGTCATCCTTGCTTTTCGAAGAGAATGGAAAATTTGTTTTCTTCTCCATCTTCGCCAGACCTTATGTGAGAAGAGCTCCTTTCGAGGGCTTTGATTAAGACTGTGTTTGCCAAAAATAGCCTTTTAACCGCATATATATATATATATATATATATATATATATATATATATATATATATATATATATATATATATGCGTGAATAAGTATAGACAACACCCATATTCTCATATTTTAAAAATATTTTCGGGTTTAAGCTTGATTTCCATAGTGTACATGTATTACAAAAGTTTCCTACTCCATTGAGATTACATATCAATAAAAAATGGTAAAATAAAAGCGGGTATAACGATGACAAAGATTTATTTATCGGAAAACCTGAAAAAAATAATGGTAGCATGAAATTAATTTCTGGTATGCCCCATTTACCCTCAGGCGTTTCATATAAAAACCTACAATGTTGCAAGGAGTCCTCTTGTCCGCACGCCTTTTCAGCTCCTTCCACAGATGTTCTATGGTATTTAAATCTGGATTTTGAGAGGGTCATTTGGGTACAGGAATGTGGTGTTGTGCTAGATATTTCCGAGTAGATTTACTAGTATGCTTGGGGTCGTTGTCTTGTCGAAAGGTGAAATTCCTTCCAAGTCCTAATTTCCTTGCTGATTGCTAAGAGTTTTCAACAAGTATGTGCTCATAGTTTTCAGAATTATTGGTTGCATCTATTAATTTTAATCCTCCATTGCCAGCAGCATCGAAACATCCCCACAACGTAATCGAACCTCCTCCATGTTTGACAGTAGGAACTGTGTTCTTTTCCATGAGGGTTTGCTTCACCAGGTTTCCGTAAAACGTATCATTCGTCATTTCTACCAAAGACCACTATTTTTGTCTCATTTGACCAAAGTATTTTATCTAATTTAGCTTGATTATCTCCCGGATGCTCTTTAGTGAATAGCGAACGGATCTCATCCTGAGCTCTCTTCAACCGAGGCTTCCTTCTTGATACCTATCTATGAAATCATTCCAAGTGTAAATAACATACTGTTGAAGGATGTTCATCTACGCCGCGGGCTGCAAAATTTGTTTGTACTCGTAACTCATTTGATAAAACCTTAGGATCGTTTCTGTCTCCATT
Organism: Ceratothoa steindachneri; assembly: GCA_963969495.1. Lineage (NCBI taxonomy): Eukaryota > Metazoa > Arthropoda > Malacostraca > Isopoda > Cymothoidae > Ceratothoa > Ceratothoa steindachneri. The sequence continues at coordinate 44,257,693 of OZ018335.1, forward strand.
ATGGACCGAACATCTCTAAGGATCAGTTTTTGGTTGACCTTCAGGCAGACAATTTACTGTGATGCCATTAAGATTTATACTTCACAATAATATTCCTTCCAGAAGAAATTTGAATGTTAAAATGACGGATTTTTTTCTATATCCATGGCAATTTAACAATATGGTTTCTTGCAGATTCTGAATGCTCAGCGGTCTTCACCATTGCGCCCTTGGAAAAATCCCCAGTAGGTAGTCCCCAGATGGGCTCCTAAAAAACAAAACAAAACCCTCTCGGAAAAGTCGTGATAAGGAATGACAAATCTTGCACGTAAATTAGCAGCGAACTTATCCTTCTTGAATGTTCTAGTTTATTCTAGAATCGTTTCGAAAACATTATAAATAATTCCGGAGTATCTATTTATAGGAGAAAAATGCCTATGCAATCATTAAAACATAAAAGCTATCCATGTTGCCTATACATTTGCATTCGCATAATAATGACTTGTATACGAAATCAGCCTTTATTTACTATATTCTCCTAAATAAGGACGAGAAATGGATTCAAACTTAAAGAATATATAAATGAGGCCCTACATAGACTTCGTTTCTGACATTGCCTATATTTATGGACGTATCTGTATATACATAAATATATATATATATATATATATATATATATATATATATATATATATATATATATATATATATATATATATATATATATAATTAGGTAAAAGACCATATTGTATGCATGTACTATTGAAGTCCACAGCTGTGGCAGCGTTATTAATTTTAACTTGTATTTTCTTGATATTTCTTACAAGTTTTTTACGCTGCCACAGCTGTGGACTTCAATAGTGTATATATATATATATATATATATATATATATATATATATATATATATATATATATATATATATAAATATAGCAGGAATATCAAGACCCAGGTGATTATACTAATCATTTATTGGCCGGACATTTCGGACCTTTACTAGGACCATCTTCAGCGACTATATCGTCTAATGAGAAATGGAAGGAACATTAATTGATAACACTTAAAAGAATGCATTAAAAAAAAACAAAAAAAAAGCGGAAGAAGGCAAGTTAAAATAATAAAATTGACAATAATTAAAATTAAAGTAAAAACACTAATAATATATAGAATTAAAAAATATTACCCAGTGGTATTTAAAAAAAAATAGAAAATGAAATTATAACAAACTGACTTGATTATCACGTATTAAAAGTTACTGAAGTGAACAAAAAATAACATTATATTAAATTGTAAAAACACACACCAAAAAAAAGACAAAAAAAACGAAAATAAATCAGAATGAACAAATGGACTGACCTTTAACGTGGGAGTTGAGAAATCAACTAACTAAACATATAAAATTACTGACGAAATTTATTCGGTTGGTCGGTTGGCTAGTTAATCTATTGAAGTGTTGTTTGGTTATATTGTGAACAATTTAATTGAAGAGGCGTAATTATTTAACTTTGGATTTATTTTAATGATATATAGTGACTCAAAGATTTTCAAATCGAGAGAAGTTAAGGCTGAAGATAATATAGTAAATGAATTAGAATTAAGAGGATGATGGTGATACTCTGAATGTTGCCTGATGGAAGAGGCTTCAGGTTTAGAAATGGGAATACCAGTCCTATGAGACAAACCCAAGTGCTTCGCGATCCTGCAGTTGAATTGTAAGCCAGTTTGGCCTACATAACGACTGTGGCAGGTCGTACATGTATAATTGTAAATTATACAGGATCGCAAGCCCAAATGGATTGGCTCCTTATGGAGGAAAAAGGAATTTAACGATACAGGGTTGGAGTTAATACAAATGAATTGGCATTGAGGGAAATGGTTGTTGAGGGCAGAGAGAAGCAGTTTGTTAAACTCGGATGTCAAATGCTCGAGATAGGGTAGTGTAATGAAAACCTTCTCTTTAGAAACAGTAGTAAGAAAGGGTCAAGGATAATATACATATTTTGGAGAGAAATTTGGATATTAACTGGTCGAATATGAAATCGAGGTAATAAGTAAATTTGAAGAAATCTCTTAAATAAGTCAGTTCTTCATGAAAAGATATCCACTTAGAGCATATATGGTAGGCTCTAAAAATTCGGCTTTTAACACTGGATAATTTAAACTGACTGGGAGAGCTACTAAAAAAAATGTTTAACCAATCTAGTGGTGGTAGGTTTTCTGTAAATGGATGTAGTATAAGACGAACCTGTTTGAGGAACGTTGACATCGAAAAACGAGATTTTGTTGTCCTTTTCTGTTGCCATAGAAAACCTTATGTTGGGTTGTTGTTGGTTAATATAATTTAGAAATAGGGGTGCATGATGACCGTGCTTAAAAATTAGAAAACAGTCATCTATAAATCTTTTGAAGACAATAGGCCTGAATTCTAAAGAACACTTGTCCAGCCACCAAGTTTCGTGGTGACACAAAAAGCTATTGGCAAAGGAGGGACCCAGTGGGGAACCCATAGCCATGCCTTCGTGTTGTAAATAGAGCTCATTGTTAAAAAGGAAAATAGTATCACCCACGGCTAGCTTTAAAAGCTTGATGAAAAGTTGCTTAGTTAAACCCAATATTTCACTCGTATTATGAAAAAGAGTATCTGAAATAATATTAATGGTTTCCTGTACCGGAACATTAGTAAATAATTGGTCCACATCGATTGTAGCCATAAAAGAAGAATTCCCCAAACGGAGATCACCAATATATTTTGAAAAATCGAAAGAGTCACGTAAGGTGAAGTGAGTGTGTGTCAAAGGATCAATAAGCGGAACACAAAATTTAGCTAAGTTGTAGCTTGGAGTATTGACTGCAGATAAGAGAGGGCGGAGAGGTATTCCATTTTTATGAGTTTTAGGTAAACCATAGATGACCCCAGGGGATGAACCAGAAACAAAACGCTTATGATAAACATTAATTAAAATATTTCGTTTAGTAAGAGAACGTAGAAAATTATTAATTCTATCTTCAATTTTCAGAATATACTTAAGGGGATCTCTATTCACTTTGGAAAATTTCGACAAATCTGATAGAATGGTATACCATTCTGATTTATTTTCGGGTTTTTTGTCTTTTTTTTTGCTGTGTGTTTTTAAAATTTAATATAATGTTATTTTTTGTTTACTTCAGTAACTTTTAATACGTGATAATCAGGTCAGTTTGATATAATTTCACTTTCTATTTTTTTTTTTAAATACCACTGGGTAATATTTTTTCAATTCTATATATTATTAGTGTTTTTACTTTAATTTTAATTATTGTCAATTTTATTATTTTAACTTGCCTTCTTCCGTTTTTTTTTGTTTTTTTTAATGCATTATTTTAAGTATTATCAATTAATGTTCCTTCCATTTCTCATTAGACGATATACTCGCTGAAGATGGTCCTAGTAAAGGTCCGAAACGTCCGGCCAATAAATGATTAGTATAATCACCTGGGTCTTCATATTCCTGCTACATATCAGATTCCCTAGGAACAAATCAATTACCAGTAATATATATATATATATATATATATATATATATATATATATATATATATATATATATATATATATATATATATATATATCATGAGCGTGAGAGAATGATGAAATAAATCCAACTTCACCGCAGGAAAGAGAAAACGCAATCATTTTTCTTCGGAAATAGTTATTTCCTACTTCGAAAAAATCCGAGCTAGGGGGGGATTCTATCCCAGCACACTGAGACAAACGACATTTCGACATTTCGAAACTTTAGGTACCCTTAGTTGGCGAAGAATGAGAGAAATAATATACAAAAAGAGAGAATAACCTTAGAGAAACCGAATCAATGTCGAGAAATCGGAACATTGCAAACAGCGGCACCAGATTCAGGTTTTGGAGATAAAAGCTCAAAATAAGCGAGTACTATAAGCACCCTTCAGAGACCCAAGGCGACCACTATAAGCACCCCTCGGACACTATAAGCACCCCTCGGGCACTATAAGCACCCCTCAGGTACACAAGTCTAGCTAATCTTTACAACTTTCAGAAATCAGGTCAATTATATTTATGGAAAGGATGGAACTTTTCTATATTTTGATCGAACTCGTTTAAGAATGGGTTTAACAGTAGGAACCAATTAAAAAACAAACCATTTCTTTTTAAAAGGACTTTCCTTATCACCATAGCGTTCTAACCTATAAATAATTACTTTCTCCCCTCTAAACAACCCCTCTAAATAATCTTATCAAAATAAATGCTGAGAAGAAAACCAAAAGTATAAAATTTCTAAATAAAAAAACCGAGTTGTCATATCTTGAATTTTGTAGCGACCAAACAGACCAAACAAACTCAAAAGAGCGTCGCGTTTGGTTATTGTCTATTTACACTTTTATTACATCCGTGGCCGAAAGTCTAGTAAAGTATGGCAAAATAATACAGTAAAATTTCGCCTATAACTGCCCCATTTTTCTTTCATATCTATGAAGATACTCATAATTAAGGAAATTTTTCGCTGAATTTATACAAATTACAGACAGGACCATTTTTTACATTCTCCAAATCATTTTGAGAGTCATTTTGCAAACTTAGGAGCTGTGAAAATGACCGGTTTGAGAGGATGAGAATGGTTGTCAGCACACCGCCCCTTCACTGTCTCTCGCCACCTTCACTACTTCATGAATGTCCAAACGCCCGCCGCGGACCGTTTCAGGCCTCCCCCTAGCGTTTGGCTTCACTTAAAGGGCATTAGTAGGGCATTCCAGAGGTCCGTTTTCAAGGAAATGACCCAACCAGGCCGCTGATCTGGTACAATCGATGTCTTTGGACGTTCTTTGCAAGCTTGTATCGAGAGACGTTAATCCGATCACTCGTATTCAAGACGCGTTCTCCGAGTGCTAAATGACCCATAAACACGAACTGCTCCGCTACTAAAATTATTCGCAGATTCGCACCTATACAGAGGGTCATAACAAATGAAGACTAAAAGCCAGTTGGCAGCATTTTGAAACTGTAAAAATTACTCGTTGTCTTGTACATATTCGAGCCTTTATCATAGCCTCGATCGTAAAATGAATGGGGGACGGAGACCGAGGTCTCAGAAGAAAATGATCCTTTGCATTTTCCAAAGCAACTCTCTTTTTATAACCTGCGGATTTCTCGCTTCATGTGCAGGTTATTTAATTATTTAATCACTACCTTTAATCTCAGAGACATTCCTCTGCGATATCCTCTTTCTTTATGACTGCTTTAAAAGGTGAAGTCTCATTTGAACAGGTAAGGAAAACCATTTTAGCATTACATATATATATATATATATATATATATATATATATATATATATATATATATATATATATATATGAAAAAAAGATACTCGCCCAGCAGGCAAACAGAAGATGAACAGGGGTGGGGAGTGGGGTAAACAATGATGTGTATAGAAAAAAAATAATTGGTTATTCGCTGCTTCGACTCGTTGCCTCTCACCGTATAATTCCACATTTTTTTCTCCCGCCCTGGCGTTTGTTGGGTGAGCTGATAAGAAGGCGAAAACTACTGCTTCCACGTCGTAACGATCACCTTGGTTCTCGAAATCCTTCCGTCTGGGCCTCTACATCGCCACAGGCTCCCAGTACAAGGCGTCAAAGAATGAATAAATCTTATATTAATTCCCAACTGTTTATTTAACGATCATAAAATATAAATACGGCTCGCATTAGCCTTAAAAATTGTGAAAAATCCCACATATTTTTGAGATGCCTTAGTTTTCGACTTTGGAAGACTTGAGAAAGCATTAGCGAACAGTATTTACTTGACAGTTTTCGGCTTCGCCTCAAGTTATGGAATCGCATCTCGCCGGGGTAAATTCGAATGACGAAAACCGAGCGAAGAATTTAGTCGCTTAAGGCAAGAAAAAAACGCAAAACAAGAGCTAAGAATGTTTGTTTTGGGGAGTGATTAGGAATCATTTCGTCTACCCTTATCAGCCTGGTAATCTAGTACCCAACCAGCCAATATGATATCGGAACACATCAATATGCAAAGGTATTACAAGGATACCTTTTATTATTGACACACAACAAGTGTGTGAGCACATATGCAGATATACACAAGGGGATAGTGTGTATCAAAGATAATTACTTGTGATTCGAAAGACAAGTAAATGGAGGAGTAATGACATCGGGTTTCTGGCATTATTTAATCTATTGAAAGGTATATATGTGAATGTGATGTGTGCAAACTCCTGCATGTCAGTGTATAGATGTTGGTGGAAGGAAGGAAATAATACCCTATTTTCAGAAATTAAGAAGGGAAAGAAAATATAAGCAATACCACTGTTTCATGGGTATTTGAGCGAGCCGTTGAGCCTCTCACATATCCCGTTACCAGCTGTGTGAAAATGGGTGGTAAAAAGGGATTTATCATCAGGAGCTTGCTGACTAACTCCATCAGTTGCGATGTAAATTGGCGGCCACGATCAGGCAGGCTTTCCTTGTGTAATTCAACGCAGGATGAGATGGAGATTAGTGCTCCCGCGCAGGGAAGGAGATGCTGTCTATATTCTTCAACGGCACGGCCTCGGGGAACTAGGGAGGCAAAATCCACTAAAGTTAGCCCGTGACTGTGACCTTTACTCGACGGGGGGGGGGGGGGTGTATCAGACCTATGAGATAAATTGCGACACGGAAAAACGGCTCTGAGATTAGGTGTCCTCTCTGCAACGGCGAGGGCTTAACTCGCCCTTTGACGGCACTCCTTTGGCAGATGTCGCAAGACCTGCAATAGCGAAGAATTTCTTTATGGGCGCCTGGCCAATAAAAATATTTGAAGATCCCCTGGGTGGTCTTCGTCTGGCTAAAATGGCCTGAAAATAGGCTGTCATGGGCAGTGGTTAAAATGTGACCAAAGTGAGAACGCGGAACACACAATACTCGCGTTTGGAATTTACCGTCTTCTGAGCACGCAAGGTAAAGTAAACCATCCGTAACATGGTAGAAGATCACGTCCTTTCATCGGATGGCTTCTTCCTCTTTTGACTGAGCCTTAGCCCACAAGGGTCGGAGGGAATCGCAGTTCTTCTGATTCCTTGCGAAGTCTTCAATTATGACCTCTTTGAATCCTGAAGAACGTGAGGTTTCTAGGGGCGAGGGCATCTTGGAATCTTTAACACTTGCAAACGGGTAACCACAGGTTGAGCCACGGAGCTGGGAGAGACCTGTGGGCACTAGCCGATGATAACGGAGCAGAATTTAATAGGGGTGCTACTACTTCTGCCCAGCCAGTGAAATACGCACAATCGATGTAGCACTTAACAATGGGGAACCGATTAGCGCGCCCCAAGTACTCGTGCACGACGGTGAATTTATTATGTTCCGGGGTTACTGGGGGAAGGAGCTTGTCCGAAAACACTATGCAGCTGCACCCGGTATCTCTCACAAGAGTGGTGTCGGCCGGGACTTGAGGTGATCGGAGGAGGAGAAGATTCTTATGGTATTGACCGAGGCCCAGACGTGGCACAGATTTTGTGTACCTAGTGAGAAGAGTTACTCCTGAACTGGAAGTTCTTGGGGTAGTTCGTTTGCACGTGGTCCTCCACACCACAGGAGAAACAAATGATGGGGTTCCTGGGGAAATATGACGTAGGGGGCCTGAAGAGAACGGTTTTACATCCCAGTGTTCGGACGAAAAGAGTGGCTTCAGCTCCGATGGCCCAGTTACCTCGGAAAACTTGTTCCATTTTGCAGGATGAATTTACATTTGTTTGATTTAGGTTTGAGGGAAAGGTGGGGAGGGTCATTTCCTTCCCTTCTTTCGGATAAAGGTTGTGGCTTGCTGACTAAATATCAGCCTCTTCTGTGCACTCCTTGAATGCGAAGCACCACCGGTCTTTTACAACGGGTCTCTCAGGAAGAAGTAAAAGAGTGCATCGTAGTCATGCGGGATTTTAGAAGCATCCAACCAAAAGTTGAGGTGACGCTGGAGGCTGTACACAAACTGACAAGATATTTGGCCTGGCTGAAGGCGAACATGTCTGAATTTTGATCGGTAAAAGTCTGGGGTCATGTTTTTGCCGACAGTAACTCCGATTTTAAGGTCGAATAATCAATTGTTGCCTCCAAGGGGAGTGATATGAAAATATCTCGGACTTGAAAATTTAGCACGGGCAACAATTGAGCCACTCCATCTGCCTCAATGTCTCAATGGTTGATTTCGAAGGTTTTCTCCAAGTGGATTAAGTAGGCTCCGAAATCCTCACCTTCCTTGAGAACCGAAAGCTTAACAGACACGGTAGGCGGAGCTTCGGACCTCGAGCTGGTGGACAGCGTCTTGTTCCTGGTCTTACTCATTTCAAGTTCATGAAAGCGGATTCTTTCTCTTTCTTCCTGTTCTTCTCTTTCTCTTCTTTCTTCTTGTTCTTCTCGTTCCTTCGCTTCTATTTCTCTTCTTTCTTCTCGTTCCTTCTCTTCTTTCTTCTCGGTCCTTCTCTTCTTTCTTCTCGTTCCTTCTCTTCTCTTTCTCTTTGTCTTTTCAATTCTCTTTCGGTCCTTTCCTACGCTTGGATATAAGCTAGGATGTCCTTGCCACTGAGCCCAAGCGACTCTCCTCGCAACTTAAACGTGTTAAATAATGAGGACATTTTATCGCGTTCAACCAACTTTCAGGAAAAGCACCACAAAAAGGGCGGGAAGATTATTTAGACGCACAACGAGAGTGCCGGTAGGCTTTGACGGACCTACTATTCTTCACTTAAAAAACAAAACAACGCAGCGATAATTATTTCGCACGGCACGAATTCTTAATTATACTCAAAATATTCACTCAGGAATTTAGCGAGAGCCTGTGTTACCCAATACACAACGAAGAAAACAACAAACACAATACAAAAAAAGAAGAAATAAGGATAACTCCTTTATAATACGGCAGAAGTTTTATAAGGCCTGAAAAGAGTTAAAGTTTCACACGGTCACAAAATTCAATACAAAATACGCACATAAAAGGGAAAATGGGAAATGGATAAGGTCTTTTCTACAGTTTCCAAAACCAGAATTATATAATATAGATGTCGTATTGTGACCCCACACCACCTGACACCAGAATTATATAATGTTGGTCGTAGAGTCGAACGTTGATGCTAGCCGAGGATTGACTCTGCGGCGACGCGGGAAGCAAGCCAAAAATTGGGGGGGAGGGTATAGATCCCAGTCCGAGGGTTAAATAATGAAAATCGAGTGCGGGAGGCCTAAATAATATAACTGAGTCAACGAAGACCAGAGTCAGAGAGAGGCTGTATGATGATTGCTTCCAGGGAAAGTGGGAGAGTGCAAATATCGGGGAGACTCACGTAAAGCCTAATTGACTGGAGGATTTGGAGACGACGAGGCAACGGGGCTCTGCAAAGTTCGCCGAGAAATGAACGACAGAGTACTCCAGAGAAAACGAAGTCGATACCCGAGTGATAGATGCTTGTCCATGTCTATCGTATGTCAAGCGGGAACTCTGGCCTTAGGTACCAGCGAGGTCGGGTAGAGAGGTGACGCGTCGTGTTTGTAGCTGGAAGCCGTTGGGAGGTGGGGCAGGGCGTACGAGACTGCGTGGTTGCTAACCAAGACGGGGTTGTATGCTACTAATTTCTCAAAGCCTTTCCTGAAGTATCTATACTGCCTCGGTAGGTCGCCAGAGGCCCCAAACGGGGTACATGGATCTCATTAGACTTAGCGCGCCAGTGGGGGAGGGGATATTCTTGGCTCGCATCACAGACTCGCGCAAAAGTCCTCGTCGCCGTAGGTCTGGCGCCGATCAGGCGATGTGATGGGGAAGAAGGGAACCCAACACGGATCATGCGGCCGTGCGACATTCTTGAGGCGGCTCTTTGGGTTCGACTGATCCAACTATTCTTGATAAGAGCACCGGGTTCATCAGACCGCGCGAAATTCTAGCTGCCCTCTGAGCTGTCTGGGCGTGCAGGTGCATCTTTCTCAGGCGCTACAGGTAGACGTTGGGTTTCGGGGGGGAGGGGGAATTATACATAGATACATGAAGGAATGAAAACGAAACTGGGAGAATTTTTAGATGTAAATTTGGTGGTTGGTCTCCCCGAGTTAGGTGTCAATCAGTAACAGTTATCAACAACCACCTTTATAACCATTTCAAGGTAGCAAATTCCTTATAAATGAGGATAGCTAAGAATGGCTCTATCTGTCCCAGCCCACCATTACGTTTAATCCAATAAATTAAAGAACCAATGAAAAAAACACACATGAAGGTATTAAATTTTAAAAGTAAAACTCTACGGGGAATCGTCGAAAAATATATAAAAGAGGTTGCGTAAAAGGCATAAAATTAGGGATATAAAAAAATTTGTGAAAGGTAAAAAAAATTAGAAGTTTAAAGAGGTATCGACTTATTCACATAAATCTTCAAATACCTTTTTTGCCATAACTCTATTTCATATGCTTGGAAATCGTCTCAAATCATCCCCGCCCTCAAACCAACCAAACCACCCACTGACCCAGCATCATACCGTCCAATCTCCCGACTCTGAAGCACCTCTAAAATCATGGTACGTCTACTACTTCACAAAAACAACCTCCACTCCCCCTAGACACTTAACAACGTGTTCTTACCAACATCACACAACTCATACAAGTAGGCTTCAACCAACCCACATCCATACTCAGGACAATAAAGAAAATAATCGACAAAAGAAAAACCTTCCACACGGTATTGAGACGTATCCTCATCAACAACATACTAAACACTACACTCCAACATTAAAAATGGCTCGCCATTTTTCTCACAGGCACAAGTAATACACCAGGGACGGCATGGTATCCTGAACACATCACAAAGACAGTGCCACAGGGAACCGTACTCTCCGCCACTATCTTCAACTATATTCTCCATGACATCCCCTTTCCGCAACCCACATATCTTACTATACAGCTAAACAGGTGAAAAATCCCATTTTCACACAACACTCAAACAACAAACAAACAGCTAGCAATCTACAACCGTACATTACCAGACTCAAACGCTGGTTGTAACAGAACAGAATGACCATCTTACCTTAAAAAATCCTGTCACTCTCTTCACACCCTACACATTGAAGTAAACCAAACACTTCCGTATCCTTTTAGCCACCACTCCACTCCCTTTAAATAAAATGTCCAGTACTCATTGCTACATTAGATACAGGACTAAATTTCCCAAAACTCCCATCAAACAAAACTCACTCGGAAATGACCGCACTCAGAACACTCACAGGAACCGCTTTTAAGCAATCCAATGAATCCATCATCCGCAATTACAAATAATACATCCATTCTTCACTTGACTATGCCTCCACAGCCCGAGCATCCGATTTCGCACCCACTCACCTCAGCTCACTACACAAAACACTCCCTCTCGCAATACGTTTCACTTAAAACACCTTGAATAACTCGACCTACACCATGAAACAAAGGTCGTACCACTAAAGCACCAGGGGTGGTGGTGCAATTGAACAGTTTAAGGAGAAACTTAAGCCACCAATGTCACTACAAGCCACCCATCCACCCAGCACCCCAAACTCCAAGGACACTACACCGAGACATTCCTTTAAATCAATCCACCCCGATACCAAGCCCCATCCCCCACATCATCCATGCGTACAAATAACACAAGCACATACCCTCTTCTCGGATCAAGTACAAGGCTACCTAAAGGGATATTTCCGTTGCGCATTTCAAATAACTTGTTACCATTGCCGGTGGCAAGCGTTATTCCAATCCTATCAAGCTCACCTTTTTGAGTGGCAACGTTACCACTAACCGGGCAACCAAATCCCTTATTGATACGAAGGATTACTATTCCAGAGGCAAGCCCCATTAACATACGGGAAGATGGCAACAATAACCAACAACAAGCAAGCAAAATCATCATCATCTTCTTCCCATTTCCCCTCTACCACTTTGAGTCAAGATGTTATTTTCCAAAATAGAAATAAAGGCTACATTTCAAATAATATTGAGGCAATTATAAATTACTACAATAGAAAGAAAGTATATATATGTGTGGCATTCAAAAGTGTGTAACGACTTGTAAATGATGTACAATCTGTACAAATGTATTAACAGAAAGATAAACATTCCAAAAGTTAGAGTTTTAAAATGTGTGTCGCCCATTCCCTCATTGAACCCGGAAAAGTCTGGTTGGGAGCCCATAGCCTAAATCAAGGGTTCTCAATGAGATTTCTACATAGTATAAAGGCTTTTGAGGTTACTTTTTGTTCCAATTGTGGTGATACTTTCTTTGGATGGCTTCTAAAACCTCGAAACTTCATTGTGCCCACAGCCACCTGGCGGTCGCGTGAGTTACTTTGTCTTCTGTTGGCGGTGTAATTTTCTATTAATGGCTTCTAAAACCTCAAAACTTCATTGTGCCCACAGCCACCTGGTGGTCGCGTGGGTTACCTTGTCTTCTGTTGGCTGTATAATTTTCTATTAATGGCTTCAAAAACCTCAAAACTTCATTGTGCCCACAGCCACCTGGCGGTCGCGTGGGTTACTTTGTCTTCTGTTGGCGGTGTAATTTTCTATTAATGGCTTCTAAAACCTCAAAACTTCATTGTGCCCACAGTCACCTGGCGGTCGCGTGGGTTACTTTGTCTTCTGTTGGCGGTGTAATTTTCTATTAATGGCTTCTAAAACCTCAAAACTTCATTGTGCCCACAGCCACCTGGCGGTCGCGTGGGTTACTTTGTCTTCTGTTGGCGGTGTAATTTTCTATTAATGGCTTCTAAAACCTCGAAACTTCATTGTGACTAAAGTTCCCTTTGGCGCTGTAGGTTACTTTATGTTCCGCCATTGCTGTCAAGTCATTTCAATGGCTTTAAAAACTTTGATACTTTTTTTCAGCCCCAAATCCCTTGACGGTGCTGTCAGTTACTTTGTGTTCCATTATCGCGTTTTCTATTTTTACCAATTCTTAAACAAAACCGTCTCATTTTCAGGCTTTAAATTCATTTTCTTGATTTATAACTAGTTAGTTAATTAGTTAGTCAGCGCCAATCCTTCCATGATACTGGGAGGATCCCCGACCGGATAATGAAATTTATATAAGGTCAGTATGACAATCGCTGGTGGGCCCGAGGGCCCCAGGGGCCGGTCCTCTTTTGGGAAAAGGTGCCAGGAAGTATTATGTTTCACCACCTAACAGCGTTCAGGTGGAAGCCTTCGTCACCTCGGGGGATAGGGATCTGTTCCGCGTCAGAAGTACGTAAATATAGATACCCATCGGCACGACTCCTTGGAACAGAGAGAGAGAGAGAGAGAGAGAGAGAGAGAGAGAGAGAGTGTGTGTGTGTGTGTTGTGCTGCGAAGGCGGGAGAGGAAAGAAAGCAGTGTTGTGATTGACTATGAATGATATGGACGCAAGAATAGGGCCTGCTTTTACCCTGTTATTTCCGCTCTGAACCTTTCCCGTCACGCGAAACTTTAACGAGTAATTTTATAAACTATTTTAACTAAACCGATGAAATATTTTACCAAATTCGATTTTAGGTCGCAATATTATTAGTTCACAAGGATTAGTTGGTTCCTAAAACACTAAAGAGAACTTAGTCAATCGCAATGGGGTAATTTGCAGGGGTACCGTACATTCGCATCTAGTCAGAAGCAAGGAAGAATGGGAAATAGACGAGCAAGAACAACAATAAGAATTAAAACACGAGGGAAAATTCAATGGATTAAATTATAAGAGAATAATATGACCTTATATACATTGTTAGTAATTTAAACGTGCTTACATTTTATTTTTATTTCCAACACTCACATACACACACACACACACACACATATATATATATATACACACACACACACACACATATATATATATATATATATATATATATATATATATATATATATATATATATATATATATATATATATATATATATATATAAGTGGCGTGCCAAGGACGCAGAACACTACTACAGAAATTTCTTAGTATGTACTAAAGATTCAAGCAATTTATCCTAATATTAGATCTTGATTTAATGGTTACACGTTCATCTTTATGTACAATAAAAATTACTAAAAATTATTCCCCCGTTGCACCTGTACTTACATAAACCTCAGTTGTATAGGAAAAGTAAGGATAGATCTTCTCGAAGAACAACTCCTACGACGTGTGTAAAGAAATACAGAACTTATACTGAAAGAAAAATGGAAAAAGAATAAAATTTACTTATACAGATGTTGTTTACTTGGTAGTAATGAGCGATAGCTGGTATCATTTTAATCCCTTATAATCACGCTTTAATTTCCCCTCTATGGTCCGTTGATTACGAATGTTCTCTTGTGGTTTAAAATAATATTTATCCTTGCGAAATTATCATTCAAACTATTTTCAAGCAAATTTACTGAAGTATTTTGAATGATGTTTCAGGAGAGAACATTTCAGGAAACATTTATTTTATAAGTGAAGAAATTCCTCTCGATATCAGACTGCAACGCCTAAAATTTTATCGGGTTGTCAAGAAGTTATTGCCATTTTTAAAGGAAAAGTAAATATTAAATGCATTAAATAGGAACATTCGTTATACAGCTGCCATTATTATTAACAACGCTCTACCAACGCATATCTGTCATAATTGCAGATAATACATAAGATCTCTCTCTCTCTCTCTCTCTCTCTCTCTCTCTCTCTCTCTCTCTCCTTCCCTGCTTGCTCTTTTTGTCTCTCTCTGTCTATATCTTCTTCTCTCTCTCCCTCCCTCCCCTTTTTGTCTCTCTCTGTCTATATCCTCCTCTCTCTGTCTCACACCTCTCTCTTTCTTAACCTTTCAATGATTAAGCTCTTTACAAGTGGGGGAGTGATGGGGAGGAGGGGTATTCTTGACACAATCTGGTGGAAGCAGTTTATTGAGGGACGTTGCCATTGGGTACATTGATTGGTTGAATGGCTAGAAGTGTCATTGGTAGGTCCTAGTGGCTTTTGTCATCCATAAAATTATGTTATGTTAACTGCGGTGGACAACTGATTAAAAAATCAGTTGTTTTCATTGATATAAGCATATATATATATATATATATATATATATATATATATATATATATATATATAGTTGGACAAAATAATTGGACCAGTAGAAATTTAACACCAATATTTCAATGAACCATAATATTACAAATATCCATCCAAATTTCATCGTGAGTGTTTTATTTTTATTTTAGATACATAGTTTTATTTAGTAACTTTAATGATTATTTGTATTTATTTTTCAGCTCGTGGTAGAGATGCTAAGATGTGTGACCTCACTGAGTTCGAAAAAGGGCAAATTGATGGAGCTCGAACTGGAGGAGCTTCCGTCACCGAACAGCTAAACTCCTTGGTTTTTCGAGAGATACCATATTAAGGACCATGACAGAATTCAATAAGCGGTGCAAAACCTTCGACAGGACTTTGAAGCCCACTGAAAGAAACCAACGGGTGTTAAAACGCATTGTGATGAAAAATCCCCGGACAACTACCACTAAAGTGACTGCAGAGGTGAATCAACATCTTACTAGCCCAGTTTTGACCAAAACTGTTCGCCGTGAGCTCACTAAAGCCGGATATCATGGAAGAGCCGCCATCAAGAAACCTCTGCTTTCTCATCAAAACATTCAGAAAAGACTGAACTGGTGTAGAGATCACAAGGGCTGGTCGACAGACCAATGGAAGCAAGTAATATTCTCCGACAAGTCCAGTTTTTCTTTTTGCCACTGCAGGGTGAGTTATGTGTGGAGGCAGCCCGAGGAAGATTTTAATTCTGACTGCCTTCTTCTTACAGTAAAGCACGGAGAAGGGTCAGTGATGGTTTGGGTAGCCATATCTTGGAATTCTCTTGGTCCAATCGTTGCCCTGCATGGTAGGAGCAACGGCAACGATAATCTGAATATTTTGGAAGATCAAGTCCATCCTATGGTCCAGACATTATTCCCTGATGGTGAGTGCTTTTTTCAATGTGACAATGCTCATTTTCACACCGCTCATGTGATTAAGACTTGGTATGAAGAGCATAGAAGCGAGCTACAACACATGGAGAGGCCCCCACAATCTCCACATCTTAATATTATTGAGCATTTGTGGTGCGTCTTGGAGCGAAAAGTTAGAAGTCATTAAACTCCACCGTCGTTTCTGTAACAGCTGGAGCGAGTATTGTAAGAAGAATGGCTCAAGATTCCTCTCAATGAAGTCAGGAAGCTGCAGGAATCAATTCCAAAACGCAAACGTATCGACGCTGTTCTGAAAGCGAAAAGAAGACCAACTCCTTATGAAATAAATATTCATTGAATTTAACACGTGTTCCAATTATTTTGTTCAAACCCATATATATATATATATATATATATATATATATATATATATATATATATATATATATATATATATATAATTGAGAAAAAATATTGCAATAACGCAATCATAATTATGTGGTTGAAAGGCTATTTATTTTTTGGCAAACACAGTAATCCTCAAAGCTCTTCTCACATAAACGAGAAGGTAACATAAAATAAGCTTCTCTAAGACAGCCAAAAAACTATCTTTCGATCAGCCTTTTAAAATGTCACCCCTGCTTGTCGAAGAGCGCTATTGCCATTATTTTTCTCAATTTATAAGGCGTAGCGAAATTGGAGAAACAAATTCAAATTTTCCATTCTCTTCGATACGGCTGATCGAAAGATAGCTTTTGGATGCCTGAGAAAAGCTTATTTTATGTGTTATCTTCTGGTGTATGTGAGAAGAGCTCCTTCTGAGAGCTTTGAGGAAGACTGTGTTTGCCTAAAAATAGCCTTTTAACCCCGCATATATATATATATATATATATATATATATATATATATATATATATATATATATATATATATATATATATATATATTATTCTCCTCCTCCTGAATATCGTAAGAACTTTTTCCATCGAGATGTTGTTGTAGTGAACGAAATAAGTGATGATCAGATAGAGTAAGATAGATTCGGTGTATATTAAAGATAGAGATCTTTCCAACCAAGGTAATTAATTATCGTTTCCTTGGTCATATGTGCCACGTGGATGCCCCCATTGCCAGGAATAATTAATCTCCTTCCATGCCAGCAATGATAAAGGGCTTTTACAATATGGCCTTACGGATACTGTGTATATTGCCATTATCAATGAAATAGGTTTTATTCGTACTGGTATAGTTTACGTTATTCTCGAACCCATTTTTCCCAGCATATTCAAAACAACATTAATTTCATGACATTTTGAATCCGTTTTATTTGCTCGATTTCTTTACTGGACGAATGATAAGGAAAATCAGGATGCGAATTTGATCTTCTTCGTTGAGTTTCCGCACAGACGTCGGTTTTCTAATGATAACAAACCTATTATTTTTACTCTTTAAACGTAGGGTAAGTTACTGAGTTGTGGCGTGTCGTTACATTCTTTGAAATGGTTTTTTTATACCTTTATGAACAAATTGTACGATCCTCGCGAATCGTGGGTGATTACTAAAGCGAAAAAAAAGACACCCTATGATATATCGAAGTTACGAACAATTAGATGAAGATTTCATTTGACTCGTAGTTTCAATTTGATTAGGGAATTTCAGGTCGACAAAAATGAGAAGTTCTGGTCAGGTTTTCTCTACAATTATGGCAATGAAGATGCGTATTTTAGCATTACACGGCATTAGACTTTAATTGTCATTCGACAAAACACTCCGTGGATCTAAATTATGTTATCCACATATCTTAAGTTAACATAATTCAAACGTTATTTGGAACAATTTTCTGCTGGACTAAAAATAAAGAAGGAAAACAATGGATTCCATACTTTACGATGTGAATAAACAACTACTATTAAAGAGTGATAAATGTACATAAGAATGAGAGTTTTGTTGAGGCTTAGAATGTTTTATTCGCATACAATTATATATAGAACTTCTGTAGATTGAAGAACTATCGGAACCTAGACGGAATGACAACAACGTCGACAACCAATGTGGCATTTGCACCCTAATGTTTTTGTACAAAAGTGAAGTTATGCGAGTGATTAGAGTGTGTGTAAGTTGTATAACCCTAAATAGTTATATCCCCTAAATAGATTGAATGGTATTTTAAGGATCAAGAAACACTGTGAGAGATCGATAAATATCAACTCGATCCAACTTCATATTTCTCTTTCATCTGTTTCAAATACTACTCTGCAAACACAGTGAAGAACGAATGTAGAGCAGCCCCCCCGCCCCCCATCACCATACACATACACAAATGTCGTAAACATTATAAAAAAAAATAATGGTACCAAATCTATTTCCAAATGCTTGGAACCTAAATTCGATGGTATTTTCAAAGGCCCAAAGAAGATATCGCAAAGGAACAAACTTTGCACCCTGTGATGGAGGTTCAGAATATGAAAACCAGGCAATAGCTTAGCCACTCCTCCCTACGGAGGGAGCTTGCGCTTCGCTGCTAAGATTAAAATTTTAAATCTATAAAAAAGCAGCCATGGTTAATTTTTTTTTTAATTTTCTGAACTTCGCCAATTATAAAAATTTTAAAAATGAACTCTACACTAAATTTCCCCCCCTTTCAAAATATCACGTTGCTGAAATATGGAGTTATAGAAGAAGATATATAAAAATAAAATTTCTGAACTTCACCATTTGTAATTCTTTGGGTTTTAAAAATTCACAAAATTTCGATGCTTATATTGATTTCTGAACTTCATCGTTTTGTTTTTTGATATTATAAAAGAATGATTTGAAATAACTTTGATAAAAAAACATAAGTCATAACCAAACTAAGATGAAATTATTATTCAAATACTCAAAAAATCTCCTTCTTAAATTATAGAGTTAGTGATGATGATTAAACCTTTTTGGGGTCATTTTAGTTAAGGCTCAAGAAAGTTAGGTGAAATGAAGCTTTCTCTTGGTGAAATTGAGACTCAAGATCGAGAAATACCATCCGACAACCTCGATTTCGTCAAATTACCTCCATCTTGTTGGCCTACGATTCCTAGATGACGTGAAGGATATCAGATGCCATTATTAAGGGCCATTTTAGAACAAGTCATTTGCCCTGCTCAATAATAAATGGATTCTCAGAATAGCTGCGTGATCACTATGTTCAAACAACACACTCATCCACACACACTTGTACACTTCTCCAGGCGATATCATTTGCTTCATTCAAATCTCAGGTGAACATCACATCTGTAAATTTAAATACAATCTCCTTTTATTCTTAGTTTCGAAGTATTTAAAAAAAAATGCAGGTTAGAAGCTGTTTCTTAGCATCAGATCCACTTTTTAATTCATGAAGAGTAATTTCAAAGGACAAATATGCAGTTGTGTTGTTCTCCTTAAATATATTTTGATACAGTGTCCCCCCCACCAATTCAATTGTATAAAAGATAACGAAAGGAACATATATAACTAGAGGCACAGAGTGAATACCTCTGTTAACCCCGTCATTAACATTTGCAATGTTGAAGAAAGTGAATAAGTGATCTTCAATCTTGATCTGGATTGGGATCCACTCCAAAATCTAATCAACTTTCCCTTGGCCCAAACAGGACAAATGCCTTTATGAGACGTCTCGTGAACATACATAGAAAACATTGTGGTGATCATATACCTTTCCCACAATTCTGTCCACAGAGATAAAGAAACTTAAAGAAATATAACAAGGTAAACAGAACAAAGTCGCGTGCTCTTAATTATTCTAACTTATGACCTGACGACCTTCAAAACTTTCCACAGGTGGGCCAATCCGACCCATAGTTTGTTTTCTTTTAATAATTCCCGGAATAACTTTAGAGGAACTTTGACAATTATACCATCCAAAAGTAAATGTAAAAAAACATAAGTGGTTTAAGTTTCATTAAAATCGGCCAAATAGTTACAACGTTATTGCAAAAAAAACACACAATGAAAAATAAAATGGTTACTCTCCAACCGACCCACCTACGAACCGATCTAATAACTTTAAGAGTCGCTCAAATGGCTCAGGAGAATATAGGAATTGGTAGAGGAGCTAAACCATCCACATTCTAGCTTTGAAATGACGTAAGTTATGAAATCTGCAATTTTCAAAACTCTTGGACCGAACCCCTCCAGAAAAGAGAACAGGGAATCAAATTACCTGAAGACAAAAACCGTTCGAGGTAGAATAAAGATAAATACGAATAAAGATTGTAACTAGGTGCAAGATTGTAGCCATTTTTGTTACTAGATAAAGGACGGGAGGGGTAATTAGATGAGGGATTGTGAGTAATTTTTTAAATAGTTGAGGGATTGTAACGAGTTTTCGAAATAGGTGCGGAAGGGTAAATAGATTAGTAACGAGCTGGAGATTAATTTTGTAACAAGAAGTAGGAGTCTAACTAGTTATAGAACTAGAAGGTAGATTTTACAAGATTTTACCTAGTTTTGTAACTGGATTGTGGATTGTAACTAATTTTGTAAATAGATTGTGGATTTGTACTAGTTTTGTAACTATATTGTGGATTATAACTAGTTTGGTAATTGGATTGTGGTTTATAACTAGTTTTGTAACTATATTGTGGATTATAACTAGTTTGGTAACAATATTGGGGGTTATAACTAGTTTGGTAGCTACATTGTGAGTTATAACTAGTTTTGTAACTAGATTGTGGATCTGTACTAATTTTCTAACCAGATTGTGGATTTTTACTAGTTTTGTAACTAGATTGTGGATCTGTACTAATTTTCTAACCAGATTGTGGATTTTTACTAGTTTTGTAACTAGATTGTGGATCTGTACTAATTTTCTAACCAGATTGTGGATTTTTACTAGTTTTGTAACTAGATTGTGGATTGTAGCTAGTTTGTAACTAAATTGCGGATTGTAACTAGTTTTGTAACTAGATTGTGGATTGTAGCTAGTTTGGTAACTAAATTGTAGATTCTAACTAAATTGTAACGAGATTGTAGTTTCTAACTAAATTGTAACTAGATTGTAGATTTTAACTAAATTGTAACTAGTTTGGTAAGTAGATCGTGGATTGTAACTAGTTTTGTAACTAGATGGAAAAAAATGACCAAACTCAAAATTAAATCTAAATGAGACTTGAATAACCGATCCTGAATTATAATAACAACACAACACTTGTAAACCGTTCTCGAGGACAGGCAATTTTTTCCTCTGATGTAATTCACACATTATGTTGCTCTTCTCTCTCCCTCCTTTCAAAACGGACCCTTTAGGCACGAATGACGCGGTTCATAATATGGAAATAAACTTAGTCTTTTAGGCTCAGAGAAATCCGAGTGGAATAAGCCTCCCGTCCACTGACCTCAACGACGCTTCTTTCGTTTCCACTTGTCTTTTCTTCATACAGGATTCTACACCCTACCGCTTTACACCCACAACGAAAACCAACTACTCTCTCGCTTCTGATTAATGATTTATCTTTCTATTCTAAAAAAAAGGCCTAAGTTCCGACGCTCACAACAGAATAAAACCTAAATCAATTAAGGTCAGACAAAGCGACAAGAAAGAAGCAGAGAAAGCATCAATCGATAGAAGTTAGTTGAGGTAGACAAACATTAAGAAATAGAAGTCATAGCAATAGAGAAGAAATCAAACGATAGAAGTCAGAGTGAAAGAGACAAATACCAATGCATAAAGGGTCAGATTAAGAGATAAAGCATCAATCGATAGAAGTCAGAGCAAGAGACAAGTATTAATGCATAGAAGTCAGAGCAAGAGAAAAGCATCAATCGACAGAAGTTAGAGCGAGAGAGACAAACATCAGTGCATAGAAGTCAGAGCAAGAGCGAAAACATCAACCGATACAAGTCAGAGCGAGAGAGACAAATATCAATGCATAGAAGTCAGAGCGATGCAAACATCACTGCATAGAAGTCAGAGTAAGAGAGAAAGCACCAATCGATATAAGGCAGAGTAAAAGAGAAAATATCAATCGATAGAAGTCAGAGCAAGGGAAAAGCATAAATCGATTGAAGTCAGAGCGAGAGAGACAAATATCAATGCATAGAATCAGAGCAAGAGAGAAAGCATCAATTGATAGAAGTCAAAACAAGAGAGAAAACAATTATGCATAGATGTCAGAGTAAGAAACCAGCAGGGATTAAAAGAAGCCAGAGCAAAATAGAAACTACAAATGACAGGAGATAGAGGGGAAAAGAGGGGGGAAGAGGGGGGAGTGGTGGGAAGGGGGCAGAAACACCTTTTGAAGAAGACTTATTAAAGATGAAACTTATATCAAATAGTATTAGAGCCCAATAATTCTTACCCAATAAAGATCATAAAATATTTATTGGTTCTTATTAGATTAACTATTGGTTTGTGAGCCCATGTAATGGAAATTTTGAATGTAATAGATAATTTGATCCAATGAGTAATTTCTATACTTTACGTAATTTCGGTGTAATAGAAAATTATTGGCTATAATAACAACCTTCTATAATTGGTACATTGATGTGCCCAAGAATTGGCTCATGTATCTTAAGTGTGACCTATCTAATTCAAAACAAATGTTGATCCTTTTATAGCAAAAACGGGCTTTATTCTCCCAGTATCATTTTGTAGCTTATGTATGTGTCTTATATGTGGTTATTCATTAAATTTCCCCCTTTGCCGTCAAGTAGAACGGTTTTGGACCCATTCGTGGGGGAACCCTACAGTTATAATCATTTAAACTGCAATGTGCGCCTGTCCCAATGAGTGGGTGAAACCCACTTTGTACTACGACGGCTGTTGGAAATTGACAACGCAATTCAATCGAAGTCTTTTGTGAGTTAATGCTGTAAGGATGTATTTTCATCTCAAAAAGAACTATAGGTATTTTTGGTACTAGATACCAGGAAAGACTGCCACTTAGTGGAGAGATCTTATTTTAGATCCCGGATCTACAGAGTGTTTCTTGTCAGAAATGAGATTTATTGTACCGTCTCAACCTCATGCGATACATTGCCGATAGTGTTGTATCAAATTTAAGGTGGATTATCTCAATTATAGCCTCGTATCAAAGGGAAAGCTACGTTGTAGTTCATTTGGTACTAGGTATTTTCTTTCCTTTCTCTAAATTAAGATATCACCTGGTAAGACTTTCGACTTGAGTCTGAATAGGATATTATAACGCTATCTTATCAATGCATTTGATCAAGTATATTAAGTACCAGTGTGTTTTCTTTCGACCTCGTTTTCATTTTAAACCCGTTAATCTTATTAAAATAATCATTATAGTTGGAATAATAAATCAACCGGTTTGAATAAGTTCTAACCTATAATTTAGTAAATTAACTCAGGATTAATGTTTTTTAAAGTTAGGAGGTTTTGGGATATTTATATTCACGGTTACAGAAACATCGGCAATATTAAAACGGGAAGAGAGGCCAAATATTCCATGTCCATTTTGTTCTCGAGATGTTATACGAGTAAAAGGTAATCTTTTATGAAGTGAAGACTATCAACAGGTTATATGGTACATTTACACCATCTCGAAATAACAGAGGGCTTTTACAGAAGACAAAAAAGAAAGATCGCATTTTTATAACCTGTATGATTGAACAAATCTTAACATCTCCAATGAAAAAGTAGCTAAAAATAATCGAATAATTACCAGAAATTGTCAATTTATAGGTCAGTCTGTGAAATCAACTAACAGATGCATCTTCTGTTACAAATGTCACCTAAACTTTACACTTAAAAGCCCATAAGAAATTATATGATCTAATGAAGACTATTCTAGATAGTTCAAATACCATCCAAACCTCTGCAAGTGATTTATATAATAAAAAAATGGAGGAACGGGGCATTAGGGCCCGCCATCTCTTATCACTCAACCAAGCAAATATATCTACATATAATTTGGACATCTTTACATTAAAGATAAGGCTAATTAAATCATTTCGAGACACACAAATGCTTGTCGAGTATATTTTTAAAGCAAACAATTTAAAAGGTTTGGTCATACAAACACACAACAGTTATATAATATATTATTTGTAATTGAATATAACAAGAAGAATTCTTCTCGATTGCTCAAGTCAGCTGCTGCTCGAATGAATGGAGAGCTTGGAGGGGGATGGGGAAAGTGGCACTTGGCGTGGAGCGAGGGCAGCAACGAGTGTCGAGGCGATGAAAACACAATATATATTTCGCATCTCTTCTCAGTGGCACTGAAATAGGTTCGGGTGAATGGAGAGCTTGTAAGTGGATGGGGAAAGTGGAATTTGGCGTGGAGCATAGGTGATCGTGATTTCTCTGCAGTTGCTCCTAAGCTGTTGAATGGTATGTCTCCTGTCATACGCTCCTCTTTCTCTCCCGGCGCTTTCAAGTGGGCTCTGAAAACACACCTCTTCATCAAGCTTTTTCCCATTCGATAGAGAGAGATAGGGTGAGAGAGGGAGAAGAGTAAGATGGAGAGAGAGAGAGAGAGAGAGAGCTGGTGAGAGAGGAGGGAGAGGGAGAGAGGTGGAGAGGGAGAGAGGTGGAGAGGGAGAGAGGTGGAGAGGGAGAGAGGTGGAGAGGGAGAGAGGTGGAGAGGGAGATAGGGTGATGAAGAGGGATATGCGAGAGTGCGAGGGAGAGGGGTAATGAAGATAGAGGGGGAAGGAAGAGAGAGAAAGAGAGAGAGAGAAGGATAGGGTGAGAGAGGGAGAGGGAGAAGGAGAGATAGGGAGAGAGTGTTGGGAAAGGATGAAGGGAGGAAGGCATTACGTGCTGCAGTAACTGGTCAGGTTTATTTTGGGGAAAATGGGGTGTTCTTTGCTGCAGCATTTTGTCTATTCAATTTCGCAGTAAATAACCTATGGAACCTCCTGTCCATTGCCTTTACCTTACAGAAAATTACTACACTTTTATGTTGTCGGTTTTAACTCCAATTCCATAAATGGTGTTGGAACGTCTTTCTCCCAATACCATGGCTACGTGTTTTGGTAGGAGCAGAAAGGAATCAAGTGTTAAAACTTACACCTTTCCACTTAGCATTTCCACTTTCCCTCAAGAATTTTATGGCTATCTAAAGTTAAAACATAAAACTTATGAAAGTTTTAGATAACGAAAAATTAAAGCCATAATTATCGTCATATCTTAATTACTAGTTTCTTCTCGACGTTCAAATTTATTTTAAAAATTTGAACTTTCTATTATTATATTTTTTAGTATAAGGGTGAAGGGTAGTGTAATATTCAGAATGTATAACAAAGCTAATTTCTAAGAGAAACTGGTTAAGAGAGGAAAAGAATTTACCTTGGGTAATGTTTATTGCTATTGGAAAGTGTGTTTGTGTGTGAAAGAGTGAGAGTGAGTTTTAATTTAAGATTTTCTTCTGGTGATTGCAAGCAATGGCATAACTGAAGAAATTCTTAAAATATTTTATTGTTTATTTATTTATCTTATTTGAATAAATATTAAAATGAACAGCAGTAAAAAAAACAAAAATAGCTAATCTTAAACGCACATAGTAGGGGTAAAGTACATAAGTAAACGAACCCGTCCCGAGTACAAGGGAGAAGTACTAGTGACTCTGCTCGTCCCGGTATCTGGACAGGTAGCGCGCGAAGCTGTTGTAACAGTAAGGTTTAAGGGAGCGCTAGATCGAATGGTCCTTCGTCCCGTGAGTGTATCCGATTCGGAGTCGACATAAAACGACTCGAAGTGGCAAAGAAGATGCAAAAGTGAGATGAAAATACATAGTAGGAGGAAAGTACATAGTCAGATGAAGGTGCATAGTTAGATGAAAGTATATAATGAGATGAAAGGACATAGTAGGAGGAAAGTACATAGTGAGATGAAAGTACATAATGAGATGAAAGGATATAGTAGAAGGAAAGTACATAGCGAGATGAAAGTACATAGGAAATAAAATTATATAGTGAGATGAATGGACATAGTAGGAGGAAAGCATATAGTGAGATGAAGGGACATAGTAGGAGGAAAGTACATAGTACGATGGAATTACATAGTAGGAGGAAAGTACATAGTGAGATGAAATTATATAGTGGGAGGAAAGAACATAGTAGGAGGAAGGTACATAGTGATATGAAGGTATATAGCAGGAGGAAAGTACACAGTGAGATGGAAGTAGATAGTAGGATGAAAATACATAGTGAGATGAAAGGATATATTAAGATGAAAATACATAGTGAGATAAAAGTACATAGTAGGATGAAAGTACATATTGAGATAAAAGTACATAGTAAGAGGAAAGTACATATTGAGATGAAGGTACATAGTAGGAGAAAAGTACATAGTGAGATGAAAGTACATAGTAGGAGGAAAGTAAATAGTAACATGAAATTACATAGTAGGAGGAAAGTTCATAGTAGGAGGAAAGTACATAGTGAGATGAAGGTACATAGCAGGAGGAAAGTATATTGTGGGGGAAAATTCACAGTAGGAGAGAAGTACATAGTGTTAGGAAAATATATATCATGAGTAAACTTCATTGTGAGATGAAAGTATGTAGGAAGAAAGTACATAGATGGAGGAAAATCATTAGCGTGAAGAAATTACATGGTAGGGTGAAAGTAGATAGTGGGGTAAGTACATAGTAGGAGGAAACTACATAGTGTGAGGAAAGTGCTTAATGGGAGAAAATACATGTGACAGGAAAGTAAATAGCGTGAGGAAAGTACTCAGTTTGAGGAGGAAAAAAGAAGTAACTACTTGGAGGATGACTTCTCTCTCTTGCCCAAACAAGCTTTACATGGCAGATGCCCTCTTTAAAATGTGCAAAAGGACATCTGGAGGATTATGTGTACCTTGCGACCCTAACGCCTCGGGATATATCAGTGGTTACATGTATCTCCCAGATATGTTCACTCCTTCACTTCTTTCACTTCTTTTACAGAACTCTCCTTACAAAATATCTGGATGAGATTTCCTGTGCTGGAAGCACAGGAATCTTTTTGACTGAATGTGTATGGTTGCTGGGTGTGACACGTTCTTCTTAATTAACGATTATGCTCAGAGGATTTAAAACTTTGGGGAACAAGTTAATATACCCAACTGAACCCCCGTTAATGACCCAGTGGAGGAAAGCATGTTCTGATTGAAAACGAGTCACACGAAACCATGTATAATTAAAGGGAAGCCTGAAAGACTTACGGAGTGTCTATTATGGAGTTCACGCCTGGGAAAGATTCTTTTGGCTAATAGTTATTTGTTCTTACTTTCCTCCCTTTTTTTTTTTAAATATAATTAAATCGTTAAATCAAGTCTTTGAGATCTTTTCCCCTATTTTGTAAACAAAATGCAAGGTCAATAAGAGGTCTGGTCGCTAAGGTTTTATAAGGCCGATTATCCAATCCTATAAAATTAAGCTTGAGTCTCAAAACATGTTAAGCCATCGGGTACGTCTGGACTTTTGAGAAAGGCATGAAAGGTGCGTCGCATACCGGTCGGTAGCGGGGGGGTTGAATGGACAAAGGACCAAGGAGGGCGAAGATCAAGAATAACCCGTTCCAAGTTGAAAAACATACCGAGGAGACTACCTTAATCCTAAAGCGATCGAGGCGACACACAGAAAACTGTCCACAAAAGAGGTCGAAGGAATGCTGCCGTGCATCTTGCATATTTGGTTCGTTCCGCTCCACCTAAAAAATAAAATAAAAAAGACCCCCCCTCTGGTATGGGGCCAGCCAGAAGCTCGAGAAGTAACGACGTTCCCGGAATCACGTATATTAATTCAGCGCTCGCTTCAGGCAGCTGCCGAATTACGCTTCCTAAAATGGATGGCGATGTTTGGTTCTCGCGCCATCAAGGAACGACCGAATGGCGGCCTCCATCGGATCATTATTAAATCGCCGTCGGGTCGTTGCGGTTTTGAACCTGCCACTGTGCGGATTCTGATTATACCACCAAAAGGACCGCCGTGCTTGCAGCCGTTCGACAACAATCCACCTTCGAACTGGCTAATACGGATCCAGATGGGGAGTAAATATCATTTACCTCTCAATTCTGGCTAGGTGATAAACTATGCCTCCTCATCCAACTTCTCTCTTACTTTTTTCCTTTCTTACTTATTTCTTTTTTTTTCTTGTTTTAGTAATTCTACAGATTAACACATCCAGGGCAATCGAAGGCACTTCGTTATAGATATTTCTATTTTGAAAAATTACGCAACTTGCTATATAGCGTATATCTAATTATGCTGTTATAATGTAAAATAGATCGTGATTGAGTGTTTTGATCCAAAAAATAATGGTATTTTTTGTATGTTCGTTTAGTTTGTTTTTAGTAAGTTCTGTTAGGTTTCGCGTGTGTTTTTTCCCCGCCAGGAAAGGAGCCCAACAAGAAGCCTATTCTAGCGAACTTGCCGTGGCATAGTCTACTAAAGCCTTGGCATCAGTTCAAAATGGATGATCTCACGCGAATATTAGTCGTTAATCTGTAGAAATACTGGAATTAAACCTGTTTAAATAACCTAGTGCCCCTAATCTTCTACATCATAGTGCGTCTTACCTAAAGCTGATACTAATCATCATCGTGGAGAATGAGTAGAGAATCGCTGCTCTCTCTCTCTCTCTCTCTCTTTTTTCCCCGCGGCTTATGACGTCATATCAACAAATAATAGCTCGATGGCTCGGAAAATACGACATTCAAGTGCTAATAACTCGGAGAGTAGTGTTTTCCAATCCAAATAACTAGCAACAGATTATTCAGATAAGCCTATATAACATATTAAAAGTAAATCTTCTGAAAAAACACGTAAATCAGTAAAATAACTTTTATTCCTTCCTTTTTTGTTCTCACTTGTTTTTGCTTCACTTACTATTTTTCTTTCTCTCTGTCTTTCATTCTCTCTTTCCTTCTTTCACACATCACATATGCGCACACACAGAGACTGGGCAGTTTATGAGGTAAGGAATTTTTTTTTATTATTAATTTAATGTCCACTCCTAAATTAATATACTGTAGGGGGAATTAAGGAAGGTATCCTTTAAATTATTACTATTTAAAAAAATGAAAACCAATAGAGGTCAATCCGACAGAAGGTTTCTGGAGAGAGAGAAGTATTAAAGAGTTAGTAAAATAAAGAAAAAATAGATAAAAGTCATCTCTCGATAAGTAATGAAAGACTATATACAGGTGTAAAATTTGATCGATCTTTACGGCTTCTAGAATTACATACAAGAGCAGCCGCCGTGATGTTATTCTTCTCAGGTGAAAAACAAGGAAAGGTCGTTACCACCCATTCCCTCATCACGTCAGACTCAAAACGAAAGTATAATGTATTTTATCGCTATTTTTAGGACCAGAAATTCTAGTAAGAAAGCTCTTTGACGATGACTCGGAGCAGTGTATGCAGGGTATGGTCAGCAAATTAAATTCAAAACTTAACCCATAAATGACTCTAATCTTATGAAAAACAATTAATATAATGGCTTTGTTTTATTTTTTGTAAGAACTATATATATCTTTAATTAATAACAAGCCATATATAATAAAATGAACTAAAAAAAACGTCTATTTGAATATGTTAAACGCCTTAAATATGAATTGCTTTTGTTTATTGAATGCCCTAAATATGAACTCATTCTATCGAAGAAATATACTTTATCCAGCCTCCAATCAAAAAAGAAGACAAATCTACCCTTTAGACTCAGTTCCTTACGTAAAAGGCACTCCCCGAATAATCGAACCAGTAGCCACTAAGCCGCACCAAGAAACCTATCAGGCTCACAAGGAGTGGTACTAAAACTCGGTGACAAATCACCCTTGGTAACCAAACCCTTCACAACACGGCAACACCACACTTTAATCCTCTAGCAGCGATACTTCGAGAAAGCGTTCTTAATTCTAATGAAGTTCTAAACTAAAGCCAAAACATCCGATCTAAAATCTGAAACTGTAGTCTACCCTGTATTATAAATACTAAATGGGGCCATGAAAAAAATAGCTTAATAGGAAATTTCCATTTAGGTTCTACAGGGTGTTGGCATAAACATTTACTTCAGAGCCATGGACCTTGCTATTTTCAAATGTTTTGATCCATATTATGAAAATGGAGCTTGAAAATGAATATAATGAAGGCAAAAAGTATGGAATATCCCAAGCAGAAAGAAATAAGAAAAAACCCCTCTGTACGTAAGTCGTAATAGAAAACCAAACGAAGGATTTGATAATTTTTAAGTGTTGATACATTCTGGCAAGAGGCCGAAAATGTATGGCGGACATCTGAAATCAAATTTTTAGCTACATTTCCCAAACTTGGTAAGAAGCATACAGCGCAGCTACGAAAAGACATTTTATCCAACATTACAAAAAGACAACAAGTCTTTAGAACCCCAAAATGTGTACTCTGGTCAAATAGAGAAAGAAAAAGGTCATGATAATGCCATTACGGTATTTACTAGATTCATGAAAGAAGAAATCGATTCCGGCGAAAAATAATATATGAATGTGGCACAAACTCTAGGAAAAGGATTGATCATCCAAAGGCCTTTTTAGGTCTGTTAGTTTGACGTTTAAGGTAGACAGACTTTGAGAATTAATAATTGAGGACAAAATTATCGAAAATTTAGACCACTATAACATGGCATGAGTCCCTCCAACAGGCTAAGTTGGTTGCATTGTTCCATCTAAATATCCCCGAGTAGTACATATGAAAGAACAGTATATGTAATTTACCGAGAAAGAAAAAGAACCTTTGGCACAAAACAATAAAAGATTGAGAAAAAATACAGCATGGTGTATGTGAGATTATTTACTGTTTGTCGTAGGGTGACCCAACAACTGACACCAGTCTAATATAATATGGATGTCGTAGGGTGACGTTAGAACCCAACCTTTTCCAAATTCCGCAGCCCGAGGAAGAGAGGCTTATGAACGGATTAGTCCGTTATGAGCGCTGCTAAAATTATAAATACAAATCAGGGTGCAATTAAGTTTCAGAGTACAGTTTAGGTTGGCCATGCTTAGCTTATCTTAGAAAGGTTTCTGGGGTAAAAGAAACGGAGTACAAAAATATACTTTACTACTATGCAGATAAAACTCGTATATTTACAAAATTAAAAGGGTTTTAATTAAGCTATATAAACATAAAAGATGTACACGAGTCTCGGCTCCAAAGAGCTACCTGGCAGGGTCAACCACCGTACACACAAACGGACAACGCGAAGCCAAATGACGGAAGCTTAAAGGGGAAGGGGGGAGCTTGCATAGGAGAGTTGCGCGTTGCGGTTACCTCGAAGATTTGCTCCGAGGGAGTAGTCCTGCCTTGTTAGAGACGGCATAGAGTCCACAATAATAGTCTCTTGATAACGACTATTACGCGAGATGAACTTAGATCTCGCCTTCGGGTTTAGAATACCAAATCGAGAATTTGACGCGTCGCGTTCGGGTAACGGGTACCAACGAGTACGGGTTGAGTCTCGCGAGTTATAGGAGAATACACGAAACTTGACAGGTTCTGCAAGGGTTCGCGCAGAACTGACGGAAATGGGAAGGTGGTAGATACTCGCGGGTACTCGTACCACAGGCCGTTACTTACTGCTGTCCAAGTTTAGCGTCAAACGTTTTATAGGGTTGAGACGGAGGAGCTTTTCTCCGCGCCCGAAGGTAGAGGGTTTCAGTGGACAGACGCTTCGCCAGGCCAGGTAGACTTTGCCCAAATCCCAAAGTCACAGGTTAATCCCCGGTGGGACTTCGTGTTCTTAAATACATCTCAGGCTTCTGCGAAATCGGACCTTCCGCCAGTCACAATCTTCGCGCTTTTGTGCCTCGTTAGCGTAGATTAGAAAGGGTCGACCAGGTGTGTCTTCTCTCTCCCTCCTCGAAAGAGATGAGCACGCACGTCTTCTCCTTCACTCTCTCTCTCTCTGACACTCCTCCATCCCCAGATGGAATTTCAGGGGAGGAAGTGACATCGGAAAATAATTAATAGATAATGGTACCTTATATTCGCGTAACAATAAAGGTTAAAGTTGAGGATACGTTGGAACAAATTTTAAACAGAACAAAAATACATTTAGTGGAACTAGTGGGTTTTCTTTCCCTTTTTCTCTCTTTTGTGCCGTACATATATAGATAGATTATATTATACTACAGCACGGTTGCCAAAAGATACGTTTTGTCACTGATATACTTAAATGGGGCTCAGTTGCCCAAGGTTAAGATCATCCTAAGGTTATACAAAGCTAACAATAAAAATATACAAAAGGAATTCACGATATACAAACAAAGCAAAAATAATAAAAAAATACGCGTTCCCGTATTTTAAGGTTAAATATACAAGGTTACTTTACGACCAAAAATGAATACAAACAAAAAAATGGCTCAGAATTAGTTTGGAAGAGGATCCAACGGATTTCTACTTAAACTATCGGCTATGCAATTATCGGTACCTTTTATATACAAAATGCGGAATTGGAATCCCTGGAGGAACAAACTCCATCGCATTGAACGGCCATTATTATTTTTGACGTTGCGGAATTAGGATAGGGGTTTATTGTCTGTTTCCACTATGAATTCCTTCCATACTAAATACATTTTAAATTTTTGGATTGTACAAACTATAGCGAGCGCATCTCTCTCAATCACCGCATAATTTCTTTCGCGCGATAGTAGTTTTCGGCTGGCAAAAGTAACGGGGAAACTTTCGCCGTTATTCCCACACGGGAGGAGGACACATCCTATCCATCATTACTTGCCTCGGTGCGAATGCCAAACGGTTTGTCCGGGTTAGGAGGACGGACGATAGGAGCAGATGCCAACTTAACTTTGAGTTGATTAAAGCTGTGAGTCGACAACGGAGTCCAATCAAGGTGTTTGGGGGCATTCTTTTTTAAGAGCTCGCACAGACGGGTGGATATAGACGCAAAGTTCGATATAAAACGACGATAGAACGACGCTGAGCCCATGAACGATCGCAGCTGCTTTTTGTTAGCGGGCAGGGGCATATCCACAACGGCCCGGATCTTCTCTTGCTGGGGAGCTAACCGGTCATTTCCGATATGTAAAACCAGATAATCGATAGTGCCCAAAAGCGAAGTGGCACTTGCTGGTGTCAATCGTCAAATTGTGTTTCCGGAGTCTATACAGGGCGGCATGGAGAGTGGGCAAGTGCTTATCCCAATCTTGGGTGGCCACATATACATTATAAAAATAGAAGGTGTCGTTGAGTAGGCCTTCTAGGATCCTGCTCATTATCCGATTATAGTTGCTACAAGCCGTCACCAGTCCAACAGGGAGTCGACGGAACTGCATCAGCACCTTCTTAGTGGGGAAAGCAGTAAATTTCTTCACTTCCTTCTTCAGGGAAATCTGATAATAGGCCTGGCACAAGTCTAATTCGGAGATGAATTTGACCTTCTCAAAAAGGTGGAGGCTTGGGTCTATGGTGGGAATTGATTCTGAGTGGAATACGTTAACCGAATTTAGCTTCCTAAAATAGATATACATGCGATAAGAACCATTGGCCTTCTTAACCATGACTACCGAGGAACAATAGCTCGACTCCAATGGTTCGATGATCTGCAACCTCAAAAGTTTGTCTAAGTCGTCATTGAATGCCACCCGGAGGTGTATGGGCAGGGGGTATGGTTTTGGAACGGATGGGTTCCTGGGTAGTTAATTGTATTTCGTGGGCAAAATGGTTGGCACAACTGGAGATCTCAGTGATAACGTCACCAAAGCGACTCGGAACGCTTGCAATTGATTCCTTTGAAGAGAGGATAGCTGGTCGCATATCTTAATTTCCGTAGACGGGGAATTATTAGTGTCGGGCAAGTCATACAACGGGTATTCCCTGTCTTACTCCACGCAGGCGACTTGAATTACGCAAAAGGGGTCCAGGAGGTAGCCAGATTCCATTAGGGACTCTTCATCAATTGCCACTATCTGGTTGATGCTCACGCGTCAGTGGTACCGCTTGAGCATGTTAACATGCAAAAGCTTTCTTCCCGATAGGGTTTCAATGAGGTAATCGACGGGGCCACGTTTTTGAGCTTTTGGTAAGGGCCCTTCCATTGGCTCAACAATTTGTTGTTGTAAGTGGGGAGGAGTAGCAAAACTTCTTCTCTGTGGTTAAGTTTCCTTTCCTTGGATTTGCAATCAAAGTATGTTTTATATTGTCCAAATTGATGTCGGCGTTCTGATACGCAATTTCAGCACACTTTTCCAGCCTCTGTCTCAAATCCAGTAGGTATGAGTAAGATGTCTGCAAGTCTTGATCTAATTTCTGATTGGAGTAGAGTTCCTTTAGGATACTCAAGGGGCCTCTGACGTTCCTTCCATATAAAAGCTCAAATGGGGTGAATCCTAAAGTACGATGGGGGGTTTCACGGTAGGCAAAGAGAGCTACTGGAAGAAAACGGTGCCATTCAGTGAGTTGGTCGGCGCACAGCTTTTTGAGAATGGCATTGAGACTACCATTTAGCCCCTCACACATTCTTTTCACAGCCGGGTGAAAAGGGGTGGTAAACAAGAGCTTAATCATTAGTAATTTACCAACGTACTCCATCGATTCGGAGGAGAATAGGCGACCACGATCTGATAGAATTTCCTTGGGTAGGCCCACACGAGAAAAGATGGAAATAAGAGCTTCGGCGCAGGAGATACTGTCAATTTTATTGAGGGGCACAGCCTCGGGGAAGCTGGTGGCAAAATTACTAATTAGTTAAAATGTAGCTATGGCCTTCGCTCGACGAGGAATGCATCGGCCCGATTAAATCTATAGCTACTCGGGAGTAGGGTTCATAGATTAAGGGTCCCTTCTGTAAAGGCGCAGGGTTAACTCGCCCTTTTATTGCCGTCTTTTGGCAAATGTCGCACGAACGACAATATCGCATAATTTCGTCGGTTACCATAGGCCAATAAAAAATATTTGAAGATCTTTTTAGCGGTCTTCGTGTGACTGAAGTGGCCAACAAAAAGACTATCGTGAGCAGTTTGAAGAATTGGAGGGACGTGGGAGCAAGGTACCCATAGTGTGAGGGACTCGATGTCGTTTTCCTTGCTGCACACGCAATAGAGGAGGTCGTCTTTGATTAGGAAGGAAATCACGTTATTCCCTCTGATCGTTTCACGTGTTTTGTTCTGGGCATTTGTCCACAGGGGCGAAGAGACTCGCCTTCGCTCTGATTTTTAGCATAGTCACTGTTCATTGCACTCTGGAATTCGGGAGCACACCGGGGCTCCAAAGGTGTAGGGGCTTGAAGTTCCTTCTCCGCGTGGAAATGGGTTGAGCCACTGGGGCGGGAGATAACTGACCAATTAGGATCGCACAAAACTTGATGTGGGCTGCAACGACTTCAGCTCAACCAATAAAATATGTGCACTCAATATGACAATTAACAAGGGAGAATTTATTGCAAACTTATCGTGATCCGAAGCCACGGGGGGAGGAGGCGGTAATTCATCTGAAACAACAATGCAAGTGTACCCTGCAGCAGGGACGAGGGTGGAGATCCAGCAACCACTCACTGCTCCAGTCTCGAATTGAAGGGCCCCAAGGGTACTTTTATCAAACCAAAAAGTTTACCTGGTGGCCAGCGGTACTCGGCAGGTTTTAAGAAGAGGGAGATTCCTTTCGCGACGGTAGGGGCGCAGAAGTGGCACTGATTTTTTGCACCTGGTGAGAAGAAGTGCTTCTAAACTGCGAGCTCTGAGGGCAATTGCTTCTTATGTGACCCTCAACTCCACAGGAAAAAACAAATGAGGGTCCTCCTAGGGAACGAACGACGAAGCAGGGGATTTGAGAGCAAAGGACTTGACAGCATGATGGTTCAACGAAAAGAGGGTTTGGGTTTGGTGGGCCCAGTCACCTTGACCAACCTGTTTCCACTGTTAGGAACAAATTTGTTCTTGCTTGCTTTGTACTTGGGAGATAGGGGTTCTGACTTCTTTCCTTCTTTTGGATAGTAGTTGTGGCTAGCCGCGTAGACATCTGTCTCATTGATGCATTCCTTGGGAGTATGGTACTTCCGATCTTTTACGAAGGGCCTGATTTTCGGAGGGAGCGAGGCAGGAATTTGGTCCTTTTGGCCAAAATCGACCAGATAGTCGTATTCATGAGGCACTTTGGACGCATCAATCCAAAGATTAAAGTGACGCCGCAGGGAGTAGCCAAACTGACGGAAGGTCTGGTTTAGGTGAATGCAACTATGCCTAAATTTAGCTCGGTAGAAGTCCGGGGTCATATTATAGGCGGCGAGCAGCGCGGCTTTTAACAAAGAGTAATCAACCGTTGCCTCTGAAGGAACGGAGGTGAAAATATCCCTGTGCTGGAAGCTCAGCAGGGGCATTAATTGTGCTACGCCGTCCGTCTTGATGTCCAAATGATTCACCTCTAAGATCTTCTCGAAGTGGGCGAGATAAAACCCGAAGTCTCCTCCTCCTTTGAATGCTGGGAGTTTTATGGTCGCTGTCCTCGGTGTGTCTAGTCTGGAGCTTGCGGAATTTATGGAGAGCGTCTCGTTTCTAGCCATCCACATCTCCAATTCGTGGGAGCAAATCTTCTCTCTTTCTTTAGCTCTTTCTCTTCCTCCTGGATGTAGCTTTATTATTCTTTTTTCGTTGAGTCCGAGGGACTTACCTTGGGCTTTAATATTCCAAACGAAGACATTTTATCGGTTTTACGCGAGATAAGCGATAACACAAGAAATAAATGAATGCAAGACAATGAATGTGGTGGGATTTCTAGTAACTCATGGACGAAAGTGCGACCGCGTTTTGCTTGACCCAACCAAATTACGAACAACAAAAGGTGAAAAACACTCGCGGAAGATAAAGCAATTACTTCGCACGGTGCGGATTCTATCCGTATAATCACTCGGGAAACTTTTGGGAACGAAACTTTACCTAAATCCCTCACTGTGATTGAGACGAGGGCTACAGGTTACAGCACACCTAGTGACAACTATACATAGAACAATGCAATTTCTAAATGTACCTTCAACTTACGGAAGACGAGATGAGGTCTTGAAGGGCAACGATTCAATTCCGTGGAGGAATAAAATAATGGTGATGCACGGTCACGCAAAATGAATTCACACACACCCAAAAAATGGGAAAGGGAAAAATACAATTGTGTAAATAGTAATTCCTCACCTTTTGACCTCCAGAACCGGAACCAAGATTAGCCAACAATTTAACCAAAGTTAATCAATTGATTAACCAAGATTAACCCCAATAAACCTGGCACCAGTTTAATATAATATAGATGTTGTAGGGTGAATTCACAACTGAAACCAGTTTAATATAATATGATGTCGTAGGGTAACGTTAGAACCTAACCTTTTCCAAATTCCTCAGCCCGAGGGAGAGAGGCCTATTATCGGATTAGTCTGTTATAAGCTTGGGTAAAATTATAAATACAAATCTGAGTGCAATTAAGTTTCATAATGCAATTTTAGGTTGACTAATGCTTAGTTTATCTGGGAAAGGTTCTCGGGTAATAGAAACGGATTACAACAGGCTCTGCTGACCAAAAAGTCGCGTGTTCTCACTTATTCTGATTTATGACCTTACAACATTCAAAACTTTCAATAATTCCCGGACTAATCTAGAGAGGACCCTGACAATTCTACCATTCGAAAGAGAATGTAAAACAACATTAGGTTTCAAATTTCGTTAGAATCGGCCGAATAGTTACGATGTTATTGCCAAAACAAAATAATTCCCGGGATAACCTTAGGAAGACTTGGCATTATATCATTCGAAAGAGAATGAAAAACAACATAAAGGTTTTTAATTTCGTTATAATCGGCTGATTAGTTATGATGTTATATACTCGTACGAACTAAATCCACTTAATTACATGCCTAACAAGGAATATAAATGCAACCACAATTTTGGGGACAACTACAACTAGATCGTTGCAAGATTTCCCGCCTGATCTACGAATCTTGGATCGAAGGGAGTATGACTGTTGCAACTGAAACATTTGTCGTGCAGACGGTGCAGTGCCAATCTTGTAAAGCAGACTTGGGAACATCATGTTTCTGGCGGTCTACAATTGATGCACGCTCGCATTATATTTTATTTTAAGTTCATTTTAAAAATATTAAGTATCTATATAATTTTTTTAGTAAATTCCACATATCTTAAAAATACTATTAAGGAGTTACTCTCAGAATTAATCCGGCAATTCACTTACTTTAAGGATAAAAGGTATGCTTTACTTTAAGGCTATTGCAATCGTATCATATTGTATTATATATCATTTTTAAGGTAATTTTGAAATGAAGGGAGGGGATCTCTTATTATGGCTCACCAAACCACCCAAATAAATATAACATAAAAAAGTAATCCCATCCCTCGATTCCTACGTATGAAAAATGGAATTAGGAAATCTAGCTGAGGAGCTACTTACTCGAGTAACCGGCCGTTCACCCAGCCGACTGAGGAGAAGAAAATGCGCCATAATAAGATAAAAGATCAGGTGTTTATTGCCATATAATTTCATGGCTAACCTTGGGAGTAATTTGGCAATTATATAATTCGAAAGAGAATCGCCCGAATAGTTATGATGTTATTGCCAAAACAAAATCATTCATGGGCTAACCTTGGGAAGACTTTGACAATTATATCATTAGAAAGAGAATGTAAAACAACACGAGGGTTTCAAAATTCGTTAGAATGGTCGGAATACAGGGGGACTCCCCCTCCCTAAACGGGCCTGCGCACACTTTTTGTAATATATTCTTCATTCATTCACTAATCACCCTTACTTTGCAGGACATTTCAGAAGCAACGCCTGTGAACACAACTAGATCTCAATGGGAGCTCCAGTAAAGAATATACTGCGCCAAACATTACTACAAGACAGGCTCGTTTAAGAAAGACCAGGACACTTTGGTGCATCAGTTCGAATGTGAAAAAGTCCCTCCCCCAACCAAGAGCAGAATTAAGGACTGAGTAGACCACTTCAAGAACTATGGGACAGTGGAGAACCTCAATGCAGCCAGTGACAACCGTCCAAGCCATTCAGGACACCCCAGGAAGCGTACAGCTGAGTTGGTCGAGAGCGTGAGAGAGTCAGTTCAGCAGAGTCCAAAACGCTCTGTGCGTACACAAATTCAGTCCCTCGGTATATCCCTTGAGACTTAGTAATGGATGTAAAGGCCTACCCATACATAATACAGACGAAGCAGACCCTTACAGCCTCAGACAAGGAGCCTAGAAAGGCTATAGCAGTCAAGATACTGGAGAAGATTCAAGAGACCCCAACTTTTCTTAACTTCCTTTGGACCTCAGATGAAGCTCACTTCCATCTTGAAAGTATGGTAAACTCAAAGACAAATGTCATCTGGGGGACCTCCAGACCAAATGATGTAGCCACCAAGCCCCTACACTCTTCTAAGTGCACGGTATAGACTGCAATCTCAGTCAGAGGCATCATCGGAACATTATTCTTCGAGGAATCTGGCGCGACAGTGACAGTCACCAAGGAGCGGTATGTTGAGGTCCTCAAAACCTCCAAGAGGGAGCTGCAGACCCGGGTCCTGGCGCTTATGGGAAAGTTCTGTTTCCAGCAAGATGGAAAAACCTCTCACGCCTCAAACCTGTCCCGAGATTAGCTGAAAGAGAACTTTGGTGGCCGTGCGATCAGTCTCAAGACTGATTTTGAGTAGAACCTCACAGGCCAGACCTTAGCCCCCAGATTTCTTTATCTAGGGCTACCTTAAAGACAGAGTGTACAAAAGGAGACCCAGGGCCATCACGGAACTTAAAGAAACCATCAGGAAGGAGGTCAGAGCCATTAGTCAGTCGGTTTGTAAGGACGTCATGGACAACTTTGTGCTGCGCCTCAAGAAATGCAGAGAGCTAAATGGAGGCCATCTCGAACACGTGCTCTAGAATAAAGAAGAAAAGTCCAAAGACTTTCATGTTTTGATATGATGTTTTTAAACACAATAAACTAGTTATCACTAAAGTTTCATTCAATCCATGCAGAAAATTAAGAAATGAGGCCTATCGAAATTTGGGGCCCGTTTTTTATGGAGCACCCTGTAGTTATGATGTTATTGCCAAACAAAATAAGCCATGTGCTAACCTAGGGAGGACTTTGGCAATTATATCATTTGGAAGAGAATATAAAACAACATGGGGGTTTCAAAGTTCGTTAAAATCGGCCAAATAGTTACAATGTTATTACAAAAACAAAAAAACCCAAAACGGTCCGACCGCCCGACATAGTGAAATGTAGACTCGTTCGCGACTAGACTAGCACATGACTAAAAATATACTTTACTACTATACAGATAATATATCTACAAAACTAAAAGGGTTTTAATTAAGCTATATAAACATAAGAGACGTACAAAAATCTCGGCTCCAAAGAGCTACCTGGCAGGGTCGACCGCCGAACATACAAACGGACAACGCGAAGCCAAATGACGGAAGCTTAAAAGGAAAGGGGGGGAAGCTTGCATAGGAGTGTTGCGCGTTGCGGTTACCTCGAAGATTTGCTCCGAGAGAGTAGTCCTGCCTTGTTAGAGACGGCGTAGAGTCCACAATAATAGCCTCTTGACAACGACTATTACGCGAGATGAACTCAGATCTTGCTATCGGGTTTAGAATACCGAATCGAGAATTTGACGCGTCGCGTTCGGGTAACGGGTGCCAACGAGTACTGGGTTGACTCTCGCGAGTTATAGGAAAATACACGGAACTTAACGGGTTCTGCAAGAGTTCGTGTGGAACTGACGGAGACGGGAAGGTGGCAGATACTCGCGGGTACTCGGGACACAGGCGGTTAATTACTGCCGTCCAAGTTTAGGGTCAAACATTTTATAGGGTTGAGACGGAGGAGCTTTTCCCCGCGCCTGAAGGTGGAGGGTTCCAGTGGACAGACGCTTCGCCAGGCGAGCTGGACTCTGCCCGATTCTCACAGTCGCAGGATAATCTATGGCAGGACTTTTCGTGCTCTTAACCACATCTCAGGCTTCCGCAAAGTCGGGACTTCAGCCCGTCACAACCTTCGCGCCTCGTTAGGGCCAACTTGGTGTGTCCTCTCTCTCTCTCTCTCCTCAAAAGAGACGATCGCGCGCGTCTTCTCCCTCTCTCTCTCTCTCTCTCTCTCTCTCTCTCTCTCTCTCTGACACCTTTTTTTCACTACAAATTACACCTGGCATCCACCAACCAGGGTACAGCTGCCGAAAGTGCGAAAAATATTCCTCTTCATGCCAATTTAAAGTAAAATAGAAACCCCCTGACAAAAACAGAATTGAAAAATTGTGGAGTGGATAGTAATCATGTCTGGTTTTGGCAAAGGAGGAAAGGTTAAGGGAAATATCTTCTAAGACGCCCTCACCAGACAATTTCTTACTCGAGCAACGTGATACAGAAGAAGAGTATTCTATAGATTAGAAGAGGATAGTTTACACTTCAATCAAGAGGAGTAATCCGCCCGAAGGGGGCCATGGGGCCTCCCAACCGGGACTACAAGAGGGTTCTCCTCCGCACCATCGAGGGGGCGACGAAACCACCAAGGCCAAAAGTCATGCAAACCATCTTCGGTATGCTCAATATAGCACTAATTAGGCTTATTGACACCCCTAATTTTATATCAGTGTGTTGGAAGGACGAGGACATCGAGAAATTGGTATCGGAGGAATCTAAAGAGTCCCTACGTAAGATTGGTCTCTTTGGATTATGCCCAAGGAAATCCTCGCACGTCGAAGCATCATTCTTAGGAGACTCGACCCATTCTTCACGGATAACTCCTGTGAGGAAATCAAGGTCAAGCTAACCAACCAGCAGAATTGGGCAAAAATCGACAAAGTTGAAAAATTCGGAAAAAACATCGTAAAAGTAATCTTCGCGAGCATCGAGATGGGTCAGAGGGTCATAAAGGACGGACTACTGGGATTCTTTCTACGTATAGCCCCAGAACAGGTTAAAGCAGATGAGTTTATCCAACTTGAGTTCTGCCAGCGATGCCTTGCCGTGGAACAACATCCCACGAAAGAGTGTATGGCAGCTGAGGTCACTTGCTCCGTCTGTTCCAGCTTTTCTAAATGGTAGCAGCTCCTTTGGGGTTTTGATTTCTCCTGAAGGTCTTTGTTCTCTCTTTATAGAAGAGGGTGATTGGTATATCTAAGGCCTATATAAACCACCCTTCCTTGTACTTGGAACAGGGTCTGGAATCATATTCTCAAGGCTTGTTATGTACTGAAGAGCTGGTTAGTCTTGAGGAGGTTCACAGGTAGCCTATGCAAACTTCAGTTGGCTGTAATGGGCTTTCACCATTTGGGGGGCAAGTTGTTACTGATTGTAACAACTAGCCCTGAAGGAATTATTTTCCTTCTCCTCATAAATATTGCTATTCACTTAAAATAAGGGAAAATGAAGTCTAATCACATATGAAGCATAAAGACAGTTATTTAATCAAAATCACATTTTTTTTTCATGAACATGAGTTTCATTAAGGTCTATGAAAATAATATGAAAGGTAAGAATACTTACTCAGGGTATCTCAAAACAGTTTTTGGTTGCAGTTTGGCTGACGGGCGATCAACTTAGCACTCAACGAGTACAAGGCTGGTACTGACGCCTAAACGTCTCAAGAACCGCGGCGCCAACTGTTGCCATATGATGAAGATATTGCCAATGTATCAACCTACCCCTATATGCAACTAGCACCGGTTCCCCCTAACACCGTCAATATGTCTACCTATAAGAAGATAGAAACTGGTCAAA
Organism: Ceratothoa steindachneri; assembly: GCA_963969495.1. Classification (NCBI taxonomy): domain Eukaryota; kingdom Metazoa; phylum Arthropoda; class Malacostraca; order Isopoda; family Cymothoidae; genus Ceratothoa; species Ceratothoa steindachneri. The sequence goes on from OZ018335.1 coordinate 44,300,334, forward strand.
GGACTTCAGATATTGAATAAGGGTAAAAAGCGATAGCGAGAAGTGAATAAATAAATAAGTGAACAAATTAAAGTGACTAGAACAAGTAATCGGAAGTGCGAAAAGTGAATGAATCGAGAACATAATAATAAAATGTGCTAACAGTGAACAAATATAGAGAATAATAAATTAGTGAATAAGCTAAAAATGATTAGATTAAAACAAATCATTATAATTAATCTAAAACGCGAAAAGTAAATAATTGACGTAAGTCAGTTAACAAATAATTGCCATAATAATAAATGAACTACGAGAATGAAAATTACAGTGCAGTTAGTTAACAGATAAGATAATAGTTTAACCCAAGTGTGCAAATAAAAATAACATAAAGTGCTACCAAAATGAAGTGTTAAACGAAACTAGAGGAAATAACAATACCAGAATAATTAATATAACCAGATATGACTATACGAACAACTCAATTAGAATTTAGAAATGAATGGAATTTAACTGTGAAAAATTATTCCTAAATTTTTTACTGTTTATATAACTAAAATTAAAAACAATTCATGTATTCTATCATAAAATAGGCAATATATAGTTTTAATAAGATGACCTCCCCGATCATTCCGGGAGAATCTGTTTTCATACTCATACTTACAGCTTACTCTTCTCCGCTGCTGAATTTTCATCCAAAACCTTCACCACTACAGCTATCTATTTGTCTTTTTTTACATATATGTATTTAATTTTAATATTTATAAAAAGAAAAACTTATTGTATATTTCTTGCTCTAATAAATCTTGAATCTTGACAAAAACAGAGCCTTTAATGCTCTAACAGTCGGTTTTCCTGCTTCCAGCGCCTCCGAGTTAAGCCCCCTTTAAACACCATAATGAGACATTGCGCAAATGTCTATCTTGATCAGATGGTTACTTTGCAGTTTGGAAATTACCTGTCATGACTTTAATCAAAACAACTTTTGGATAGATACATACAGAGTACTACAAAATAGGCAATTAAAAAAAATCATCAATTGATGGGTTTTCTTAAGTTGGTGTATGAGCCGACTACTTCCCATTCGTGTCGATAAATCAGTTTTACCGACCCTCTGGTGACTTACGTGGAAAAGTGTATTTTAGTAATATTTCACGTTGTTCGTGTTTCTCAGGAATGCTCTTAGCACCCTCTATCAACTGAATTATCATCGACCTAATGGGAACAGATAACAGAGCTATCGAGGAACGGCTACTTTCGCAAGCTATTTTGATTGAAAAGTTGAGGAAGCTTCAACTCACTTATCTAATTGAATTTGAAGACGGAAAACAGAATTTAAAACTTTCGTTACGGTATCGAAATCACCTTTCTAAATTTACTTGCCAGCAATTAGGGGATAACAAATTTAGTCTTAACTCCTCAGCTGTGAAAAACAATTTACACTTAATATTCAAAATCTGCGACCAGAGTTTTACAGAATTACTACTCCGCAAAGACCCTAGAATCCATTAGAGATTAGTTAAAAAAAAAGAGAAGAAAATGTAGAGGTAAACGCGAAGGACAGGAAAAGGAGGGAAGGATATGGGAAAATAGAGTTGATAGGATAAAGAGATATGTGTAAAGAAAAGAGGATATGGAGAAAAAGTATTGGAAAAAGGGTATAAAATGTGGTTTGAACCTGATTTTTTACGTCCTTAGGGAGATGGGAAACAAACAAATGTGGACGTACTTGGAATTTGCTTTTTATTTTCCTCTAAGGCTTTTTAGTTTTGATTTGGAGAAAATATATCTGATAAAGCAGAAATATCCAACAGAAGAAACCCCTCAATGTTAACTAGGAGGCCTTGCACGTCCTCTCTCAGCGCTATAATCCCAAAATATTTATCTATCAATTCTAATTTGACTTGGCTACAGACAAAATAATGATAATTTAGTTGTGAATGAATTTTCTTATCATTCCTATTATTATTTTAAATAATCCATGAAACTGCTATCGTATAAAATATTCGTACTAATTAGCAGTGGTCTGTCAGTACCGATGACGGAAGGTCCATCAGTCCGTCACTGACGGACTCTCGTTTCGCTGACGACTGACGGAAACATTATTTGCCGAAGGTCGTCTTTGCTTTTCGGGTTAGTGACGGTTCGGGTGACGGCCGAAAATCGCTTCCGTCGGCGCTCATCCCGTCAGTGTTTCAAAGTTTCCGTCAGCCGTCAGTCCGCCAGCGAAACGGGAGTCCGTCAGTGACGGACTGCCCACCACTGCTAGTTAGAATTATTTAAAGAAAATATACCGAACACTGCTCTTGCCTTCACAGAGGTAGAAATGTTATAAACCAGTTTGTTTCGTTGACTAATGCCCTAAGAAGATGCAGCTGTAGGACTGCATTACAACAAGCAGGTTTCATTTGTAAATACCGCAAAAAACTGCATATAGTACTTTTTTTTAAGGAAAGTTAATTAGCTTATCATTCAACGCTCCGAAAACCCGTCTGTAGTGTTCGTCTAGCATAAAACTAATTTGCCTTACTTTTCAACGCTCTCAAAAGGAGTGTGTGTATTTCCGTATAACGAGAAACTAATTAGTTTCACTAGACAATGCTCGGAAAAGTTGTCTACAATGTCATATTGCGAGACGCTCCAAAAACGTGTCCTTAGTAACATGATATCGGAAGACTAATTCGTTCATGCTGGAAACGTCCCAAGAAGCTCTGCTTGAAGAACCGTATTACGAAAATTAATTAATTTCATCTGCCAATGATCCAAGAAGATGTGCATGTAGTACCATATGACTGGGTACTAATTAGTTTCGTTTGTCAGCTCTCTAAGAAATTGTTTCTACATAGTAACGTATTAAGAAGTCCAAATTAGGTTCCTCTTTCAGCCTTCCAAAACGCTAAGTTTACATATTCGTATTAAAGATAACTAATTGGAGAAGTATTTTTTTGTCTACATAAGTTCGACCGACTTCGTCACCTTTTTTGCCATTTGCCTATGTTTTGGGTTGGGAAGCTTTGCGTTATGACTTGTAATGGATGCGAATTATACTTGGAACACCTCAAAAATCTGCTTTTCCTTTTTGGTAGTCGTCAGGCGAGATGCGACAAAATCAGATTTTGTCTGCTTTTGAGATGTTTACGCTACGAGTTAATTAGAAAAAATCAGAGTGTATGAGAGCGAATCCCCCTTTTCTGTGAATTTGAAAATTGAAAGTTAGGTTATGTTAACTCAGGTTATTATTTTAACTATTCTTTGGTGGTCATAAGTCGAAATACGGCAAAATCGAGGTTTACTTCGATTTTAGACTGAATTCGTATAAAACATTTTTCCCGCAGTTCGCCTCCGACCGTACAAAAAGGAGAACACATTTGAACAAAGCACGAAAAATGCTACAGGAAGAAGTAATAAAATGTCAAAAAAAAGTGATTAAAGTAAAGTATATAATACCTGCAATTAGTTAATTCCGTCAACGTTCTAACAATTGTGACTGCAGTATCGTACCACAGAGAACTAATTAGATTAATCAAAAAACATCCCAAGAAGATACGAGTAGGTATGTAATACTACTGCATTGAAAAAGCTAATTGTTAATTCAGCAAATGCTCCAATAAGTGTCGGCGTTGCCGCTCCACGGAAAATTAATTAGTATAATCTGTTAACACTTCAAGAAGCTGCGTCTATATTACTGTATGCTGGAAAGCTAATTAGCAAAAGTGTAGGGAATAAAACAGGGCGCAGGGCGGGGGAAATATGTGAGAGATAATAGCTCGCCTTAAGGTGTAGTCGTACTCGTATAATCTCGACATTGATCAAAGCCCATTAGAAGTATTTGAGGATTATTATACCCTTAACAAGTTCCATTCTCGTGGCTCCGTGGATTTGTCGCATCGGTGTCGTCTTATTTAATTGCCTTTTACGAAGTGCACCTGTCACTATTATAGTGCCATTAATACCAGTACAAGGTAAACAATTTTGAAAAAAGGGCACTTTAACCTGCCGTGAAGGACAAACGTCATTCATTTATATCCATGTTTTAGTAAGATTTGTATTGTGTGGTTGTTTGGTAGACACTTCAGTGGTAAATTTGGTTATATATAAAGTGAAGAATACCCCTGATTATAAAAGTAGAAAAGAAAGAAAATACTATATTGAAAATTACCCCTAAAAAAAAGTATATATTGGGAGATTTTAGGATTCTTATCAAGGGAAATTGGTGAATGATGCAGTCATGAAATATTCTTCGGTATAAACACCTTAAGCGGAAGTGATAAGAGGAAATTATCGAGCAGATCGCGTTTTCTTTCTCGAAAACAGTGGCTGAGAAGGTATAACTCAGGTATTCTTAGCGCGGGCACAACTTGAAGACAGATAGAGCGATAAGTCCTCAGTTAAGTTTACGAATGTAAAACAGAATAATCTAGTCAATGTTCCTATAAAACAGCTATTTGCGATAAGGCGAAAAAATTTAACAGTTGCCAAAAAGAGGACATAATGTATTTAATTTATTCGGACCAAATGTTAATCCACAGAAGTTCAAAATATAGAAGCCAGTATTCATTTCGGGGTGTGTTCATCAATATTTTAGATTTAGTTGCTTAAATACCAAATCGACCAAACGAACAGGAACCAGTAAAGTATTTTATTAGGACATTTGGCTAAATTTGCATATTCTATCAAGAAAAATTGGGACTCATGGAACTTCGTTTGTTCACCATTGCTATCTTGGTGCTGGTTTAGTAAATAAAATATCAACCATTTTTAAGAGGGGGTGCGCGTTTTTAAGATGAATGCAATGATAAAAGAAAGAAGCATAAAATTATTTATTAATATCGCAATTTTATATAAATGACGGTCATGCAAAAGAATCTCGCAGCCGCAAATAGGATTCTAATGAAACGTAGATTTGTACCATTTAATGGAGTATTGTGGAAATTCTTTGTAGCTCAAAATTGATCTTCGTCGAGAGAAAAACGTTGTTGAGGAGAGGAAAAAAAAACAGATAACAGAGTTATTCATAAATTTTTGAGAACAGAAGAGAATAAACATTCTTTGTAAATATTTATCTTGTGCTTCTATTTTTGTTCTTCGTTTATCTCGATTTAGGTAAACCGTTTGATCTTAAGAGGCCCCACCGTAGGTTGTTAATAAAACTAAAAGCTCACGGAATTAGAGGAAAGGTTTTATTACTAGTCAGAGGAAAGTTAAAGAGTGAGTTTTTAATTTTTAGTCGTGTGCACGTGATTCTATAAGTAACTCTGTCGGTCAGATGGTAACATTTTAATTTTCAATGAGTTCTTTTGGCAATAACATCGTAACTATTCTAACGAAATTTGAAACCCTTATGTTGATTTACATTCTCTTTTGAATAATATAATTGCCAAGGTCCCCCAAAGGATAGTCCTGGAATTATTAAAATAAAACTAGCTATCGGTCGGATTGCCCCACTTGTTGACAATTCTGAAGATCATAAGTCAGAATGATTGAGAGCACGTGACCTAGGTCTGTTGACCTTGTTTTTTTAAGGAGCCCATCTGGCAAGTACCTACTAGGGTATAAGTCGCCGTAAATACGCTACATCCTAATACTAAAGTAGATTAACACATAAACAAAAAAACAAACATAAACTTTAACTGTAAAGAAACAAGCAAAGAGAAACCCAACCCAAAAGAAGCAACCAAAGCAAGAAGAAGGAAACACGCTCCAGCGGCGTGGGGGCCCACCTCTCCCTGGCCTAGGACGTTGAGTGAGTTTTTGATTGCCACTTGGTCTAAATGGAACCTAGTTAACAGTACTATCACTAAGCGTTCCCTCTTTGGATCATGTACTATTGATTTTATTTGGTAATGACTGGGCTAAATTCGGAGATGACATAAAAATTGGAGACCAGGTGATAAGTAGAATCGACATGGTTATGTTGCAACATGTTTTCGATGTGCATTCTTTGCGGTCGGTCAAATGGCTGAGCTAATGACTGGTCAAATGACTGGTTAAATGACTAGTCAAATGGCTGGTCAAATGACTATCGTAAATTTGAGGATGACATAAAAATTGTAGACCCGGTCAAAAGTAAAATAGACATGGTAGAGTTTCAACATGTTTTAGATGCGCTTTTTTGGCGGTCCGTCAAATGGCAGCTAAAGTTTAATGTCTCGAAAGGCAAAGACACCATTGCACATCAGAAGGAATTAATGTAGAAAAGATAGTGTTATGGGCGGAGAAAGATTGAATTCCAATGAGTTTGATTGATATTTAGCAGTGGGATGAAACATGGCTGGACGAGATGATTCGGTATCTAATTTGCTATCTGCCCGACGATGAATTCTGGCAGTCAAAGATGCTACAGCACATGATGCTATATGTGCCTGAGAATGAAGTCTGACGGTCCGAGAGGCTACTACAGCACATAATGCTCTATGTGCTTTGGGATGAAGCCTGACTGTCCAGGAAGCTACAGCACATGATGCGCTCTGTGGCCGAGAATGAGCTCTTACTATCTAATATGCTATATCACAGAATGCGCTATTTGTCAGAGATGCTACAGTACATTATGTGCTATCTTCCCGACGATAAAGTCTGACTGTCCGATACGCTACAACGCATAATGCGCTCGCTATCTGCCCTGAGATTAACTCTGAATGTCTATGATGCTATAGTACATGATGCTCTATGTGCCCGGGAATGAACTCCTACTGTCCAATATCCTACCTCAGAATGCGCTATCTGAATGTGGATGGATTCTGTCTGCGCGAGATGCTACAGACAGAATGCGCTATCTGCACGAGAATGGACTCTGTCTGTCCGAGATGCTACATCACAGAATGCGCTATCTGCATGAGGATGGACTCTGTCTGCCCGAGATGCTACATCACAGAATGCGCTATCTGCACGAGAATGGACTCTGTCTGCCCGAGATGCTACATCACAGAATGCGCTATCTGCACGAGGATGGATTCTGTCTGCCCGAGATGCTACAGCGCATAACACCCCCTCGCAATGAATGACCGATGACACGGAAAGGTGGATAGGTAGCTTTTTGACCAATAGGGCTCAACACGTTGTGATTGGGACCCTAATTTTTGCCGCGTCAATTCGCGATGACCTGACTTGGTGGGAAATTTATTTACCATAACGATGCCTAATTATATAATTCAGAAAAAAAGAAAGAATCTTTAGTAGTTTTCCATTACTTGGGAGGAGTGCAGGCAGAGGAAGAAAAATACTTAGTAGAAACAAGAGGAAGTTTGAAATTATCAGAGTAAAACAGAGTCTAATAATCCGTGCTTGTCACCCAACAGTAAATGTAAGACCGCGAGTTTATCCAATGCCTCCAGGAACAAGCCACAAGAAAACTTAGGGATACCCATGCTTAGATTACTTGACCTCATCTTACAAGCTTTAATCTTTGGAACCTAATCTCAAGACATTTAGAGTCTGTACCCCCAAAAGAAATTATGGCCCACAATCTGAAAATCAGGGATATGACTGAAAGCAGATCGATGATCCTATTTTCCAGGCTTTCAAAAAGCGCTTTGATACCATGATGCAAAGAATATTACTGAAGAAAATTGATGAAAATCGTACCAATGAGGCAACTTCCGAAATGGCTGAACATACTCGTAGTATGCATGTGGGAATTGCTGAGCATGGCATAAATTGGGGAACTGTAGAAATTGCAGAAGGTGGTAAGCATAGGAAAATTACATAAATTGCAGAACTTACTAAACGTGGTATCCGCGGAGGAGTCGCAGCAATGGATTGAGGCTTGGTGGTCTGGTTGAAAGCCTTGTAATTAATGGACTTCAATTAGAATGGAGCTGAGTAAACAGTAGGCTTCCATAACGATTGATTCTCGGACCACTACTCTATGCCAATGGCCTCGCTACTGAATTGTTGATTAACATATTTATCTATATTTTTAGATAACACGAAGTTTGGTAGAAAAGCGACCAGTCAAAGCCTACTAAAAACAGATACCAATAAACTTGTGTGGTGTCGCGCAGATAGGAAATAAGCCTGGTCGAGAAATGTAAAATCCTACATATAAGATCAAGAAACACATAATGTAATATAATTATGGAAAACCTTCCACATGAGAGCAAGATGTAAATTGCCTGCAAGAAAAGGAAATAAGATTCCGAGCGCTTTTGCATTTAGCACTAATAGGGGAGCGTCCGTAATTTCCACGGTTTCATTTGACTCATAGGCAAAACCATCTTTTGAAACTGTATACTAGACAACCACGTTGTTATAGAACCAAAATTATATAATCTCCAGAAAATACAATCAAAGGTTTACGTACTATGATAAGCCCCGAGTGTTAGATAGATCTTATACAGATCATCGGACATACACATAGCAAATCACAATACTGCTTTTCTTCCTCTCCCTTCATTACAAACAACATATACTCTACACATAATCCTGACGGGGAAGGCGTTTCCTTCTCCGTGGTGCGCGAGATATGGCATGTTTGTTAGATATGTTAAACATGATCTTGACATAAAGTATCATCCCAGAATCCTGATCAATGGCTACTGCGTTTACTTTTCTCAAAGCGGGTTGAGAACACTCCACCCCAGCCGGTCTCCTCCCAATCTGTCTAAACTTTTGCGTGTGCAAGTTGATGGAAAAATTGGTAAATGTTAGATTAGCCCTTTTCTCTGGACAGTGGAGGCCACCTGTTTTCCGCACAGGGCGGCTTCCGCAAGTTCCATTCCACGTCGAATGCTCTGCTCCGACTGGAAAATGCCATCCGCGAGGCCTTCGTAGACAGCACTACGCCACGGTGTTTATCGATCTGGAGAAGGACTATGCTACTGCATAGCTATAGGGTATCAAGGACACCTCTCAATCAACATATGTGAATTCTTGCGAGATCGTCGATTCCGCGTGTGAGTATGGGAAGCCTCCCAAGGTTGCTCTCTCTCTCTCTCTCGTTTCAGAATTGTGCAGACTCTCGCGACGTGCGAAATTTGATGGAGCGCTCCTCTGCACTTTACTGTGACGACCGCGTTGGCCTCCAAACTGTTCAACACATTCTTTTGATATCTCGGCTCAAGGATATTTGCACATGTTACCTGTCATAGTTGCCGGGACGAGTGAGGTCGCTACCGCTTATTTCTACCACTCAAAATAGGGTTGTGCACTTTTGACTCGGGCCTCCTCCATTTTGCTTGACCTTTTTTTTTGGTGTTGGATGCAGGCTTGGGCGCATATGGGGGCGGGCCTCCCTCCGACGGCAGAACATACTTTTCTGCATTTTCTTGGTTTGTTTTTATGGTTTATTTTTGTTTTGATCTTAGTTGTTTTGGGGTTCTTTTGTTTTTCTTGGTTTGGGTTGTTACTTTTTGTTTGTATTTTTAACTTTAGTCTTTTTGTAGGCTTGAAAAGAAGCGACCGTAGTCATTCTGGCGATTTAGGCCATCGAAAGAGGTCGCCAGATGGGACCTCCTAAAAGAGAAAACATATCCTTGATGGATGCTTAGTGTCAAAAATACTTTCATGCTGCCATGGTCATCTTTATGTTTGTTTCATTATCCGCTCTAGCAGGTGAAGGGAAGGGGGGCGTTTGTAAAAGCGACGGTTGACGCTTCCTAACTATTTACAAACATACAATCAAATGCTTGTAAGAGCGTTTTACTATTTAATCTTTTTCTTTACCTAGACCTTAAAAAAAAACCGCCCTCGGTAGCGGCTTTTGAATATAACCCCCCCCCACCCCTTAATCAAAATCTTTCAAACAATAAGAGTAAGATTAGTAGTATCAAATAATTTCTAGGCATAATTACTATCTTATAGTTAACTATTTTTAAGAGGAAGTCATTCGTGCGACTGGAAACAGAAGGAAAAAAAGAACCGGCGTTTTATTACGTTCTTAACATCTTTCAAAGAATCCAGTCTGATGAAAGCTTCTAATTAATTGATAATTATATCAGAGCGATTTCATGGGCTGAACGACGATTAGGCATTAGACAGGCTGTTGACTTAAGGTGTGTTCGTAGTTCGATCAACATACGGGTTGTTGACAAATGGTGTGTCAGTAACTCGATCACCAGACGGGTTGTTGACAAATGGTGTGTCAGTAACTCGATCACCAGACAGGTTGTTGATTCAGTGTGTGTCGATAGTTCGATCAACAGACGGGCTGGTAAAAAGGGATGTGTCAGTAACTCGATCACCAGACGGGCTGTTGACAAAGGGTGTCTTCAGTAGCTCGATCACCAAACGAGGTGTTGACTCAGGGTCTGACAGTATCTCAATTACCAGACGGACTGTTGCAAAAGGGTGACAGTAGCTCGATCTGCAGATAAGCTCTTGTCAAAGGGTTTGTTAGTAGCTTTATCTGCAGGTGTTAATCGCTCGAAAAGGGCGAATCGACCACAGCGGGTGGGCGATAGAATTCTGACACATAATGAGTCTTCATCGCTGACGAGCGGTGATGGTGCTTCCGACTTGCAAATTGCTACCCGATCAGAACGGCACCAATTTGCTGCCTCAAACTGTTAGGAAGATCTGTCGCAAATAATTTTTAATTGGATCTTGATTTTCTCTCCGGAATTCAGAGATAAAACCTTTCCCTAACAAACAGATGAATTAGAAATAATTCATCCCTTATATATTTGCATATATTTTTGATAGTAAGCAAGAGCAACAACGTGGTAGAAGAATGAAGGACGAAAGGTAGGATGAGGTGAATAGTTTGGTGTAGTAAAAATACTGAGGTAGCATTTCTGTAGAGTTAATGGAAGAGCGAGACGAGAGTTTATAAATTCAAAAGCTATAATACTTCTTACAGAAAAACTAAAATGGCTGTATGTGTGAAAGATACCACCCTTCACTTAATTCGAAAATATACACAGGGATAGTGGCAAAATCAGTTGTAAAATTAATACTGCATTATCAACAGTGCCGGCTCTTAGGTAGGCACCGTTGAATTTCAGCAACTCGTTTGTATTTCATTGTTTTTTTTTTATTTAAATAATTTAAATACCATTTTGACATATTTTGATTCAATGACTCAAAGTTCCTTGATATCAATTAACATGTGTTAAATGAAATACTCAAGTTTAAAAATTCTAACATCACAATGGGGTGTTGTGACCTCCTATGAACTCCTACTGATTATATTAGCATGAAAGTTAAAGACACTCACATACTAAATATAAGTTGATCCAGGGAAACAGGACCCAAAAGAAACCCATTTAGCTCTATAAGTTATTTCATAAAAATAAGTACTTTTATAAATCTCGAACATCGTTCGTAAAAAGATAGTGGGGTGTTAGATTGGATAGTCACTGACGCAAACGATAAGCATCCGCTAGGGTGTCTTCTGAAGCGTTGCTATAGCAACGACAAATAAATATAGGGGAGGGCAACAAAAAAAAATGCACTGATTTGTAAATTTAAATATACTTTTAATTATGAATTCGACGATTACCAAATTTTATCTTTTTCCTCAATCTATTGTTACCATATTAGAATTATTTGATTTTGTTTTGTCAAGGACTTGGTAAATAATTTTGATGAATAAAATAGTGAAAAAAAATATACATTTTTTTTTAGTGATTTATTCAGCATCTACTAAACCTGATCGATAAATCTGCCGTTTTGTTTGCAAACAAGTCGCAGCATTTTCTTCCATGACACGATTCACTTTTTAATCTCATTGAATGGTATTTTAATCCAACACTTAAGTATTCTTTCTTTTAATTCGTTTTCGGTGGATTTTTCACTCCAAAGTTTATAAGACACCCATTAAAGAGTGTTTCGAATGCAATCGTTCATGGGATCGCCCACACTGACATTCACCGTAAGACAATCTAGGTTCAACATTTCAGCCCATGACAATTCAGCGCAAGTACAATTCAGCGCGGGTCAATTCACCATAATGGCTAGCTAAGTTAGGTTAGGTTGGTTGGTTTCTGCGTCCAAAGCCCCCTATGTTAAAGATAGTTTACATGTGAAAGCAGTGTGTAGGTCACGCTCGTAAGGAAGGTCACGCTCGTAAGGAAGGTCACGCTAGCATATGATATTGTTGAAGTATTTGAATGCCTACAAGAGTCAATGGCACTTGAACTGGAAGAATTATCAAACTATTGTGAAGATACTTGGATTGGTCGCCCGTTTCGGTGTCGTAGAAGAGACTATATTTTTAAACCAGCAGTTTGTAGTATCTTTGTTCGTGTTTAAGGAAATCTAGCGAAGACGAACAATTCAGTAGAAGGGTAGCACCGAGCTATTCAGGTGTCACTTGGTCATCACCATCCAACGGTTAATAAATTTTCACAATGTCTTAGATTAGCGCAGGATCATATGGAAAAGAAGGTTCTAAGGCTCAGAGCTGGGCACAAAGGTGATGCTAAAAATTCGAAAGATAAAAGACCAAAATTCCGCTCTAAAGAAAATAGTTGTTGATGACGGAAAGCTGAAGATATTTGAACACCTTAGAGTTATAATTTATCAAATTGATTTACAAAAGTAGGGAAATAGTAGTAAGTTTGTTTCTAATTGCAAAATGCATATGCTTTTAAACTCAATAAATTTGAGGAAAGTTTTATTCAAATTAGTGAAAAATTATACAGAATTTTTCCTAATATATATATATATATATATATATATATATATATATCTCAAAGTAGCGCGAGAGAATGATGAAAATGAATCCATTAAACCACATTGAAAGAGAAAACGGAATAATTTTCCCTTGCAGTAATATTTTTTTTACCTTTTTTGGAAAAAATCCGTGCAGGGAAGCGATTCAAACCCTGCAAACTGAGGCAGTGCATTAAAGGCATACTTTTAACTGTGATCAAAGCGGTGCTCGCTGCCTCAGTGTGCCTGGTTTGAATCGCTTCCCTGCACGGATTTTTTCCAAAAAAGGTAAAAAAAATATTACTGCAAGGGAAAATTATTCCGTTTTCTCTTTCAATGTGGTCTAATGATATATATATATATATATATATATATATATATATATATATATATATATATATATATATATATATAAATATATATATATATATATATGATAGTGAAACCACTGTATAGGAGCCAAAAGTTTAATTTACGAGACTAGTTTCGGTATGTAGTTTATCATACCCTCTTCAGTCGTATATACGACTAAAGAGAAGAATGATAAACTACATACTGAAACTAGTCTCGTAAATTAAACTTTTGGCTCCTATACAGTGGTTTCACTATCATATACCATAACTTGCCATTGAGTTCTTTTACACACACATACATACACACACACATATATATATATATATATATATATATATATATATATATATATATATATATATATATATATATATATATATATATATATATATATATATATATATATACACGATATGAATTGTCCTGCGCTGAACTACTTTCCTTGTGGTGATTTGGCCTGCGCTGAATTGCAATCTGACGATTGAGAGAGTCAATCATTTTTAGTAAAATATGTGATTGCAATCTTTTGCAGATAAGTCTATTTTTAGTGATCTAATATAAGCTGTCCATTAACTAGTTCTCATTAGAAATTTCAATAATTTGTAAGGATTCAATTGCATATAAAATATACATATAAATACTGGAAAGAGGTGATTGCAATCTTTTGCAGATAAGCGTTTTTGTATGAGGTATTTCACCCTTTTATTCAAACATGAAATATGTTTAGGGTGTGTTTTCTGGTTTCTTTGTACATCGGAACTTTTGTTACGCATTTTTTTACCGTAATTATTCATATAAAAATTAAAAAATACTTGATTAAAGTTAATGAAATTGATATAGTAAGACGTGAATAGATTGACAACAAAGGAGGTAAAATTTGGCGACCATAAATTTTAATGTGTACATTTAAATTTTAATATTAGTTCGTTTTACCCCATTTGCTATAAAAATAAGCATTTAACCTTTTTTTCTTTGTTAACTTTTGGAAATTAGACTTTGATGTGAAAGTGAATTATATTTTAAGGGAAACAGACTTAAAATTCAATCCATTTATATCTTATAGTAATGCTAAGTCAATAATAAAAATAACAAGTATTACTTAATATTGTTGTTATTTTTGAGAGCACAGGTACACTCGTTGTACTTTGATTGAAAGCAACATCCTTTGGCAACAGCTTTAGTTAGAACAGCCATAGGTAAAATCAGGAGAAGACAAAATTATGAATCTTTGTGGGAAAAAGGAGATTTCGATATATAACAATGACAGAAACATAAATTTCACCAGAATCCCAAAGAAAGCAGGTCATGGCCAAAGTCTCAATTTCCAGTGGAAAGATATAATTTCACCTAATCTTTAAGAACAACCGATAGTGTTTTTTGAGTTAATTTCAAATGAGAAGCAACAATTTCACTTAAATCCTTAAGAAAACAAGGTCTGCTCACCATAGTCGCTTGCTCTCACTTATTCTGATTTATGACCTTACGACCTGCAAACTTTCAATAATTTCCAGGCTAACCTTTGGAGGACTTTGGCAATTATATTATTCAAAGAGAATGCAAAAAAACATGAGGGTTTCAAATTTCGTTAGAATCGGCCGAATAGTTAGAATGTTATTACTAAATACTTCCTGATGTAACCTAGCAAGGACTTTGTCAGTTATATCATTCGAAAGAAAATGTAAAACAACATAAGGGTTTCAAATTTCGTTAGAATAGGCCGAATAGTTAGGATATTATTGCCCTTCCCCCCAAAAAATGCGAAACGGGGACCGACGTACCGACAGACCAACCAACACAATGAGATATATGTAGACTCGCACGCGACTAAAAACAGGGGGTGGTTTTAGGATTCAATTTCCAGTAGGGCGCAATAATTTCACATAAATAGGGGTATGTGGTAGGAGGTCTGTGTTTGGACCTATCAGACCACATGACTTTGTTGTGTAAGATTATATTGGTTGGTGTGGATGAGATTACGTGAGTTCAGGTGGAAATGGAGAATCAAAACTGAAAGATTAGTGAG